>JASANG010000442.1:0-209764 GCA_030248215.1 Enoplolaimus lenunculus | reverse complement strand
GCAAGAACCTAGTAAAATCCACAACGCATTTTTGCGTATAAACTATCCTATGTTCTACAACGATCATTTACATAAGGAAAGTTAACCTAACCATTACCTCTTCGGTTTCTCGTTCCGCGCTACGTGCGCTCGCTGACTTGGGCACCGGTGCCGGCAGAGCGATCGCCTGCCGAACACCGGAGCTGGCGGGGCGGAATTCGTGCGCATCAGGGTTGAGATCCATAGAAGTTGAGCACGTTGCACGAATGTCCGCGCCCAGCGTTTGAAAGGACGGCACCGGTTTCTTTTGGTCAAATTCTTGAGCCATTAAAGTTAACTAGACGAGTTATATCACATAAGTGTTGTCAATAATCCCTGAATGCAATTGGGTTAAAACCTATTAGATTCCGAATCCGGCAATTGATTTTACACGCAAATAAACCATAAAATATACTTACTATTATCTCCGGTGTTGAAAACGTAGGAATCGGTAACGGCGGCAGATCAGGCCGATCGGCGCTTAAACCTGCCCAGCACGGATGTTGCAAAATTGTCCAACCGCAGAAATCTATACCAGTTGCCCAGGACCAACCCACTCGCGATCGCAAGCGGGCGGCCTGTGCAACTGTGAAATTTGGAATCATTCAGAAAACAAACAAGAAATACACAAAATTAGCTTTCCGACTTTCTATTTTGCCAACCCCAAAAACGCTGCTGAGCAGATTTAAACACGAGCATTTCAGATTTTCTATCTATTTTGCATAACCGGTCCACCATCGTTGTCACTCACTAACCACTATGCACATGCAACACTAACTGTGCACACAGGAAAACACGTAACACTAACAAATTTAAAACACTCAAACATCAAAACAACTTAAACTAAACTATCTGCACACAATACAAGAAAGAATTTATTCAGTAACCGATAGCTATGCATCATCTTTCACCACAAATTTCGCACCCAATTTTAGATGAAATTTCATGAAATTTTTAACAAAACCGGGCAAATCCGCCCTGCCCAAGCTGAATCCAGCTTGGGCTAAACTTTTTAGAACGTTTACAAATAGTTATATCAACTATTTAGTCTCTCAGAGTTAATCAACTCTTATGCAAGTAAGTTCGATATTTTCAGCCAACTAAAACATCATCAAAAGTACTCAAAACTTAGTAAACCGAATGAAAAGGGACTTAATCAAGTCAATTCTATCCATTTCAATAACATTTCACGCTTAAAACACCCAAATGCCCGCCTCACAAGATTTATCGAGTCATCCCGATTTTACCTTATTCATTACTGCATGTCCGACGCCGCAAGCAAGCCTCTCGATCTAAAGCCTTCAAGTTCTGCACCCACCGAGCTCTGGGCTTACCGGACAGCGATTCCACAGATCAGTGGCGGCGCTTCCAGGGTCCACCCGCCCTTTTTTGATCAACTCACACTATAATGTGCAGAAAAACATCTCACACCAAAATTCGGTGCTCACCCGATGTCACATACTAAGTTTTCGAACCTATACGAGATGATGGACATATCCACATCTCTACAATTGCAACAGCCAATGCCAAAAACTATCCATGTTATTGGAACGTAGCAATAAAATTGTAGCTATTTCTGGCACTGGATAATTGTTTGCTTACTATTTAGCTAGTATGTTGTTTTTTGCATTTTATTTTTAGGAAATAAGGGAAAAACGGCAGGGTGTTTTGACCAAAAATTTAAATTTCCCGCTTAACATTGAATTTTCCAGCTAAAATTTAAAGTTTACCGCCAAAATTTGAATTTTTTCGCCAAAATTTGTGGCGGCGCCAAAATTTACATTTGCCGCCAAAATTTTAATTTTCCGCCAAAATCTAAATTTAACGCCAAAATGTAAATCTGAAGTCAAAATTTGAATTTAAAATTTAAGTTTTTTTCCTCAAAAATTTAAATTTCTAACCAAAACTATAATTTCTCGCCAAAATGTAAATTTTCCGGATAAAAGTTGAATTTTCCGTCAAAATTTGAACTTCATACTGAAATTAAAATTTTCCAGCCAAAATTTGAATTTAGCGGCAAAATTTTAATTCACTATTTTTGCACTTCTATTTTATTTATGACGCGTAAGCAATTTTAAAAACAAGTTAATGGTCAAATTGTGTTTGCCTAATTAAGCAGCATTTGGTGTAACGCAACGAGCACCTTAGGTAATTCCATTGTTATAACACTTTAGATTACCAGTTCGACCACTGCTACTGATAGGAAGTGTTTTCAATCTTATATGCTTCCTAACTACGTACGTGTGGCCAACTCTTCCAAAAGATTTGCACTACAACTTACCAGGTGAAGTACTTCCCATCCCACTAATGGACCCATGTAGAGACCAGGAACGTAACGTTTTGCTACCGAACTGTCATAGTGTAAGCTTAAGCATTAGACTGGTTTTTTTGCTTATCGGCATAGGCTTAGTAAGCTTACGTATAACTTCTTTCTTACACTTTGGCTGTGCTTAGGCTTAGGCTTAGAAATATACTTATACTAGTGTTATGGCCCTGTTCTATCCATTGGCCCATTAATGTTTAAATGAATGTGTAATGTACAATAGGTACCCCGACTTGCAATGTACATGTCAGATAGTTTACACAACTTAAAAATCGTATCCAGAAGGCTATACAACTTTGAGAACTTTATTCCACCACAGTTACTTTAACACGAGATACCTCATTTTTTTCCAAATACAAATTACCACATTTCTAGTTTACTTTTAAGGGTTAACAAAATGTTTAGTTTGCTTTGTTATACCCGAATAACATTTAGTCGTTTAATTTATAACAGCGAAAACTTTTGCAGTCAACGATTCTCTCAGGCTGATCATCTGGTTCAACGGAAAAAACCAGTAATCTGGTTTTAGAACACGAAACAGTCGTATGTCGTAAATTCGTAAAAGAACTTCCTGTAATTATTTTGACAGCGTAATAGTTTCTACAATGTTTCACTTGGTTTTGTTCTTGAATGCCACCGTCTCTAGAATATCACTAATAACACACTGTTACTTTTAAACATTTAATACCAGGTGTGATTGCTTTTAGTAAATATACCAGCGTGAACTTATTATATATTCTGAGCTAATTTACCTCGTCTAGTCCTTGTACATAAATTTAGTAAATACTGTTTTATAAAATAGTTGCGAACTGAAATATTTCCTTGCAAATTTAGTAACGAAATTTTTTTGGATTAAAACCAAAACCGCAACGCGTAATTGAAGTAAACTGTCTAAACTAGTCATCAGACTGGCAAAAACTATAAAAATAACCAAGTAAAAAATTAATTTAATTATTATCGATTTTTAGAATTAAAAAATGTCACCATTCTGAACAGTACCACAACCGTTGCTACCAGCGCAATTCCTAGTTTACCAAATAACTCAGTTCAATGCAATAATACACCGCTCACAGATCTGTTGAATGGCCAAAACGTCACAACTCTAAACACAACGCATATTCCTGTTGGGCGTGAAATTGTATGCACTTGGTGCAGTGATTCCCCCCGGCTCAGCTTAGCTCAATATTTAATTGGACTAGTGTTTAATTCAATCGGATGCGCATTGACTAGCGTTGTGCTAGCGCAGTTGTTCAGTAAAATTATTGGACCTCGGAGACAGGTAAATAATATCATACACTTAATAGCTTGGTTTTGTTTAGTTTTCGAAATAGTCGTCAAAGTAATGATTAATTTTTGACAGTTTGGAACTTACAGTTCTGTTTTGTGACGTACGTCAAGTTGCGTAGAGCAACGGACGGTGCAAGGAATGATAGATTCCGCCAGTAGCCCCCAATCATTAATCTGTTGAGTTACGCTGACTAATGCGATTGGAATTGGAAAATGACAAAATCATATTTCAAGTGTTAATAATTAATAGCACAAAATAAATAATTGTACCCTGTAGTTTTACAAAATTCCCAGATGAACCGGATCGTGTTTTAGACCAGTGTTACTTTATGGGGCGTAACAGTAGAATAAGCGTATTCATAACCTAAGCCTAAGCCTAAGCGTTGCAAAAATGAGTTTCTAAGCCTAAGCCTAAGCAAAAAATAGTAATCTAGAATCTAAACCTACTATTTTATAGACCCACCAGAAACCTGGACGCTCCTTGGGTTTCTTACATGAACTGAAACCGTATTCGGGTTTATAACTTTGCAGGAAAAAATGCAGAGCGCATTTTCATCGGCAGGGAGCGCTGCTCGCTTTGCTGGACCAATATTTGTCAGGTAAATCTATACACTGAATTTCATGGTTGGATGTTTTACCCACATTTATTTTACACCCAGAATGTTTTGAATGTCTTCAAATTTTAAAAAATGTAAATGCCCTTCACTGATTAAAATATCCAGTTTTCGCAACTGCTTCGAATTTAGAGCTTTATTACAGTTATCAACCAGGCCTGTAGCTCGAAAAGGACCACGGGGTTCAGTCTCCGTGGAAAAATTTTGGCCTCCCCTTGAAAATTTTCCACCTTGCTTGCATGTCATCGAAAACACAAGTAATGGATTCTTGAAAAAATTTTAATCCCCCTAGCAAGATGATCTGACTACAGGCCTGGTATTAAACTCGTTTGTGCTTCTGAAGTATATACATTGCATTGAACTATATGCTGGGTTTAGTGATTGACAGCTGCTCAAATCAAAATGACCAACTGAAATTTTGAGATAAACTTTAACTACGGTTCTTTGTAATACAATGAGATGCCTCGCGCAAATTATTTCTGATATTTAAGGAAAAATTTCTTACATTTAAGAAATGTTATTAGCAAGGTGAACTTGAAAAGTATTTTTGTCATAAAACACAAAATTTTTCACAAAAAATTGAAATAAGGATTGAAAAGCATTGTATTAACGAAAAGAAATATACGTTTTTGTGTTATTTTTAAAAAAAGGTATTGAATGTCAGAAAAAATTTTCAGTTATGCTGCTGAATGTACTTTTCTGAATAAATTCAGAAATAATTTTTTGCGCGATAGTTGTACTTGCTAGTGCCAACGAAACTTACGGATGGCGGACCATGCAAAGTTCAGGGGTAGAATGTTTTTCTCCGAAACTGCCATAGAGTAACCTATAAATTTAGGTACATTTTTGCTTAGGCTTAGGCTTAGGTATAATCTGCTTGTTATGGTTAGTCTTTACATTTGCTTAAATCCGAAACAAGTGGATTTAGGCGTTCGGACTTAGTCCGCCACCCAAGCTATAGGGTCGAAAATTTGTAGATTTAGATTTAGGTTTACCCATCCAAGTTCTGGCCAATGTTACTTTAAGGGGCGTAACAGTAGATTAAGCGTATTCCTAAGCCTAAACCAAAGCGTTGCAAAAATGTGTTCCTAAGCCTAAGCCTAAGCAAAAAATGTGATCTAAAATTTAAACCTACTGTTTTATAGACCCACCAGAAACTCGCACGCCCCTTAAAGTAACATGGGCCCAAGTTCTTTTGGAGCATTAACAAAAAATTCGAAGTTTTTAGTGCAGTTGAAATCAGTAACATTACGTTTGAATTTCGATACATATTTGCTTCCGTTTTAGTTACATGTTTGAGAAGTACGGCCCGAGAATACCGTGGATTGTGATTATTGTTATAACTTCAATTACAATCGTTCTTGCTGTCATATTCTATCGACGACTAGTACCACTTAAAGTGAAGCCTCTGCTGAAACCGGGCGAACATTTTCGCTATAAAGACGGATTTCAGTATAGATTTTGAGCAAATTTGATTGATTGTGAAGTGTTTAATTTTTAATTTTTGAATAAAACTTATGCATTTGTACAGGTTAACTCCAGTTTAACCTGTGAAAAATCGCAAATTGTGCTGTAGTATATAACCCGAATAGGAGGGGGTAATAAGAGGGGTCCCCATTTTGAGTCTCAATAGGAGTCCGTATGTCTATTAATAAAAGTCCGTAAGCAGATAGAGTCCTTAAAACCTAATTAAAGTCTATAATGCCAATTATCTCTAATTGTAGTGCATAAATGATTCCATTCTACCTGATATATAACAGTAACGAAGGGTGGCGAAGCCTGGATTAAAAATAAATAATAGTCTGTGACCGAATCACAGGAGGCACCATCTGGAGAGGCCAAATAAATATCAGTCCCCCTTTTACTCGGTTCACTACAGTAAGCTGTTATGTTTTACTGATAATTTTTTAACCAAATAATGATTTCATATTCGTTTGAGAAAGAAACTAAATTTTCTCTGCTTTAAACACATAATCTGCCAATTATATTCAAAACTTGCAAGCTAGTATACAAAATTGAATTCGTTGAAATAAAGTTCAAGTAAATTTGCTCCGTTATAAAAAGATGTGCAAATTTAGCAAATCTTATGAAACATTTGCATACTTTTTCCGTACCAGCACCAATATCAAAGTTTTTTGTCATTCTAATATAGTTTCCGGTGTCGCATGAAAAAACCCTTAAAAGTGACTTTCCGGCATATTTTCGTGGGGTTCTTTTTTGCCCAGTACTGACGTGTAAAAATATGAGCCCCATTAAAAAGATATCCCCAGACATTTTTACACAACGTCGCATGAGAAATGACCGCCCCTGAAAAGAGACCTCCAGTCAATTTTACACAGAACTTTACTAAAATTATCTTCTGTGAAAACAAACTAGTTCCTACTGGCGATTATTCTTAAACACAGTGAAATCTTAATTTACATAACAAAAAGTAAGCAAACCACACTTACAACAAATAGTTTGAGGAACAGAAGATTAAGCTGTTTTATGTTCATAAAACAATTTGCTGGAAAATTCAAAACAAGCACTTACATTGGTATAGATGATTTGGGCTTGGGAGCCCGTATAGCTGTTCTGTTGTGAGTAGTGCTTTACTTGTGCATTTTTTGCTGGAGGTGCGGGATTACAGACAAAGAATGTGTTGACAAAAGCAAATCCGCTTCAAATATTGTAAGTTTGCGCTAAAACTATCACATATTTCAACTATAAATGGAACCAGATATCCGGATATTCGGATATGAAAAATATCCGGATATGTATCCGAAATATACTTGAAAAAATATAGATTGATGAACTGTTGAAAATACATTTTTGGTTTCGCAGTAGTCCATATAAGATCACAAAAATGAAAGTATATCTTCAAGTCTTAAAAAATCAAAATTTAATTGAAATCAGCAGGGGAGGTTATGAGCAGCCAAATCTTCATTATGTTGTGATATATTAAGATTAGAGCGGGTCCTGAAGGTTTGGACCAATACTTTTAGCAATTATAAATCAAAACAAATTTCTAGGTTTAAGCGTTCACAGCGTAAAATAAACACAAGTCTAAAGCAAAGCTTAAGCCTTAGCACAAGCAGAAAATTAGTCTAAAATTTAAGCCTACTCTATTGTTGTCTAGTGAGAAACGGGCACTAGCGGATGCAGAGGAGGGCGGGTGGGCGTATGACCTCCGTCAAAAGATATTTTTTGATAAAATGATAAGATCCCTACCTTACAATTTCCCCCTGAGAAATTCGGATCCGGGTCCTGATTCACATCACAGCATATATAACCATGGTTTTAATTCCATATTTGATAAAATTACAATAATGGTACTACTGAACGTTGCTCTCAATATTTTTATTTTCCAAGCTCCAAAAAACTCCATTTTAACACTGAAGGCTTACGTCGTCGCCTGTGAGATTAAACCAGGATGTGTGGGCGGTAGGAGTAACTGTTTTCGAACGTTTATAACAGAATTAAAATATTCTAGTATTTGTTTGGAAGGAAAAACATTTGTTCAAATGGCAAATATATATATTATTTTTTCATTAATCTTAACAATCGAGGAACATGATTTCAACAATGCCGGTCGACGTCTTCGTCTGAAATAGGATCGAGATTCGATGTCGACAGCGGTATTGGAACTCCAAACAGTTCTTCTCGTTTATAAAGACGTTTCGGTGGCGCAACAACGACATCAGCCGCATTTGAGGAGGAAAGAACTCTTTGTTCTGGCAGAGAAACTTGTGACGAAGGTGGAACCGATGATGTAGACAAAGAAGAATTACCGGTAACTTCAAAGGCAGAATCGCCCAAACTATCACAAGTGTTGTAGTAATGCACAGTATTCCGCCTTGTAGCAGTGGATACAGTTTGTCTAAAGGAAGATGGTTGAGATACAGAACGAATGATATCTTTGTGCGTTGAAATCGAATCTGGTTCCACCGATAGCGAGTTGTGTTGGTATTGGAATATGCAAGACTGGCCATTTTGGTCAAGGCCTGCAGTTTGCGGAAGATTGTTCTTTGTAGTAGCTATGTCATTGATTGATAGATGTTCTGGATCGCCCAAAAAGTGTCTTGAACTATGATTCGACGATAGCTGTTGTGTATGCGAGTTCAACTTAAAAGACGAACTTGCTACAGATGACGATAAATTACTTTGAAGGGTTACACAGCTGTCTGAACGGAGTGCATCTGTATTGTCTTCGTAATTCCGGCTCCCTGAATGAGCGTTCAATTTATTTAAATGTTTAGTCGCCTTCAATGTAGTCTCGGTATCATCAGGATTCAACTCGACAACTGTGGCATCGGAAGATGCCAATAAAAACGTTGTTCGAGGGTTAGGCGAGCTGTCAGGATCTATATCGCATGCAATCTCCAAATTAGTCTTCGCCGCCATCAATCGTTTCGATTCTCGGCGATGCAGTCGCAGCTCGGCGTAAAACCCGTCGCGCATATGCGTTAACATCACTGAAATTAACGCTGCCCAAGCGCCGATGACATCGCCAACGGCGTTCACCCCACGATCCAAGTACAAACATTCGGTGGTCATAATTTCGGACATCGGGACCCAAAATTGTGGCTTGAATCCGTACTGACGCCAACTTGCCCACAGCCGGCCGCGATTCCAACATTTCCACGCTAACGCATCGATCGAAGTTAAATTTTGGACCAAATCGTCTAAAAACGCCGTAAAATCATATGCTTCGTCACGCCAAGTAAATCCGTCTGTCCGAGATGCTGCCAACCGATCATATGCATTTTTGACATCGGGCCGTTTTTGAAATAATCGTGAATAAATTCGAACACCAAGTTCGCCGTGCGGTGACGTATCCCAACTTTCGCGTATCAGCGACGCTTGCTCAGGAGTGATTTGAGGCTCTTTGCGTTTAGATTTCGACATAAAGTTTGAAAAACTTTTTCTACTGTTGCTGTTTACGTAGGGTCCACCGCCGATTGCCGCTGTGCGTCCTCCTTGTAAGTTGCGGTTGAGAAATTCAGCAGAGAGACAATCGCCAAGAGATGACCCGTCTAGTGCGTTGAAATTGGTTGGCGATAGCGATTGCGATGCTTTTATGTAGCTGGCTTGTTGAGCGCGATTAAACCCACCGAATGTTTGCTGTCGCTGGAGTTGAGCTAAAATTTTGCAGTCGTATTTTGGATTCAAATTCTTTACGATGAAAAAGTCAAAAATTTAAAGCTTTTTACCAGTGCGCCCAATAAATCAGAAGTTTGTTACAAATTAGGATAATTGCGATACAACCGTAAGCATAAAATTGTGCACTGTATTTTTTCCACTTTATATTAACATTACTTGTTTTCATACATATTAAACAAGCAATTGCACATTCGCTAGATTAAAATTAGCAGTTTTGTTTAACTTTAACCTTGTACTAACGAGATCATCATAATCTAACAGAGACACGCAATAGTATGGATCAGTATACTATTTCACGCCGCGTATTTGAGGTTAAAGGTAGTTTCTTAATTATACACTATTTAACAAACCATTAAACTGGATATCAGACAAACAGATTGTTAGATTGCCTTTGATTCCATTCATTTTCACTAGCATTTATTAAAAATTTTGCACACCTCATCAAAAACCGACATTTTAATTTGGTTAATCAGCTTATTACGTGCTAGCAGCAATACAACGAGGTACAGATTAAATTATTTTGAGACAGTTGACTAAAATAAACAGCGGCTTAAAAATGTCGAAAAGTACTTTATTCGCATTTTACACAAAGGTTATTTTATTGCCACTACTCTACGCTCTATTTACGTTTCTGTTTTATAGTGGAAGATACTGTAGTGGCACCTGTGGATGCGCTACTAGTTGATGTTCTACCAACTGCTACTGATTGTCGCCTTCGAGGGCTTGCAAATCTTGGGTCGAACCTGACCGGGCCAGAAGCTTTTCGTCCGCTGTTGATTGGTTCGCGTGTTGAAAGTGTAGATGTTGATATGGTTTTATTTTCAGTATCAATAAATCTCGCAGTAGCAGATCGGACTAACTTACGGATAGATTTTTGTTCAGGCGGAATCTAAAATGTAACAAAAGCAGCTACTCACGATATTTACGACGGCGTCAAAAAATGACATTGTTCTTTATTAACTGATGCTGCACTACACAGAGTGTGTATATGTTGTAGCCCATTAGTAATTTAACCCAATTCCGAATTAGGCTAGTCCACGGGGTAATTACGACTTGAGCTAGCCCTCGGCGTAACTCTTTGTATGCGACAAGTGCACACCTTGTGATTAGTTGCTACCTTATTGCACATCTGTTGGCTTCCAAACAGTTTGTTTTACTGAGCAAAGTGGAATCAAGTAGGATTACGAATATCAAGTAACCAATCAGAAAACGCACACCTTTATCAGACATGATTCCGCCTTGGGCTAACAAAAGTCGTAATTCCGCTTTGCAATAACCCAATTCGGAATTGGGCTGAATTACGACTTAAACACATTCTTACGAATAAAACTGAAGACTGCCTGAAACACCTTCTTAAAACAAGAAACTAACCCAAGTGAGTTTGCGAGCAATAAACAACAAGACAACGGTTTAAAGACACAATATTTATGACACATCCTTCAAATATGCCACGTGGTTGACAATCTCGCAAATCAGAAATCTTGGTTTCACATAGCATTTACTACAGAAACTTAGTTAGAAACTACAGGACATGTAACTTCCTCACATACAATTTCTATACTATGTTACAATCAGATTCCTGAGGTAATATGTCGTGTATTGTAGTTTGTCTACTGTGTTACAATAGGGTTTCAAACGGTGTATATTTGTCGTGTAATGTACAGTTGGTGAACTGTGATACAATGTGCTTGTAACAACGTATATTTGTGAGCGTAGCAAAATGTTATTTTTGAAGTAATATGTATAACTCTACGAAGTGTAAGCTGATAATCTCAGGTGTGAGTAACACTTTATTGCCAACTGTTGGCAAATACTGTAGCATTAGCGAATAGAAAGCTCAAAATGTTTTTGCTTTACTACGCAAAAACCGATTCACACGTGGCATATAGTTAATCAGTTGAATTCATATCGCTATTTGCAATAGATCCTATATACATTTAAAAACCCATTGTTTTTTTATCCAAATGTAGAGAAATACCTGGTCGCTAGTCGTTCGACTGCTGTTCAAAGCTTCTTGGTTCGATTCCTTCTGGTTGCTATCATTAAAAGGATCTGTGTTACTAAAGAGAGGTTCCATGCTGGGTGTTGTCGCTTCCTGAACGTCGTCAATTGATTGTCTTTTTGAGACTATTGCCGACGCATCACAAGTTGTTGACGCAGGACGTGTTAAATTAGATTTCAAAAGACATGAAGTCGTATCTGAGCCGCGACTTTTAACTACTGTAGCACCATTTGTGAAACTGTTAGATTTTGTCTGATATTTAAATGAACAGTTACTTTGATTAATAGTACTATTTTCATTATTTCTATTCTTATTTACTTTGTCATTATTATTATTACTGCAGTTGCTATTTCTGATATTGATATTATTACTGTTGATGTTATTACTATTGCTGTTATTATTATCATTGTTATCGTTATTACAACTGTTATTGTTCTTGTCTTTACCTGCGATCCTGCTGTGGACTTCATAATTTGACATATTTAACGTACCATTAGCTGAATCATTCTGTTGGCCAGATTCATCATTTGACCCGCATAAATGTGTAGGATGACTTCGAGAGCGTTTAGTTTTACTCGAACGATTTCCCATCACAAGTTGCAGGTGAAAGCAGAGGCAAGATGCTAAGCACCAAAAATGATTAACCAAAACCAGAAAAATCAAACCCTTACAAAAACTGCTGCAAAAGGCAATTGCAGCTGCAATTATTAAAATCAGGCCGAATTGATTCGATATGTAGTGTGTAAATGGCACTTTATGCAAAACGCGACTGAATTGGGAAAAAATAGTTAATGCTGAATAATTTAATATGAATTTTAAACTTTCGACCACAGTTTGGTTCTGTTTAATTGGTTGAAATCGCAAATCAAGATTTCGACAGCGTAAAGCATATCCAAGTTGCATATTCCACACTATGTATGCAAATGCTGCACGATCTGCATTCAGGTACTTATTAAATTTTAATTCGACAGGTATATCTTTTTAAATATTAGCTTTTAAATACTTGTATATCACCTAGAAATAGTTGAATAACTGTAGAGCTTGATCCAGTGGAGAAACAAGAAAATAATACGTTATATTGCGCTAAAAGCATCTACAGATAATTTGATTCCCCAACTATTTATTCTATGAATTCTCTACATGTAAAAAAGCGTTCTGAAAATTTGGAAACGCATAGGTATTTAAAACCGAATTTTATTTGTAATTTCGATTCGTAAAATAATAAAATACGTGGGGACTTTAAAGCTTGTTAGCAAATACGACCTTCTACATATATCACAGAACGAATTATTCCGCGTAGTACCCGAAACTGAAGAGTCTCTTAACGGCCATTAACAATAAACCTTGAGGTATCGTATCGAACGATAATATAACAAACTAAAAGCAAACTATTACCGTGTACAAACTATTGGCGAACCAAATTAAGCCACAGGCATATATATGGTTGTGAGGAGCGTAGGCACATAGCCAGATGGGGGCACGTAGGACAAACCACAAAGAAACATTTGGGACCATTAGGAATATCTTAGTGTCGTATGTAAACTTCATGTGTCAATCCAAAAATGTTTGCGCCCCCGCAGCCCATTGAGCTGGCTACGGGCCTGCATTAATAGAAGAATCGGGCAAGTACTAATTATACTTTGAGTCAAAAAAACTTTACTTTCAAACAAGTCATTTTTATTTTACGAACGACAATTATTTGTATGCGCTTTCTGATTCAAAAGTATAATAAAATGTATTTCTGCGAAAATCAAAACATTGTTCGAAAACCGAATATCGCTGAAATTTTGAACGATATTAAAATAAAGTGACCCATGCAGCCCGAGGTATAATTTTTGGACCCTGCTGTGTGCATTTTACAGAGGCGTTGAACCTTGAAAATGGGCCATAATGTCCTGGTTATATTGGCGACGCAGAAAACATATTCACGTTTGTTGCTTCGACCATTATAAGGTGCAATTTTGCTAAAACCGGAAATATATAAATGAAAGCGCTGTTTAAAAAGTGGCCGGCTGAAATTTCGAAATAGGTTACTTTTGTTTTGATTTCCTTTGTCGTAGATCAACTACGCTTAATCACTGCCTCGCTGAGTTGGCTTTTGTGCTTCATTCATTGCGCTTGACGTCAAACACTGTTTGGGTCTCTTGTACACTTTCCACTGCACATACTTCGACTTTGGTTCAAAGTAATAGGCTTTGACTTAACATAATAAATCGTTGCAGTGCCAAGAGTCGAATTAAAATTCCACATTCCGGTTTCAACTTTTGTCAAACAAATGAATAGGAATGCGAAATTTTAATTTGACGTTTTGTACTGCAATTTTTATATTAATAAAGATTTTACAATTTTAGTTGGAAAGTCTAAATTGATACTTTTTCTTAAAATCCAATTGTATATTGTTTGCTTACGAGCTTAACAAGTTTTAGGGCAGGCAATATAAATTATGTGCCCCAGTCGGCTCTTGTATACTTTCCTTACATTTACGATTAGGGTTAGGCTTTAGTTTCGATTAAAGAAACTGTTTATGCATGCCTAAAAGTTTTAATCTGTTACCTAAACCGACGCCAAAACCAACCATAAGATGAAATATTTGCGAACGTGTGCAATAACCCCATATATAATCTATTACTGTTTGGCTAACTTCCCTCATATTTAACTGATCTGCAACTACAGAGACACAACAGAAATAAATCTTGTTTTCTGCCATATGCCAGAACTCAACCCTGAAATGTACACAGGAATTGCGTCATGTTTTAAGATAGCAAAAAATCATCTTGTTAAGAAAATATAAACATAAACGTGCAAACAAAAAAAACAACTGTTTTAATTCTATTTCAAAATGTTATGACGAAACCATTTTTAAAAACATTAACGAACGGTTCAAATGTTAGTTGCTGATTTATTTTAAGGCATAAATTTTTGTTGGCCGTGCAAATGTTGAGGTGTACCAGCAAAAGCAATGAGGTACTATTTCTACGCCAAAAAATTTATGTCGAAAATCAACGGCATGGGGCGGGAAACGAATTTTCAATAACAATTGTATTTAAATGTTAAAATTGCGTCTTGCTTTTTGTTTGCTTTCCTCACCAGTTCGTCTATTGTTCTATGTAGCAGTATCCCCACGTATGTGGCTCTCGTATTGGTTCTACGTCTACCCTGTGTGAAAAATAGTAACAAGCAGCCCCGAAAGGGTCAGGGAGACAGGGTATACCTGTTCGCTTATTTTCAATTCAACCACGTGATCACTGGTGGTTCCACGTTTTTTCGGGGTCGGCGAGTAGAGGCGAGCCTCCATCTTTCAGTATAACTTGGGTGTGAATTTAATAAATTTCTCATTTCTGACCTTAAAAATCAGTTGTATACAAAAAGTTGCGGAGGGGCGGCAGAGGTGTAAGTGGGTAAAATTATTTTACCCGAGCTGCGCTTAACCTGCGGAATCTGGTTATGCTCTGGCTTTGCATCAGGGTGCAATCGAAGGTGAAAAGTACCGGAGGCGAAGCGAGAGGACGACAAAATTTGGCGTAGCCGGAGGTGAAGACGGAAGTGAGGCGTACTTAGGTCGTTAAAATGGTGTTTAATTTGCTTATTTTAACAAATATCTGTAAGATGTTAAATCTTTTGGTTTCACGTTTATTTTTTACGAAATCTCGGTAATTTTTTTCATTAAAATTGTAACAAAAGTTATATTGTACCAAACAAACAAATTTAGAAAAATATATACTGAGAAATTTTACTATCGAAATGGTTGGAACTCCGGTAGAATTTCTACCGGAGCCGGAGGTCGATTTTCTGCCGGAGCCAGAGAAAGACTTTTGCTTTTACCCTGTTTTACCTAAATCCATGAAATACTCTTTTTTGTACATTAGTAAAAATAAATTTTTTCTTTTTTCTTTGAACTACAGAATAATTTCAAGTAAAAATTCGACTCTTGAATAAATGTCGCCGCTTTTTGAACGTGATGAACATAAAAAAGTGTGGACTAAAAACGATCTTGAAAAACCAGAACAAAATATTTACCTTGCAAAATATTGAAGAAAGAAACATTGTAATATCTGAACCATGAAAATCTAACTTCTTTTTAAAAAGACGGCCTCCAGGCCATCTCAAAAAGCCAAGCTCGTCTTCTGCTGGAAAGGTGTCATTTTTCCTGTTTTACGACAGTAGCAATTCATGTACTTGTAAAATTAATGGCAGGCAAAAAAGCACCGCCTCCCCCGCTTTTCCGAGCCAAAAATTTTTTCACCAGCACTATCCTGCTTTATGTTAATTTTCCTTGCCCCCCCCTGACAATAATGTTCTTGCCTCTTTACTAAAAACAATTTCCGCGGTTCAAAGCATGCAAATATCAACTTTAAACGTAAAAAACAAAATAAACTGGGTTTAACAATTCTTGACAATTTATTAATAGCCATCAGCTGCGTTTCGCTGTGTAGCTGCCATCTGGCAAACGACCAACTTGGTGTTTAAAAAGCTTAAAGTTTTTAAAAATCAAAAGTTTATAGCTATAATTTCAATGGTTTAAAACTGAATACTTGCTAGACACGTCGTATGCGGTACTTGGGTTTAAACACCCTCAAGTTATACTAATCTGCTGGGATCTAAAGCCCTACATTTGTCTTTGCGTTTTTCACAGAACTTGCTTTAAAATTGCAAAACCGCATTAAAAGCGACAAAGAACTTATTACATTAAATGATAAATTGGTATGTCAAATTTAAAGAATACTGACATTTTCGCTTTCATAAATTCACATTGTACTTGCAATGAAAAATTTAGAAAACATGTCGAATGCTAGTGGCTTTTGATTATATTTTAATCTTTTTCTAACTTTTATGTGGTAAGGTTTCGTCGCAGATTGAACAGCATCCTCTTCAATAAATTTTATCTAAAGGGTAATGAACTGCGTTAAAAACGTGCTCAAAAAGATGCCGATTTCAACAGTTTTGGAGCAAATTTACCAAAGATACGTTGCATCACATAAAATTTTTTTCGACTCTTAAATTCAATTGGAACATATATCTGTATCCCGGCCCATATTTTCAGATATGTGTAACAGTTATGGCACTTGGTGATCGGTCTTGTAGCTTTGGAACCAATGATTGCTGTGTTTTTCAATTTCAGCATATATTTCGAATTTTAATTCGCCCTATTTTTCCGCCGATTTTTAAAACTGCAATGGCAGGAGCTCGTCAATTTCAAAACTTATTGCTAAAAATGGTGGTAGATGTTGCACACATTCGTGAATACGGGCTATGAAATTAAGCAACAAACTTAGGTGTAAATTTAACTGATATTTAATATATACTTTCAAACCCGTATTATAAGTCAGACACATGGGCGAAATTAATACAATCGATGCTCAACTATAATTTTTTGAACCTCGTGAATTATTGAATGGGGCGAACAGCACTCTATAATGAGTTTCATAATATATTGAATTACATCATTGTGTATTATTCCGAAATTTCATCTCGGGTGCCTTTCAAGGCTTAAAACCGTCTATGTTACCTCGTGCCTACTGTCTAAATTATCGCGGTGATCCTGTATCCAGGAGAGGTATAAGCAAACTCTGACAATACTTAACGCAGTATAGGCCGGGTCGTGTGGATCTAACGGGATGGGTGCGAAGTATATATCCCTCCTTTATGATTTTAGCAGTAATAAATTTACCAATTTAACAAACGCTCCTACAGCGTGGTATCTTTGTCTTGTCAATAGCTCGTATCCACCCTTTTAAAATCCTGCATCTGCCGCTAGTGTCAGAAAATTTTGTAATCAAACAAAGACATTACTGGAGACTTTATAGGTTGTGCTATGCTTGAAGTCCGGCGCCGTACATCACCGTCCGTCACCCATACGGCGCCGTCCGTCACCGTTCGTACCATAAGGAATCGTACGTGAGTTATTTGCGTACGATACCGCACAGAAACGGAAGTAGCCGTAATCGTACGTGAGTTATTTGCGTACGATACCGCACAGTGACGGAAGGAGCCGTACGGTGACGGACGGCACCGTACGATTGACGCACGGTGAAGGACGGCACAGTACGAGTGACGCACGGTGATGGACATGAGCCGAACGGGTGACGCACGGTGACGGACAGCGCCACACATCGACAAAAGTATAGCACAACCCTTAGAAGTACCTAATCATTTACAGTAGTAATTTTACTATTATTAATGGGTCTGTTTTAGTCCCGATTAAAGTATTATATCTTTAAATTAATTTGCAACAATTTTGTGATGCAGAGAGCAGTTGTTTAGATGCACATTATATACGTACAAACAAATTTCCATTTGTGCCATTTGAAATCGAGAAATATTTGAAAATTTGATTACCTAAATTCAAGATGGGTGTTTATTGCTCGTACATTATTGTATTTAGTTGCTCATAGTATACTCTATGAGTGAAAAACTTAAAAGCAATTCTGGATACGCCGCTGTGAAAAAACAACTTAAATTCATGGTATTATCAATATCTTAAACAAAAGTTATTTAACAGCATACGAAGTGTGATTTTTCGTCTTAATACGTATCTGATAGCGCTATATATCACACAACAAAATAGCTCAGCAAAAATCAATTTCCTAAATTAAATTAGCGGTACAGCTTTGTGTCTTGCGAGCTAAAATCAAGCACATTTCTGATGCGACCACGGCGGTAGCCAGTGCCAAACACCTGTCAAAGGGGTTGTAGTGGTCTCATCCAATAAGTTTGACTAATTTATTTCGATTAATACGGAAATACTAGCTGAAAGACATTGCCTCAAAAT
Organism: Enoplolaimus lenunculus; assembly: GCA_030248215.1. Lineage (NCBI taxonomy): Eukaryota > Metazoa > Nematoda > Enoplea > Enoplida > Thoracostomopsidae > Enoplolaimus > Enoplolaimus lenunculus. The sequence goes on along the minus strand of JASANG010000442.1, from coordinate 191,609 downwards.
CGGTATAAACTTCGCAATTGATGTGGTCCTCCACAAACCAAATTTTTGGCTGCGCCTAAGACCAAGATACAGTGTTTGCTCAAAGTATAGAACGGTTTTTAGTTGTTTTTCGAAGAAACTTTGCCGAACCAACCATCAAATTCCATCATAGTGTTTGTCATCATTAACTCTACCGTGCGTGAAATTTTGATCCAGCATATTAGCAAAGTTTATGAAACTTTTAAAGAAAACACACTCTGTTCAGGCGTAGACTAACTGAAAGCTGCGAGTATATACTTAGGCGAAACCAAATACATTTTAAAATCCAATTTGTATTAAAGTTTATACACTTGTCTGATTACGTTAAAATTAAAGCTTTTGGCTGAAATTATGCTCAAGTTAACTTAATAGCGTACTGAGCTAAAAATGAAATTAGAAACAAATTGACATGTTTTGGTTTGGCAATAAATGTAAAGAATTAACGGCGAAAATCTTTAATATGCCATTCGTAAGTTTTATACTGGATAGCGTGTCAAAAAATCATTTCTGAGGCAAAAAAGTAAGTGATCAACTTTTAAATAATTATCGTTGCCCATGAAACTTGGTGTAAAATTTAAAAAAACACGACATGAGGACGTTGCCAGTGAAGCAAACGAGCACCAGACACAACTCTTGTATTCAACTCGACCAGCCATGATCACTCGCCTAAATCCATCATCGCTAACTAAACACCACCTCAGCATATGGCTTTAGGATAAAATTTCACATTACATTTCCAATCTTTACGCGCCTGGTTATTTAAATTTATGAGATTAAATTCCAGGCAGCTGTTACAACATAAACAATTCTTTTGAATGCCGAATTTTTGAGAAATATACATATTGATAAAATATTGAACTGTTACCTTGCTGTGGTTACGTACTCTTCGTATACGTTCGCACATAAACAAAGACCAGCTTAAACTGCTAAGTATACAATCATGTAGCACTTAGCTTGGCATAAAGTTTGATAAGAACATGATTCTTACGAAGTTCCATATGTTCTTAATATGACGATGGAAACAAATTTCACAGTAAAATAAAGTAGAAATAAGCAAATTTTAGTAAAATAAAACTACACATATATTAACACAGTATAAATAACCTCCAAAAGGTGGCTTACGTTTATTACGAAACAAATGATATTAGAACTATGGTCAATAGAACTCAAACAAATACACAATCACACATCATGGTATGGCTTACGTATAAACATTATATTGTACTGTATTGACCCGAATAAGAGGGGTAATAAGAGGGGGTCCCCATTTTGGGTCCGAATCAATAGGAGTCCGTATCCCTAATAAGAGTCCGTAAGCGGATAGAGTCCCTAAACCCTAATTAGAGTCCATAAATGTCAATTAACCCAAATTGTAGCACATAAATGACTCCAAGACCAAATAATTTGAGTTCGAAACTTTAAAGCGTGCTTAAATTTTGAAAGTACATTCCTAAGTATAACCTTTTATTATCGCTCAAACTATTGAAACGAGACAAATATACGTTTAATTCAACGGATAGTTGCAGTACTGTATATCAGTAACGAAGGGGGCGGAGCGTGGGTTAAAAACAAACAGTCCGTAACCGAATAACAAGGGGGGGGGTGCCTTCTGGAGATGCCAAATAAATATCAGACCCCCTCTTATTCGGGTCAATACAGTATCTTAAATTCAGTTACGAGCGAATGGTTTTTTTCGCCAAGAACGGACTTATGCGATCAGGGTATCGATTACTGGACGCCAGATCAACCAAGACAATAAAGTTTTATCGGAATAAATAACAAAAGTCCAGTCGTGGATCCAGAAACCTATAAATGTGTTAACAAGCGAGATATAATAGTAAAAACTCGCGAGTGAAGCGAACAAGAAGCCGAATGCCATTTTAGTGCTATGACTAACCACAAATTCTTGCTTTTCATCGCCGTCGCGGGGCCTAGGAGAGGGTGTCCCCTGTTACATCCACCAGTGCAAAAGTAGGGTTTGGCTCTTCACTCGCATCGTAATAAGCATGTTATTGACTGAAGATACAGGCAGCGCAGACCATGACATATAAAACGATTCAACTTCAAATCCTTCCAGGCGTAAAATTTCATATTTTAAATATGTGGCTTTGGTGAAAAATTGTGATTGTATCGATTTTAGATTGCATGCATTTTAATATGCTGTAAAAGAAATATAACCGCCAACGGCTGCTTCTGAGTATAGAAGTGTTTATTATTTCGATTATGCGCAATACTTAAAACTCTTTTCCAACCATGGAACGATAGCTTGAGTTACCTGCTCAAGAACCATATACTTCAAAGTAGAATATAAAAAAATCTATTTTAACCGCTTTCAGAACCACAACAACCTTTCTTTAGTGACAGTGTACACGCCGACATTTTTATTTTGTCATTTCAAACTAAAAATCGGCCTTAAACGGTCGTTTTAACTGCAAAATTTGAAACTTTTATAGTACGCCTATCCATAAAACTGTCACCAATTTGGTCGAAAACTTCTACGTTCCTATACGCTATAAACTTTAATTGTGCCAATTTATATCAGGCCTGACAGCATTGAAAAACCCACACACGACGCAGTCATGAAGAAAAACATATATGCCATGTCTACGCCCAAACACATGTACATAAATGAAAAGCAAACAAAGGGTTCGTTCACTATTTTCTAGATCAACGAACATTTTGATCTGTATACAAAACGAATTGAGTGTTCGAATTCTGAAATTGTTGCGCAACCTTAACTCCCCTCCAACAAAGTCCCCCGTTTTCGAGAAATCCTTCAATCAGTGGCGTATACAAGAGAAAAATATTCTTCACCCGAAATGTTCGGAAATACTTGAAAAAGACACTTGTACAGGTTGTAGAATATTAACCTACTGAGATAAATAATTTTCTCGCTCGCTTTTGACACGTGTTTATGTTCCCTCGGGATCAAATCCTAACTACGTCCCTCTTTGCTCGTGGTCACTCCTGTACGAACAAAAAAACCAGTTCAAAATTTTGTTTGCGTCAGTCGCACAAAGACCTATAAAGAAACGCCATAGCCCGGTGTAGAAATGTACAGTGATTTTTTATATAAAAGCGCACTCGTCAGTTCAGTTAAAACTATGAGACTACAGTTGGTATAGTAGTGCTTTTATTTCGCCGGCAAACAGCGCTATAGCGTATGTTAAAACCTCGAAAAACTGCTAAACTTTATTTTATACGAGCTTAATTTTATTTGCTTCATTGTAGGCAAATTAAACATTTAATAGATTTCATGTAATCCTAAGTGCAGTTTCAGTACAATATTACTCATAAGTAGAATCGTGATCTCGCTTATTGGTTTGAGTAAATAATAAGAAACAACTTAGTGCACCAGGCAAATGTTTTCATACACGAAATGTAATAATGAGGCATTAGAGCGATTAATGCAATACTGCTCACATTCAAACTAGCCGAGACAACATATTATGCACGCAGGTTTCTAAGAATACTACAAACGCTTTTCGCGACTTAAACACCGTTATTCAAAATGCTTTTTGCAAGTAGAAAAGAGGAGGTATTTTGTATTTTCGACACGATGCCTAACTACTCAACTTTTTAGGACAAAATAGGTAGTTAAATTTGCAAACTTTACCAACATAAAGCTCTGCATTAGCAAGATAAGACTATAATATATGGCTATATGTCGTGCCCCTAACAGCTATTTTCTTCAGTTAACAAATGGGACGTCCCAACCGGCAATTGCTGTTCGGGGCATCCCAAACAATTACTACAATACAAACTGCATCTGATTGGAGGAATGTACAGACCAAACAATTCCTGTGTTCGAGAAAACTAACTTGCGCAATGATTATTTGCCTTCACCATATTTACAAAGTATAAATTAACAAGGTTTATATAGTACACAAATGAAGGTATTTGATCGTGTGCCATTATGTTTAATCGAATACAACGCTATACGGGTAATGCTGCATTTACTTGTGTCGTTTCGATTAGCGAATCAAATTGAGCCTTTGTAATCATTCACCGCACATAAACCTTGTTTAATTTAAAGGATGCAAATATGGTGAAGCCAAATAATTACTGTGCAAGTCAGTTTCATCGAATATAGTCAAACTTGAGCAACCAATTAAAATTAGTTTGCATTCCAGTAGTTGTTTGGGCTGCCCCGAACAGCAGTTGTCGTTTGGGAAGTCCTGTCGCCAACTGGGGTAACCAGCTGTTTGGGCACGACCTATTTTCGAGCCTTTAGCAAGAGGCCTACAAGCATTTTCACCCGTTACAACTCTACAAACGCAAAGGACCACGCCATAAACACAGTGCATAAATTGGACATTTTATGAGGCAAAATTTCATTTTCGGTCGCAATACGAACGACCCATTTATTTGCCATATATACTTAATGGAAAAAATATAACAACTGCCATTTTAGCAATATAATGCAACCTAATTGCAACAAAAACAATTAAAACGAACGTAGTGGATTGCACGTAAAGATTTGCCAGGCCCGTAGACAACTCACCTTGGTAGAGGGGGCTAAATATTTATCAGGAGGAGCACACAAAGGTTTCTGACGACTTACAGGCGAGACTAAAACTTTCAGTAGGAAAAAAATTTCTAGGGCACGAGCAGGGTGCAACCGGAATTACAATTTACCGGAACCGGAATTGGAAAATTTTACCGGAACCGGAATTGGAAAATTTTACCGGAACCGGAAAGTGAAAAATGCATTTCACCAAAAATTTCATTTTAATCTTATTTTTTGCTCTATTATTTGTGAAATAACCTTAGTCGGACATTGGTATTTATTTTATTTGTTGTATTTTAGATTTTCGTCGTCGATTGAAGTGAAATCTACCATCAATGGCTTATATACGGAGTACAAGTGGCTTTCAAAAGAGATTCTTAAAAATTAGCAAAGTTAAGAAAACGGTCAAATTATAACACCGGAATTTATAAATCCGGTAAAAATTTACCGGAACCGGAAGGTGAAAAAATGCCGGAACCGGAATTCCAGTTGCAGTCTGGGCATGAGCTCTTTTCGTGTGGCCAACTTCTGGCTACGTGTGCTTAATTCGCCTTTAAGCAGGGTGCAAACGGAATTCCAGTTTTGTTAGTCAAACTCCTTGTTTTGCTACTATCCGGTTCATACAGCTTGCAATTAGTTATACAAAAATGTAAAACATACATGTTAGAAAGGGTTATATAATAGAAAATTTTTTAATTACTGCTTGTGACCCTACAATGCCCGTTGTATTACAAAAAATTTCTGCCAACTACTTACAGATTTTTCATCTTGGATCGTTTACTTTCCAACCGCACTGAAAATGCCGGAGGCGATGCCAGTTTTGGAAAAAAGTCGTTTGAAATGCAACATATGTCAAAAAATGTTTAAAAGTGCAGGTTCGTTTGTTTACATAAAAATAATACAAGATTATATCTGCAACCGATAGCCCGGGGGTCATCATCAGAAAAGATTTCAGTTGTGCAGTGTCTCAATAAAACATATCTGACGACAGGTATACGAGTTTCATCCAGTCGCATTTGTTTTGGTTTGACATCTGGAATTGCATAACATCGTACCTAACCAGAGAAAAATTAAGTTATATACACAGTATTGATAGAAACAAAATTATATTAATTCAACTGCGTCAAAGTGGTGCTGTATTTTTTTACTATTATTATGGCCTCTGGCGCCATCTGGTGGCATACAGCATCTTCCGACGTCGTTTGGCGACATCCAGTGCCTTTCAGTGCCGTTCGTGCTTCGGCTTTCACATAGTACGGCATACTGGTGAAATTGCCTGTTGCGTTCGACGGCACCGCAAATCGATTAATAAAAATATATTTTTACCGCAACTCGTAAACTTCCAAACACTTCAGTTATTTCACGTACGCTGCAACTCTTTTATAACAAAAACAAATTCCAAATTAAAACTTCTGTGTGATATTAATTCGATTCAAAAGGGCGATGGCAATAAAATCCTCTCAAGATTAAATACTGAAACTGTTATCAGACTCCTATAAACTACATTCTCTGTTAAATCTGACAAACACAAGCGCCAAGTTGCGCAATCAGAAACACCAGCTCTCAGTTTCCCCATGGGAACACGGCATAGTACTGGGTTGTGTCTAAGTTTGATAAATTAGTCCCGAAAACACGAAACACTTTTATACATAAACGTTACAATATGAGCATATATGCGCGTTTTCTGAAAAGATGAAAACGGAACTTTGTTCGATTATATATTTGGGTGAAACCAGAATTCCAAAATGCCGGAACCAGAAAATTAACAAATACCGGAACCGGAAAATAAAAACACACTTATTGCCAAAAAATTCACTTTTAAAGACAATTTTAGAAAAAATATGTTAGCATAAAATGCCAATTTTTCTTAAATATTCGAATGCGAAAAATTTATTATTGAAAATAATAGAAAATTTTGGTGAAAAACCGATATATAGATTTTATAAGGTAGAAAATGGAGCTTATCATTTTTTCAACAATAATTTTCTAAGGGGAAAATTTATAAGGTTTTATCAAAAAAATTTCTGAGGGTAAAAATTTTATTTTCTTAACAAAAAATTTTCTGAGGGGGGAAATTGTAAAGTAGAGACGTTACCATTTTACACTCATGTGAGAAAGCGTTAATAGCTTTATGGCACACGAAATACTGTAAACGCAAACACCGTGTAAATTAGTGCTTTATTACTGTAGTGACCCGAATAACAGGGGAGGAGTGATATTTATTTGACCTCTCTAGAGGGTACCCCCCTTGTTATTCGGTTACGGACTGTTATTTATTTTCAACCAGCCCTCCTCCACACCTCCATCCTTCTTTACGATATATATCCGGTATTGCAACTATCGTTGAATTAAACGTTTTTGCCTTGCATCAAAAGCTAGAGCGATAATGCAAGGTTATACTTCGGAATGTTACTTTCGTGTACTTTGAAATTTTGAACTGAAGTTTATTTGGTCCTCTAGTCATTTATGCACCACAATTAGGGATAATTGACATTTATGGACTCTAATTAGGGTTAGAGACAGCTATCCGCTTACGGACTCTTATTAAGGATACGGACTCCTATCGGACTCTTATTAGGAATACGGACTCCTATTGATTGGGACTCAAAATGGGGATCTCCCCTCTTATTCGGGTGACTACGGTATTGACACCAGGGTGCAACCAGAATTGCAATTTATCGAAACCGGAATTTGAAAAAATACCGGAGACGAAACCGGAAAATGAAAAATACATGCCACCGAAAAATTCATTTTTATTTTTTTTGCAATATATACTATTGGTGAAATAACCCTAGTTGGAGATAGGTATTCACTTTATCTGCTGTATTTTAGATTTTCATAACACACGGAAACGAAATCTACCTTCTATATTTTATTTTCGGCGATTGTCAAGGTTTGCGTACTATATTAACAAAATCTATTCAAATTTTATCATTTTTAGTAAAATACCTTAATTTCCACCATCCAAATTTTATTACCACAAGTTTTAATTACGGCAAGAATTTACCGAATCGGAAGGTGAAAAAATGCCGGAACCGAAATTCCGGTTGCCCCCTGCCGGATACGGTTCGTAAACACTATAAAATAATGTCATATATGCTGATGATGAACTGTTTCTGTTTACTATACATGTTGCCATTACAGGAATATTAGGCTAACCAGCACAAAAAACAAATAAAAATGCATTTGCAATGCATAACTTGCCATCACCTTTTAATGGATAATATAAATGCTTTAAGTATTTTATGCTTCAACAGATGATTATGATATTGTGCCAAAGCAAATAAAAAGCTATGATATATGTGTAAACACTGGGTAAATCACATTGTTCTACCGGTCGGCCCGTTTTAATGCAGTGCGTTTAAACCAATAGTCATGCATTTAACACTACAACTGAACAATTGAAAACTCAAGATTTACCACAGATATTTTAAACAGTTTAGTATGATTATCAAGGGCTTGGCCAATGTGTAGCACAGGGGCTTCCAGTTTTCCACGGTGGAAAACTTATAACCAGGAGTGCAGCGCATAGCCACCCCTGTATGACGGCCAAATTTTCCGCTTTTTGGTAGGAAAATTAAGAAAATTTTAATGCCTAGATTTTACCCTGGGTTGGCAAAGAAAATCCGAAGCATTGGTTTGGTTGGAAAACGGGAAAAGTGGAAAATTCTAATAGAAATTAAACAAAATAGACATACAATGACACTCCTGCTATTGGCAAAAAGCACAGGTATGACTCTGTTGTCGAAGGTTTTATTTAAGCGATATAAGCAGGCGAAGGTTACACTGTCCACTGAATATCATGCTTTGGAACATTATCATACGATTTATGCAAGAATATCCCACAGTATCACATGATATGCGGGATTTTTGCAGAATTTACTTGTAACCGGGGCAGCTTGGGACACGTTTTGTCCCTATTAGACTATTGCGTGACATTTTGTCTACTTATAGACCCCATATCATATTCAAAAATTCGTATTTGTCTAGCGTTATCCACCTTTTGTTCTTCAATATCACATGATATTTGGGGTATTGTCTGCGAATATCAAAAGAATAATTGTTTTCAAATGGCTGCATAGTTGAGGCAACACAATCATAATGTCCTATTAAATATCATATGACACTAGAATTTGAAATTTTGAATTCTAAAGCTGTGGTTCTAACGATGTTTGTCGGAAACGATTTGCAATCGTGTTTGGTGTCTAAAGCACATCTGTGCCTCTGCCGTCCAACACTTTCCATTCATTTATTAGTACCCAAAGATAACTGTCACGCTGAATATCATATTCGTTGTAATTTTGGATTATACGTCGAATCAACATGTCACAAACTGGGACCCGCCTGCCCTGGTTATAACGTGAATCCCGCATTTGTATACATCGAAACTCTGAGAACAGTTATGTAGCAAGTCAATAAGTTTTGTCCAACCACCACAGGTGCGAAACCTAAGTACAACGTTAACGAATCTGCAAAAAAGACGTTTAAAGCACTCTAGAAATTCAAAACATAACTGTTTTGTTGTATATTGTATATCGAAACTCAATACTCGTGAAAATTCGAGCAAATCGGTAGGCAATAAAATGCGCGGCAGGCCGTCAAATGCAAATCCGATGTATACATGATGTGATTTTTGACACTATTACTGTAGCATTGAATAACCAAAGGAAGCCAAGTTTTTGTAATTAGAGCCAAAAGAGACGTAAAAAGTGTGCCATTTATCTATGGTAAAATCTGCGCTAAAAATATTCAACGAACACATCATCACCAACAGAAATACAAGCCCCAGCGGACAAATGGTCCACGACAACGTTAATTCCAAATTTTGGCGAAGTCTTTTCACATTCCGGTGAGTCTGGTGCTTCGCTTAAGCGGTACCTGAAACAACAAAATAACACAATGCCCAACACCATATTAAATTTACAGTGTTCAAAAACATCTTGAGCAAACAAAATCTGTCCAAATAACGGACACATTGCTCGTCAGAGCCCATGTTCTCAAATTTGCGTGGGGCATAACACTAGTTAGGAATAGGTTGCCAAAAAAGCGAACTGATAAAGGTACTAAATGTAAAAATTGGCTCACAAGCAGGAACAATAAAGTAAAAATGTGTCGAATTTTGAAGTTTTATATTGGTTGGCTCGAAATAAGTTAATATCAAAAATATTGTCAACAGGAGAAAGACGCCACATTTGAGAATAATACGATCACTAATTTTAAATCTACAACGAACCGCCATGTCGTTGTGTATCATAATACTGCAAGAAACCTGAAAGACAACAAATTAAACTATTATTAAACATATTTTCACCTAGAAATTGGAACGCCCCGCGAACAACCTCACAGCATTATAATGATTAAAAAATTTACAAAAATATTATTTACTTTCGCAAAGTTCGTAAAGGCTCTCTGTTTGGATTCTTCACACCAGTCTCCGGGTCAACTGTAGTTAGGATACACCTGAAATAGAATTAATGTACTGAATGAAAAATTAATCTATAAACTTATTTGAATTAAACCAATTTGGTAAATAAACTGATGGCCGTCTTTGAGGCGTATTAGGTTCTAACATCAGGTAAAACAGACCCACAAGCTCACCAACACTGAATTAAACTACTTCCCATCATTTAATAACACTAATGGATAAAAACCCTTTTTGAATTTCATCGGCTGATTTTGTTCAAGTTAACGATAAATCACGGTGGAAGCAATGTAAGTTAAACCGAGACATAATAAACGCAACATAATTTCGTGTTCTGAGATATCTAGTAATCTATATGTGACAACGGTAAACGATGCTTTCCGTCTGGTATAATGTCTCTGTCACACATAAAGCATTATAATATCAGGTTTATACACTTTAATCAAATAAAACTTATAGTTAAATTTGGCTGTTTACATATTATGCTGTGGTGTACCACTTAAATGTTTTCGCCAGAAACCTATTAAACGGTGACAAAAACTCAATAGCCTTTTAAATTTAAATCGCGTTATACTAATAACGCCAATGATTAATTTTGATTTTTTCACGAACCTGGTACACGGCTTGACGTATGTAAATATGACACCACGAATTTTGACCCGTTTCCAAGTATCCTAGAAATATTTTAACACAAAATTCAATATAAAAGCAGTAAATCGAACCAAGTCTATGCAAAACTAAGACACATTGAAGTTTCGAAAACTAAATTTAATCTAGCTAAAAAGTTAGTTACCCTTTTGTTGTCTTGTTTTAGCCTTATATATTCTTGAAATGTAGGCACCCGAGGTAATGTAGGCACCCGAGGTAAATCTGTGTAATGGATACATCCGAAAGATGTCAAAAACCAGGTTCTGTTTTCTGAAATACATCACGAATTAGATATGTTTCATGTTTTGAAAACCATGCATATCAGCGACAAGGGCATAGGCTAAAGGATTAGGATCCAGCCTCAGTGCGAAAAAAAAACAAACCTCACATAAAAGTAACTAATATAAAAAATAACGTAGACCCCCTTTCTCCACAATTCGGGCTACGCCAAGAATTTTTGACACATAATAACATTTTTATTGCACATACTTCATCATACGGAGGCAACTGAGTATCGACCACAATGTTTGGTCGAAATGATCGCATCGTTAATTCGTTGTTTGGAAATTCATCTAGAATTGCTTGAATACGTGTGTTGAGTTCGTTCAAACTTTGATTGTGAGCAATCATGAAAGGCGTTAGGTCTGAGTAGTTGGTCTGACAATTGAACGCGTAATCAAATAAGATTGGTATTACAGCAACCGGGGTAGCTTTACTGCAAAATTCTGGTTTGAGCTTACACTCAAAAAATGTAATGCTGATATTCTGTTAGTATATATAGCAATTTTCGAATGGGTTGAAGCTTATCATTCGCAATGCATTTCAAATCAGCATGTCTTAAAAATTTCTAACTCAAAATCCTTGTTCGAAGCGTTAGAAAATCAAGCGCTCAACAGAACGGTTTTGCCCACAAAACTTTATCTGCGTTTCCCACATACCATTCGAGGACAGACCAAAACAAAAACAACAGAAATAAAAAAAAACTATAACACAAACATACATACGTAACCTACATGATTGCCAACAAACTACAAAAACAAAACATAATCTCGCTCAGTAACGTACCAAAACATTATTTCTCGGATCCGATACTACACATCCAGTGCTATCGTCCAAGTCTATTGTTCTTGGTTCGCTGTTGACAATCGACTCTGTCTGCCATAATAGTCGACAAAACACATTGTTTGTTGGCTTCAAAATTCGGCTTAGCCAGCAAGCAACTTCATCTCCACAGTCTATGCCTTTCACAATCTGATCACGCCACATGCTAGAAACAATGGGTTGCAATGAGTTGGTGCGCTATCATATTGGCAAACGCCCCATTATCAATATAGACTGCACGTGTATCATTTAACTGATACCCTCAAATGACCCCACAGGTTGAAATCCGATCCCAGAGCAACGTGCACGTTGATGATTCATGCATCCTGCAAGAACCATGGACAATAATGGCGTGGTGCGTCATCACTGCGGCAAACAGCCTATTATTGCGGCTGCAAACGTAATCCCGATTCGGAATAGAATTTCGATTCAATTCCAGTTTCGATTCCGATTGGATGTGTAATCCGAATCGGGATCGTGTATTCGTTGTTTAACATGTTTCGTTTGCAATTATGTGCGAAAGTTGGAAGTTTGAATCACGACCAACTTTTATTAATACAATCATGTAATTTAATGTTGAAAGAACTGCTGATTAGATATAAACCATACCAGGGTTTATGATTAAGCACTTACAAACGGTCGTAAAATAGAACGGGTGCCACAATTTTCCGGATCTTGGTAATTCTAGCAAAGCAGCAAAACACTCCATTAAATTGCGTTTGGCAATTACAAGTGTTCCGCAAACATTTCTGTTGCGCATATAATTTCAGCAAAATGTGTCTGTTTATTAAATTAAGTAGCATTGTGAGAAACTAAGGTGCACGTTCCATTTAGACTAGAAGACAAATATCTAACCTTTTTCAAGTTAATTTAATCGTAATCTTGTTTGGTTCAAAACTAAAATATTAAAACTGAAACTCACATTACTTCACCGCGTGCCTCAAAAGCTTGCTGAATTGAGTTCAAATCCAGTTGAAATGTGTCGCTGTGATCGGCATCTCTATAGTCAAGAGTTAAAATATTGTTCGTATCTATAACACGGAAAACAATGAAATTACGTAGATATGGTAACCTCAGATAGCGTACATGACCGAGGGCCCACTTAGCTCATGAGTGTGAGGTTCAATATATATGTACACCCGTGCTCGGTTGTGAAATTTTAAATTATACATTTCTTCAGCTTAACATTAGATACTCTGAACATTACGTTTAATACAAAAAACACCACAGATTGCCTACAATGCACGCACAGACTAAACGTACGTATTGATATTATGCTGAACAATTGACCATATAAATAAACTAGTTTGGCTCTATATTCGCTTCCTAGCAGTAGTTACGTAAAACTTTCCCGAACAGAAACAGGAATTGAACGTTTTTGCAGAAAACGGAACAAGAACCGGAATTTAAAGTAATTTTCTTCATCGAAAAACTGTTGGACTTTTTGACAAGAATGGGTTAAGCGACTATTACCTATTTCACCATCAAATTTTGAAAAACCTACATCAGATATATAACCTAACTTTATGAACAAACTTTAACTAATAGCAAACAGACTTTCGAAACAACAAATTAACCAATTTGTCATAAGAAAGACCACAAAAATTCCAGTTTCGGCATCTTTTAATGCTGGAACAGGAATTCCGGAGGAACCGTGGCTGCTAGATATTATGCAAATCTATCTGTATTACAAATACCGAACGCACACACATTCATGTTTCGAGCACTTAAACAAGCACCGATGAATTACGTACCTTCAGAGATACGAAAAAAATTAAAAATTTGCAAGACCTTGGGAGCTATATTCAGTGTCATTGTTGTGCTATGTTTTTTGTTGATCTATCCATGATTTACTTCACGGTGTTATCAGTATGGCACCGTTGAGATGGCTTGCTTTACCTTCAGAGATACGAAAAAATTAAAAATTTGCAAGACCTTGGGAGCTATATCCAGTGTAATTGTTGTGCTATGTTTTTGTTGATCTATCCATGATTTATTTCACGGTGTTATCAGTATGGCACCGTTGAGATGGCTTGCTTCCAGTGGTCATTACTCACTTTAGTTAACCTTACCAACTGTCGGTGTTATCAGCGTCATTTTGGGATAATTTCTGATTGTAACCATCGTCCCATATGTCTTATCATACTTTTCTTTAACGACAAGAAATCTTCTAAATAGTAACAATCTGCAGTTAGCTATATATCTGATTCGTGATTTAAGTACATATATCAATAAAAGGTTACAACCTGATCACGCTAATTTAGCACATCTGGTTATCATATTTTGTAATTTTGTTTTCTAAGACTTAGTATTAACTGGACTTTTTGAAGGGCTTGTTCACAGTGAAATATTGTGATTTTGGTCATAAATTATAGTATAATATAGAGCTACATTATACTTTACAGCAACGAATATCCGATAATATAGAAAACCGAAGCCGGGCGTCAATTGTTTGCCTAAATCGGACATCCTTTGACATTTTGAACCCTATTTTCAGAATTTCGGTTCTGTAGGTACTTGGTATGCAGTTTAAGCGAAGCAAAACACTGATATAATATAGTACTTCAATATTTTGTTTGATATACATAGTAAAGTAAGCAAATGAGCACTACTTATATTAAATGAAATGCCACTGACTGTTTATAAAAACATAGAGTTATCCTTGATTTCATACGGTTACGGTTTTTACACCAAATCGCGTCGTGCTAGATAACACCTTTTTAAACATAGCTGAAATAACTTTACCAACCTATCAATATTATTACCCAATTTCAGACCCATGTTAGTGACGTCAACGGTACGTACTGACTGCCCCCGCATTGATTTCACAGGATGAATGAATAACGCAGAAACATGGCCAATCTTTTGCCAACCAGATTTGACTACGCGTTTAGATTTACGAGACTTCATTAAATAAAATATTGCAACGCTGACCGCAACAGCAGAAACACCAAATGAGAACAGTAATTTATTAAGAACCATAATACCTGTTGAACAGATATACTACGTGATTACGTCACAAGTATATAAATCATATTTATATAATCAATTTGCTAAAATAATCAGCTCAAAAATAAAAATTCAAGATAAAAGATATTTTAAAATTTTATTGCCAGGCAAAAGGCAACTTACATTATCAACTTTGCGTTATTGTCAGTTAGCGTAATTCGGTGCTGTAATCAGGGATGGGAGTCTTAGTCTCAATCTCAGTCTCAGCTTTTGAAAAGTCTCAGGTTTGGAGACTGAGAGTCCGGTATTGATGTCAACCAGGAGTGTCAGTTGTGGCAAATTGATTTAATATTTATTATTGTTACCAGGAAATTTTACGCTATTTTATAACATTGTTATATGTGTTTGACCGAAGTAAATTTAGCAGTTGCGTATTTTTAGAGCATGCTAGATCTTAATTATCAATTAATGGTTGAGTATTAGTAACGCAATATCGCGTAAAATCTAAGGCCGTGTAAGTAAGTAGTGAAAATTTGAGTATGCAAAATTCAACAGATGGGAACTGTAGTGATTCTATAAAGCAGGGTTCAACCGGAATTCTGTTCCGGCCGAAATTCATGCAAAAATTCAATTCCTGTTAAGGTTCCAGTTCCTGCATTCAAAGATGCAGGAACCGGAATTTTTACTGTTTTGCGACAAATTATTTCTAATCATTTAAATATTGGAATCCTTGTCTTTAGAAAAATTGTTAATTCGACAGGGGTGTTTTTGCAATTACTTCAAATTTGTTAATAAACTGTTTCTGTTGTGTTTTCGCAAAACTTGATGATGAAATAGCTGAAAATTCGCTTAAGCAATTTTTGGCAAGTTTTCTAAAAAGACCAATAGTAATTCGGTGGTGAAAATTATTTCAAATTCCGGTTCCGGTTAATGCAAAGAAATATAATTACTGTCCCTGTTCTGGAAAATTTAGTTCCTGTTGGAACCCTGCTATATAGTACACTGGCTGGTGAATGTTAAAACATCATTTCTACAATCAACGCATCGTTTTGTATTGATCGCAAGTTTGGCTCGTAGGCAAAATCTGCGATATTAAGCCAGCAAGTATCACTAATATGATTCTGCGAGAGCGCAATTTTTTTGTGTGATATAAAATCAGTTTGTTTTGCTGATATGATTGTTGTTGAAATATATATATATATATATATATATATATATATATATATATATATATATATATATATATATATATATATATATATATATATTGATTGCAAAATAAATCGCAATGAAGTTAAATTGGTCTAGCATACAAAACATAACCATGATAGCAGCGCACTAGCAGTGGATGTTTTTTAAATATGTGAAAACCGTGGTACTTGGTTTGAACATTTAATTTATGCTTATTTTCACGAATGAAAATTGACTCGAGTATGTGAAGGGCCAAATTCGACCGAAATGGAGAAGATTCCCTTATTCCGGACGCCAGTATTGTAAAATCTTCAAAATCACAACAATGATTTGTTTGATTGCAATGTTCTGAGATTGCAGATCTTAATTTCAAGGTGGACGTGGTTGCCTGTAAAGTTCTGTCCGACACCCGCTTATGTTCACAGATCCTTGTATATAATTGTTGGGAGGTAGACCCGACATAGTCCTGTTGACAACAGGAACAGACAAATTTGTAAATGACCCGTGAACGCAGCAGGGTTGGGACCGAATCCTTAAAGGCAAACATAGCTCCAATTGGTCTGTGGTTATAAATCACTATCCGTGTTTGAATATTGTGATTTTCAAATAAACCGTTGCATAACTTAGTAAGTTGTTTCTTCGCGAGCCCACTGTGTGAACCAAAATATGGGATCCGCAAAGTAACAAACCGTACCCTATCTCCTGATGACTCCGTTGTGGAGGCGGTTGTGGAAGATCCTGGTTGGCTTCTGGTGTCACTGGATGGCGTCGCTTCTTCGGCATTGTTAAAACCAATATCAGCGCTATTAAAATTGCTGTTTGCAGCAAATTGTGGTTGTCCTGTGTTAATAAAATTACAATCAGTGCCAAAATTGCTAAAGTTGTTAGATAGCCAAATTGAACTATCGGACTGTGTCAATGGGCCTAATTTTTTGTCTAAAAAGCGGCTGAAAGTACGTTCAATTACGTTGCACGGAAAATTATTCGTACGAAACAGGCTTTTTAGGAAATTAATTTCGGTTCTAATGCTTAAATCATTAGAAGAGATTTCGAAACAGCGGAATAAAAGACAGTTTATTAAGTTAGTTTTGTATGCCGTAGGCATGAATGAGTTGAAATTGAGTATCTGGTTGGAGTAAGTGGGCTTTCGATACAAACCCGTTGTTACCTCACCAGATTCCGTGTTCCTTGAAATTTTGATATCAAGGAAAGCAATCGTAGCATTTTCTTCCACCTCACAAGTAAATACTATTTTCTTCTGCTGTGAGTTGAAAAATGTTTTGAATTTCTCAGCTTGAGTTAGGTTATCAAATGTTAAAAAGGTATCATCAACGTACCTCTTGTAAAAGCTCGGTCGAAAATCTAAAGGACATGCATTGATGGCCTTGTTCTCTAGCCACACCATAAAAATATTGGCCATGGCTGGGCCGAGTGGTGAGCCCATGGCTACACCATCCTTTTGGATATAAATTTTTTTGTTGAAAATGAATTTCAAATTTAGACAACAAAGGCGAATGGCTCTAATAAGTAGATCCACTGGCAATTCAACTTTCAATTGACCACTATCAACAGCATTGGCAATGATATTTAAGGTTTCATTCACCGGGATATTAGTAAACAACGAAGTTACATCTAATGAAACCATAATTTTACTTCTTAAATTTAAACACGTTACCTGTTTTACAAATTCAAAGGACGAATCCGTAGTATAGTTGCTTCTGGTGAGCGGTTTCAACAGTCTATCGATGTATTGTGCCAACTTGTGGCACGGTGATCCAACGGCCGACATTGTCGGACGTATCGGGTTGCCACTTTTGTGAATCTTTGGCAAACCGTATAAAATGGGCATCCGGGAGCCCGAGGGATTAATTAGACTTGCTTTCTCACTGGACATTACATTACGTTTAACACAATCCGCAGTCAGAGCGCGGATTTGATTTTCAAAGTTTATAGTATATTTATAAAGATTTTGTAAATCTTGGTCTAAAACTTGAAAAATTTCTGGGTTAGATAAGACCGATTCAACTTTAGTGACGTAGTCTGCTCTATTTAGCACGACTAGGCCATTGCCTTTATCAGGCTTAATGATAACCAGGGAATTATCCTGGTGTAAATTTTTAAGTGCTGATTTCACCTTAAACGGAATGTTTGGGGGTGGTGGAAACCTGCTCATGTTACAGACAGCATTGTCGAGAACATTTCTGACATTTCTACAAAACATTTCAGGCAAAGTGTTAGCGCTAATAAGTTTTAGTGCAGATTCCGCGAAAAGCTCGAGTTCAACCATAAGTCGTTTAGTATCAACTTTACTAACGGTAGGGATAAAGCCCGGACCAAGTGACAGTGCACCAAGTTCAACATCAGACAATGTGCGATCCGAAAGATTGACAACTACATTTTTAAGAATCTCTTTTGAAAGCCACTTGTACTCCGAATATAAGCCATTGATGGTGGATTTCACTTCAGTCGATGATGAAAATCTAAAATACAACAAATAAAATAAAACCTATGTTCGACTAAGGTTATTTCACAAATAATAGAGCAAAAAATAAGATTAAAATGAAATTTTTGGTGAAATGCATTTTTCATTTTCCGGTTCCGGTTCCGGTAAAATCTTCAAATTCCGGTTCCGGTTCCGGTAAATTGTAATTCCGGTTGCACCCTGATATATATATATATATATATATATATATATATATATATATATATATATATATATATATATATATATATATATATATATATATATATATATATATATATATATTGTATACTACAATCTTATATTATGAATGTTTTTTGAGCGGAATAGGACCTTCAACATTTGTGGTGTAGGATTTTTTAAATATTTCGGTACTGTGTCAAAAAATTTGTGAGACTCAAAAGACTTCTTCGTTGAGACTCCCATCTCTGGCTGTAATATCTTTGTAATTCGTGTTTGGGTTCTTGTGTCGGCAACATAGTAAATTAAATATTTCTCTTTGAACTGTGGTGGATACACTGTGGCAGACAGTTTAAAAGAAAGCGCTAAAGCTGTAAACATAAGAAATGCAGATAATTCGAAGTCGCTGGTTCTCAAATTTAAACAGCAGGCCTTGTTATCTACACTAGCTTTCACCGCTATAAAACTGTTTAGCACAGACATTGCAGCCAGATAAACAAAACAAATATAGAAATTAGATATCAGATGTATACGCCCGATCACGAAGCTAATCAAACAGGATAATGTGTATACATGCTTGATATTTTAGACATGTATCAGGGAATAGTTATAGACCTCTCCCAACTTGACAAATCCCCCCAGGCCTGAAATTTCAAACGTATAAATAACGTATATAAAAATTTATATTATATTTTTGGGGTTTCCCTGGGCTACTGGACTGGCGAGCGGTAGGGCCAGCCAGGGTGGCAACGAATCAACGAGTTGACAGAATCACACCGTTTCCACCGCTAATTTGCCGAATCCGAACACTCCATGTCGCAAATTTCAGAAATATCTATATTTTGTTTTAAAATATCAACGCAATCAAAGACGCATAACTGTTAAACGACGCATAACTGTTAAACGTTAATATATTTCGTGCCCGAGCTTAGTTCTGAGATTTGTGACATGAAGAAAAAATATTGATTTATGTACGTAACCAGTTATTTAAAATTAGGGGTGTGCCGATTAACCGATCAATAGGTATCGGTAATAATCAGCACATTTCGTGAGAATTGGCATCGGCACTGCAAAAAATTACCGATTCCTTGCCCATACTTTTTGCACACAACAGTCAGGTGTAATTCTATCAATTTTTATTTCTGAGCGCATCCAATGTGTCTGGCAGGAAAACTGTTATCTCTCTTGCGTTTGTGTTTGAAAAAATTGTAATCGGTATCGGCAAAATTTCAAAATTAGAATCGACATCGGCAAAACTTTTGGTATCGGCACATCCCTATTTAAAAATTTTATTGTTTAAAAATGAAAAACATATTGCTAAACATGGTTAAATTCAGCTTTTTTTACAACCGAATCCGAACCTTTGTTACCATATTGGGGCAAGTCTCCAGGGATGGGCGGTCACGATCTCGGCAAGTCTTGGGATTTGGCTGGTATCGGACTCGGCCTCGTTTTTAGTACCAGTGGTTGGCAAACCTAGACCAAAGAGGTGAAAAAGCGATAAGCAATCACAAAAATTTTCCTTGGATCGCAGCTTTGGCCCGGAAGTACTTGCGCATTTCGCCTAGCAACACAGACAATGAAGGAGTGTGGAGCATCACTACCTGGTTATACAGCGATTTGAGAAACAGAATGACCCTACGGTTATCCAAAATTCTATGTTTGAAAGGAAACCCAAAACACTTTGATTTTATTGTAAATAGTTGTATTATCACGGACCGGGATCAAAAACAACACTAGAGCTTTGAATTATAGTTGTACAGGGGTGTTTTGAGACGGTGGGATTGCCTCGAGCCTGTTCGAAGGGTGTGGAAACAGCAGCCAAGTGAAAAATAAAGTAAAAAATAGAGTTTGGCGGCGATTTATTAGTTTAATTGTATGAAAGGGCAATTCAGAGCAGATGAAAATTTTCTAAACTTTTGTTCAAAAATCTTTTTATTTTCGCTAACGGTTAAAAATTGACCGAGACAAAAAAATCTCGGTCTCGGTAGGTTGGGTCTCTTTCTCGGTCGCTTTTTTGACCGAGACCGCCCATCCCTGCAAGCCTCCCCCAACCAAAGGAAAGAAGCAACGGAGGTGAATTGTGGGTGGTAAAGTTTTGTGCCTTAAGATGTCCTGCCGCGACCCGCAATTTATGAGCGGCATTACAACTGGTGTAAATTATATGTAAAGAATCTGAAAGTTGTAAATAACTTGTGTTTGCTGGGGTAGGTGAGAACAGGTGAGGAATAAATCTCTTGTCAAAAAAATTTTCAATTGGTGTTATAACGTATAATTTATTATACGTTTCCCCGCTACTGTATTTGTTTCATGATTTGACATTCTAAATGATGCATGTGTTTCTACACAAGATTTCAATTTTCACTGATGTTCGAGTGCACAGAGGAAGAACCAAATGTCTCATAAGTATATAATGCCACAGCTGGGATGAATGCTTCAACTATGTCGTCAAGATATTCAAACTGAAAACGATCATGTGTCTCAAAATAATAGCACTGAGTGATTCCTGCGAAGCCGGATTTGAGTCATTGCCATTAAAAGGTTGTACAATAGCTTTACAAATGAAATTTTCCATAACAAGTATTTTTAGTTTTGCGAGTCCAGTTCCAGAATTTTTAACATTCTGGTTCAGGTAATTTATAAATCTGGTCACAGTTTGTAATACAGATCAGAGTGCGACCGAATATGCGGCTCCGGTATTTCAACCAGTCGGTTATTTTTAAAACCTTCAAAAAATGAAACCATCATTTGTATTTATGCCATGTGCATGGAACTGATTGGCTTTAAATGTTCACATGCACGCGCGTACGATCACAATCTACTAGGTTCTTAGAATAACGATGACAGACCTGATAAGAATAAACAGTGTTATTTTAGGCGAGTGAAGTATATCAGCGTATTCCCGTTCCTAAACCTGAGCGAAAACAATAGCTTTAATTCTAAGCCACCTCTATTTTATAGTAGTAGGTACCTAGGGAAAACTAGATGCCGTTAAAACTAACATGTGTCAAACAAATGATTTTGGTATTTTTAGTATCTGGCAGCCCGCTGATATGGAATGTATACCAGTCGTAGTGGGACTACATTTATTGAGCGAAGCTCGAACACACGTAAGCAATTAAGGTAATATGCAAATTAGTTATTAGCTAATGATTCATTTATCGGTTTTGGAGGTTTGTAAGCAATTTCCTCAGATTCCTCGCACCCAAAAACCCTTCAGCCACCCTATAATTTTTGGAATAATTTAAAAAGTCCTAATTTTGTCTTGTCAATTAAGCTAATATGCAAATTAACTATTAGCTAGCTATTCAATTATCGGGTTTGGAGGTTTTTAAACAATTTATTCAGATTCCTCGCACCCAAAAACCTTCAGTGAACCATAAAAATTATTGAAATAATTTAAAAAGTCCTAGTTTTGTCTTGTCAATTAAGATAATATGCAAATTAGTTATTAGCTAACTATTCAATTATCGGTTTTGGATGTTTGTAGACTATCTATTCAAATTGCATACAAATAAAAACTCTTTAGTGCTGAAATTATATTGCTTTTAACCTTAATAATTAGTGAAATATTGTAAAAAGTCCTAATTTAGGCTTATAACCTATGCTAATATGCAAATTGTCTATTAGCTAACTGCTCAATCATCGGTTTTGGAAGTTTGTAAACAGTCTACGCAGATTCCTCGCACCCAAAAACCTTTAATGCTAAAATTAGATTGCTTCTAACTGTAATAATTAGTGAAATATTGTGGAAACTGGTAATTTAGGCTTAATTAAATATGCAAATTAGCCTGTAGCTAATAAACAGCTCAAAATTTTAAAACCCCAATGCGAGGTTAACACCACAGGATAATTAGCTTTCAAACAAAAAAAGTTTATCACAATCGGTTCCGCCGTTCCTGAGATTCTTTTCGGACGGACAGACGGACATCCACCTTTCGACCCCCATGTACAAAACATAAAACGCTTTGCGAAACTCCGAGCTTTGCTCGGAGTTTCGCTTCGCTCAATAACGTCACGTTAGCTGGCGATGCTAGGATCCGTATACCAAAACTGTAAGGCCTAGGGTTACGCAGTGATGAACAAACATTAGGAATGCTACTTGTTCCATCTGCGTGTTATCAGACTCACAGTTTTTAAACACACAGCCTCGCAAACTAAAAACATTTAACCTGATCTAACTGCCGCGGTTGGCAATGCGTCAGTATTCTGAAACAAATTATTGATACATATATCAGTACTCAGTAGATGTTTGCAAAGTACAAGATTTGGATCCGGATTAGGCAAATTAGTAATGGATTCTAATTCGGTGAAATCGTGGATTCGTTGTTTCCCGATGGTAGATTAGATATTAGAACTAATATTGTTTTTGTTTTCAACCTGGTTCATGTAAGCATGTGAAACATTCTTGTCCTGGTGCATATGCCATGGATGCAATGCACATTGTATAGTATGCTTGCCGGCAGCATTACGGTCGACATATAGTTGACGATAGAAGCAAATGGACAAGCAGGTTGCGTGGCGCAGTGGTACAGAAAGTTCGCTAAGGATCCGTAGGCTAAGAGTAGGGTGCGACCGGATATCCGGTTTCGGCTTAATATCAGGCAAAAACTAATATCTGTATCTGGTATAAACCTGCATGATACCGGATATTTACGGTTGCGGTGCCGAAAATCATAAAACAGCGTTTACAAGTGAGCGTCTTTAACTTTTTGCTGTGTTTAAATTTCTGGGCAAGTCAAAAAGTTCGTTCAGGTTTTGACGTTTTAAGCTACTTTTAACTTAAAGAGAGCGGGGGTTAAACGCATTTTTGCATTAAAAAATTTCAGTTTATCAACAGCAATTATAAACTTAATAGAACAGCCGAAAACCTTGAACATGCTACAAATACAGCAAAAAATTAAATTACATTAACATATACTATATCCGATTCCTGTTCCGGCAAAAATTTCAATGTCCGTAGCCGGTTCTGGTATCCGGTTGCACCCTGGCTGAGAGTTCGGTCCAGTTATGGAGGTCCGGTTATCCAGCTGTTTAGTTAAAAGGTCACGTGGGGGTACAGCGTCAGCGCAATGGTAATTACTACGCTTTGAACACGGTATTCAGTCGCAAATAGGATGGACGGTCAAGGAACGACCTTGTTGAAAATTGGGCCATGTAAGCATATGAGACATGCTTGTCCTGGTGCATATGCAATATATACAACGCACATTGTATACTGTACGCTTGCCCGCAGCATACGGTCGACATATCGTCGATGATAAAAGCAGTTGCACAAGTGGGTTGCGTGGTGCATGTGGGGCGCAGTAACTGTTGCGCCCCTCTAATTTCTCTTGGTTTTACTAAATTCCGCCGCTGGTTGAATTAAATCTTTTGAATTAATTGGTTTTAATTACTTAACTAGTGGTGGTGACGAAATACTCAACACCATGTGTACTATGTTGCTGTGTGTGCTTGTGTTTATATTGTTGTTTTGATGGGCGGAACTTTATTTATGCGACGCCTAATTATACAAATTAGGCGGAGGTAGGCTGGTTTCCAAGTATATGATTTGCAGCATATTTACACAGGTCTTTTTGGCGTCGTTATATTGTAAAGTGGTGTTTACAAGTGATAAGGTTATCGTTTAGAATTTTATGGTTTGGAATGGGATATGGTTACAATAGTAGTCAGCGGAGGATAGCGAGTGGATTCGCATTGAGCGCGGGCGCTGCGTTTGAGGTATAAACTGTTGTGCGTTTAGCGGCGCGCACACTACGCCTTTGGGCAACACAATAATCTAAGTATCGTAGCGCGCAAGTAAAGTTGCATGTCTGTGCCGTTGTTGCGAACAAGCAAACACATCCATAACCGGACATCACGACCGTACCCTGTTCAGTACCAACATTTTCGGATCGCCTTTGTGCTGCCTGCTTATAACATAGCCCACCCTGGTGTTTTAACATATAACGTTTTCCCAATGCGGAAGCGCTTCCAACTTTCTGACCCACCAGCAATAGTAACTTCAGTTTGGAATATGCTGCGAACATAAAATTATTTCGTCCAGGCGTTTCCCAAAGTTGGTATACGTGGCGTCGCATGTGTATGTTTATAGTGTGTGTAATGTAAGACACGTACTACGTGCACATGCAGTACTAGGGAAATTTATGATATCGGCCGCGTGGTGCAATGGGTAGGGCGCTTTACTAGCGAGCAAGAGGTCCGAGGTTCGATTCCACCGTGTACTTCAGAGAACGGGGTCGTCGCAACAGTGCAGTTCTGACAGCCACTATAAGCGTTTTACAAACATTTCCCCCTTATAAAAATGGAACAAGTCGAAAAAATTTTGAGCCAAATATGGTCAACTCTAGCTTGTACTAATGTTGTCCGTTTGGATTTATTTCATAATTTTAGTTTATTTGTTACAGACCTTATCGCCAAACACAATGCAAAAGCAGACAAAATATTTTACAAGCTACGTTGCTAACTCGTCAAACAAAAATCCCACAAAATTCTATTCACTAGCTATATAGTTAAACGTTCCGTTGAACGAAGCCTTTTGACGCATTTGTTCATTGTGTGGGCCCATGTATAGATCAGGGGCGGAACGTTTTTCTGTGGAGCTGCAATAGAATAAGCCAAAGCTTTAGACATGTTTATTTGCTTGCCTTACGCTTCAGTTTACGCTCAGGCTTTGGGAATATGCTCATTCTTATACTTTGGCTTAGGCTTAGGCGTAGTAATATGCTTTGAATACTGTTCTGCCCCTGTTCTCAACATTAGCCATTGTGTGATAAACTGGCAATACGAAAATTCAAAATTCTTTATTATTTTGTAAGCAGTTGTTACGCTACCGGGCTACGCCTACCAAAACTTTAACTTTGTGTTTTCATACATAAATTGTGTTTGTCTTTTCAATGCTTTCTCTCGCAAAGTAATGCTTTAGCAGCTTTTTCTTCAATGTTTCTTTAAGTTTAGGAGAAATCAAACCTGTGTAAGGCTTTTCTGCCAAGCGGTTTAGCCGGCGCAAAATTTTATGATACTCTTTTCGCGGTATTTTTCCAACTGGTATGTATTAAAAATAGTGTTCTTGCAAGTCTTTTATTGCGGGGGTTGGTGTATATTCCACTGACTTGGCGAAAGTCTATAAAATTTAAATAAAATACGGCGCTGCTTCGTCTGAGGAACTGAACTGAGCTGAGTGTTGTATGTGTACTGGTTAGACATCAAATTTTTACTTAGCTAGTTATTGAGTTTTGGAAATTTCTGTGTTACAGATAACATGGAAGTAATGTGTAAGTATCGGTTTACATCATCATCTCATTGTTCGGCTACTTGAAAACTTATTGCAGGCAAGGGAGTAATCGTAGAAACTACAAAAAGTTTGGTTAAATTTTTTCAGACAGCGCACGCTATGGCTGCTTAAATTCGCCTACGGGTATTATAACTACAAAATACGACAAACTATAAAATAGCACACACAGCTGCCAAACCCCAACATTACTGTCCCTAGCTTATAAAATGCGGCGATTACAATCATAATTGAATTGATGTAATGTTGCAATATGGCTACTCTTAGAGACGATGAAATCCTACGAAGTCCTAGTTAGCTAAGCGTAGATTATTTCTAAAAATATGACAAACGTAGATATGGCAAATAGATATAATTCGGTGAGAATTGGTAGAAAATAATGTGACAGGGAATGCGCAGCCTGAAAACATGAAAACACAAATACGAGATCACGGAAAATAGAAAAACGCACACGTAACAAAGTACATAAATGATATAGTAGAATTTTGCCGGAAAAGGTATAAGTTTCAAGAAATTTGGCTGAAATATGATAATGCATGCATATTAGTGGTTTCACGATATAACACATTATGATACATTTAAATCCAACGTATATATAGCAAGATCACAGCCGTAGGCTCGGAATTGGAATACATAACAATGCGAAGGGAAGCGACATAGCTATGTAGGAGCAAGGGAAGCGAGCGTCAGCACCTGAACCAGCGTGTCACAGAGTGCACGCTAGTGTCCTATGCGACAAAATTCTAAAAATTTATCAATGGGGATGTGGATGGGCCGATGTAACAATTGTTTACCAATGCCGATACCAATTTTTATTTTGAAAATACGCCAATGCCGATAGAGTGCCAATTCTTTTTTAGTACAATATAATGCTTAAAGAGCAGATAAGATACAATTTTACATCGTTATAACGGCGAAGACTTCAACCCTAACAACCACAAAAGATTATAATTTTATGAAAACGGCTCATTTCAATTAATTTTTTCAAGCACAAATGTAAGAGATAACACGTTTCCTGAACAGGCGCACTGATAAAGTCAACAATGCAACATTATATCATTATAAATGCGAAGATTTAAATTGTAACAACCATGAAAACTTATAACTTTATGAGAACGGTTCATTTGAAGTATCAAACACACGCGCAAGTAGAAAGCCTAAACGCATGCTGCGTGACAAACAGCATTATATATCTTTTACGTATGCAGTGTTTATATTGGTGCGATTACCACAGTGCAACCAGATTTCTTTGTTCGGTGTTTTGGCATTTTTAATTTGTATATTTACAATTCTGGTTGCGGTATTATATATATTCAAATTTCAGAATGTTGCGTTCGGAATGTGGTAAATGCGATAGTACTAATTTGTTAGTAAGATTTACAACACATCAATTGATTCGACTATTTCAAGTGCTTAATATTGATCAGTGTACATGTGAATCATGTGCTCGATGTCGTGTGAACGACATTGCTTTGTTCGAAGCCAAATGGGGCAGCGCAAAGATGTCAGCGACCAAAGCCGGTTCAAAGCAACCGAGTGCTTCTACTATGGGTATATTGTTAAATGATAACGTTTTAAGTTCTAGCTGCAATGTAAATCAGATCTGTTCGATTGCTAATGGATTGGACCAATCTCAGAAAGAAGATAGCAAAAATGTTATGAATAAAGGGCAGTCGAAATTGATGTGTTCTGGTAGCGCTAATACGAACTTGGGCTCCTCTGGATTCGAAGCAGGAGATCGCTATAACGCGGATAATGATTCATCAGACAGTAAACATAACGAAAGTTGTTCGACTGGCTTTGTTGCAAATAGCAGCAATGACAGTCGGAAAGACAACCATACCGCTTTGTTGGAGTGCTCTGAATTTTTACGAGGCGCAATTGGGGGTGTCTGCAAATCAAATCTATTTGTGGAGGAGGCTAGTCTTGAAGCCACTGATCGGTCGTGTGATTCGGCGCCAGCTAAAGCATCAACTAGTACAGAAGATAACACCACGGTCAGAGAAGACGTCTCATTTAGTCAGACGCCGCCGTCTGGAGCGTCCTCGCCAACGGCGCGATCATCCGTTGGTGCGAGTAAACGTAAAATGAAACTCCCGGAGCAGGTATATATATTTACCATAGATGGGCGGTCTCGATTAATCTATGGTCGACGCCGAAAATATTAAAATTTTCAAATAAATTATTTCTAGGGATTTTTCGTAATTTTTGTTTTTTTTCATAGTTTTTATATGTTTTCAGAATATCTGCTAATAATTATTGCGTAACTATGAAAATTCATAGATTCACAGCGAAATTTTATTTGTGAGGCATCAAATACATATTTCAATAATACAGCGATACATTTGCTGAATCCTCGATTAGCTTAACTAATGAGCATAAATAATTAAATAGTTAGCTATTAGCTAATTTGCATATTATCTTAACTGATAAGCCTAAATTGGGCTTTTTAAATTATTTGACTACGTAATTGTTAGGGTTATTGAAGGGTTTCTGGGTGCGAGCAATCAGAATGAATTGTTTATAATGAATAGTTAGATAATAGTTAATTTGCATATTAGCTTAACCAATAAGGCTGACTTAGGACTTTTTAAATTATTTCACTGATTATTAGGATTACTGAAGAGTTTTTGGATGCGAGCTATCAGAATAAATTGTTTATTAACCTTCAAGACTGGTAACTAAATAGTTAACTAATAGCTTATTCGCATATTAGCTTAATTGGTTAAGCCTAAATTAAGAATTTTTAAATTATTTCACTTATAAGTAGGGTTACAAGCAATCAAATTCTGTACTAAAGGGTTTTTGGGTGCGACAAATCTGAATAAATTGTTTATAAACCTCCAAAGCTAGTCAATGAATATTAACTGATAACTAAGTTGCATATTAGATTAATCGGAAAGTAAGTAGGTCAAATAGCTTATATTGCGGTCTCACGAGTAGCTTGCATGACAACCGAAAACAAAGTATTAACTGTATTCGCGATTCTCTAGTGAATCGACATTGTTAAGCGAATCGAAACTCCGAGCGAAGCTCGGAGTTTCGCGAAGCGTTTTATGTTTTGTACTTGGGGATCGAAAGCTGGATGTCCGTCCGTCCGTCTGTCCGTCCAATAAGAATCTCAGGAACGGCTGAACCGATTTTGATAAACTTTTTTGTTTGAAAGCCAATTATCTTGGGGTGTTAACCTCGCATTGGGGTTTCAAAATTTTAAGCCGTTTATTAGCTACAGGCTAATTTTGCATAATTAATTAAGCCTAAATTAGGACTTTCCACAATATTTCACTAATTATTACAGTTAGAAGCAATATAATTTTAGCATTAAAGGGTTTTTGGGTGCGAGAAATTTGCGTAGACTGTTTACAAACCGCCAAAACCGATACTTAACCAGTTAGCTAATAGATAATTTGCATATTAGCATAGTTAATAAGCCTAAATTAGGACTTTACAATATTTAACTAATTATTAAGGTTCAAAGCAATATAATTTCAGCACTAAAGGGTTTTTAGGTGCGAGCAATTTGAATAAATAGTTTACAAACATCCAAAACCGATAATTGAATAGTTAGCTAATAGCTAATTTGCATATTAGCTTAATTGACAAGACAAAACTAGGACTTTTTAATTTATTTCAATAATTATTAGGGTTTACTAAAGGTTTTTGGGTGCGAGGAACCTGAATAAATTGTTTACAAACCTCCGAAACCGATTATCGAATAGTTAGCTAGTAGCTAATTTGCATATTAGCTTAATTGACAAGACAAAATTAGGACTTTTTAAATTATTTCAATAATTATTACGGTTTACTGAAGGTTTTTTGGTGCGAGCAATCTGAATAAATTGTTTGCAAACGTCTAAAACCGATAATTGAGTAGTTAGCTAATAGATAATTTGCATATAAGCATAATTGATAAGCCTAAATTAGGCGTTTTTACAATGTTTCACTAATTATTAGGGTTACAAGCAATCTAATTTCAGCAATAATGGGTTTTCGGGTGCGAAGAATCGGAATAAATTATCTACAAACCTTTAAAAGTGATTATCGAATAGTTAGCTAATAGCTAATTTGCATATTTGCTTAATTGACGAGAAAAAATTATGACTTTTTAAATGATTTCAATAATTATTAGGGTGGCTGAAGGGTTCTTGGGTGCGAGGAATCTTAGGAAATTATTTAAAAACCTCCAAAATCGATAAATGAATAGTTAGCTAATAACTAATTTGCATATTACCTTAATTGCTTGCGTGCGTTCGAGCTTCGCTCAATAAATGTAGTCCCACTACGACTGGTATTACGCTGTTCCTGGGGCGCTAGGCCTACACTCAATATTTGTAACCGCAACATGATAACGATACCGATACAAACCTACGTATGTCCTGATTTTTCGACACCAACATCGGTTAACCGTCTAATATTAGTCGTCGAGTATTCGATGTGTTGTGGTGACGTAGAAATAAGCTTACTCATTTTAAGGTTGTGAAAACACCTCATTTGAAAGCTACTACGCCGTTTATGGTTGGAAACTGCGAAATGAATGCGCATTTAAAGTCGACTGGAGCTTTCAATTCAAATGTGGAATTGTCAGGGTCGACGAGTGGTCAAGTCAACGATCTAGACGAATATCTAAAAGGATTTCAAATCGCAACCGGTGGCGCATCGCTCATTGATACTAGTGGAGTTTTCTCGGGAACTGATCAGAAATTACTCTCAACTCATCGATTGCTTAATGATACTGCGACAGCTGCTGCGATAGGTGCAATACCTCAATCGTTCCAAAGTTTAATTGATACAGTTCAAGCTGGGTCTGCCGCTGCTACAACTTCGAGTGCTCAGACATCCACCGCATTGGCGAACGATTTTCTTAAGCCCACGGGAGAAGAGAGGATCTATTTTGAGAAATTAAAAGGTTGGTTGGGCATTGGTACGAGCTGCATATTAGATAGTCGCTTTGAGACCAACCTTGAATTTCAAAACTATTTTTTTCGTTTGACTGTTACTATAATAAGACTGAACAGCAAGAAAATCTCTGAAATTAATTACTCAAACTCAAATTTTTAGATGAAACACAATTACTAAAAGTATTTCTCGCAATTATTATGAAAACTGAAAGACCTCATTAAGCATGATTTATCAGCCAGTGGTGAGAGCATTTTCAAGCAGTAATTAAACTAATCGATGTCGACCTGTAGTAGAACCCAGGACTAAAATAGGTTTGCTGTTGATAACTGTAACGGCAGTGGTGGTTTATGGTGACTTAAATTTTTCTCTTCATAATTATTATAGCGTTCATAGTCAATGAACGACTAATGTAATCTTTATGTGATGTATATACCGAATTTATTAAAAATGCTCTTACAATGAAACATTTTTAGTTGATTTGGTCGCTGGTCATCAAACAACTCTGTGGAAGTTTTTGTTTACGCTGCTTGAGCACGACTACTACGCTCCATTGATTGAATGGACTGACAGAACTGCAAGGGAGTTCAAAATATTAAACGCTACAATGGTGTCTTGTTTGTGGGGCATTGTGAAAAATAGACCAACGATGAACTATGAAAAAATGAGTCGCATTTTGCGGTATTATTACAAAAAGGTATGCGAACCTCAGTAATAATTGTATAAGTTTGTGAAAATTGTTTCAGTTTGTTGTGTGCTTTATTGTTGTAAAGTGACTGAAAAACTATGTATTTAGTTTATTGCTAACTTCTACTTGAGTGAAAACAAATCACGCTAAAGTTACTAATAAATTTTGTGTTTGCTTCTTGACAAGTTAATTACGTATGCAGTATTTTGTCATTAAATGACAGATGATTTACGATTCAATATAGATTCACTTTTGTTGTTTAGAAAATCGTTGAAAAAGTCAAAAACCAGTCGTACACGTATCGATTTTTGATTTTGCCGGACGAAAACATGGCAGGTGACATTGAACAAGGCATAATGGAAACGTCTGAAGATTCTTCGCTTCAAGGATTAGGATTTTCTCCGGACAATTCGATCGCTGGACTTTTACCTAAAATCGAGGGAAGCATATTTGATGGCTGCGAACAGTTGTTCAATTATTTACCGTCCACGTCTACTCAACCTGGGTTCAAAATGACAGAATTTGGCGGTAAGAAAAGCTTTGCGAAACTTATGATTTTTGTTTGTAGCAAAATCGCAATAAATTCAGACTTGATGACAGTGTGTCTTATGAGTAGGGTTTCGTTATTCACAGTTATACATACCTCCTCGTGATCCTACTTTGCGTTAAGTTTTGTGTTATAACTTTAATTTTAGGGTTTCATGGATACAGGTCCTAAATTTTTGTAGTCATCTAAAATTTTTTTTACTTAGTGTCTATTGCGAAAAAATCTCGCTCGGATTTTTGCATTGTACCATTACTCTCATTGAACTGTCGCTTTAACTGAATTATCTGATATTTCGCAGTGTGTACTATGTAGTGTTGTTAGAATTGATACGAATAGCCGAGATCTCAGCAATGTTATTTTAAAAGCTTGATGTTTCGCGTTTATCTAGGTTCAACTTGTCAAGACAGTTTTTAGCGAAGTGCATAACTATTTCGCTCCAGTTGTGGGATTTCAAAACTGTACTGTCACATTATTTTTATTTTAAGGTACACAAGTTTCACCTACATCGTCTTTGGCTGTGTCGCAGGCTCTTTCACTGCTGCGTCCTTGTTCAAAACCGATGGAATCTACGTCAACAAATGACTGATGTGACATTGCACGCTCATTGTAACTCTCCCGGGGTGAAGATTTCATAGTAAAAAATAAGTTTCGTGTCTAAGGGACAGAAAATAATCGCAATAATTATTCTTAATTGTTTTGCAGAAATGTCTGCATGAGAATCATGTGCGAAGTTTTGACGCGAAATTTATCACAAAAATGTAATAGGTAAACTAGTGATCTACATGGTCTTTAGAGTTAGGAAAGTTTATTCTACAATGAAAGTTTTATTGCTAAATCGCAGAAAACTAACTTATTGTAATGGCGTTGTAGAAATGTTGACATGAAGCGTTTCGAACGCAATTTGGCTCAAAATTGTTTTAGGCATCTGACTATTGAAGTATAAATCGTAAGTTTAGCGTAACGGTGCTGTTTCTGACAGCTGTCTGTGCTGCAATTTTGCAATGTAAACTAATGAACGTTATTTAAAACCAGAACCTGTTTCATGAACTGCTGTTTTATTTACTGCAAATACGTATGTATGTATGCTTTATATTTTGGTGACCAAAGTACATAATATGATATCTACCTATTTATGCTTCAAATTCTATGTTTCTAAATGTTTAGTAGTTTTTCAGTGCATGAAGGTTAAGAACGATGTTTTAGACCGAGACCGCCCATACCTGCTGATTCCTAATCTTCTAAAATTTAGGAGCATTAGTATACTTTTAAATCTCTAGCCCACATTCTTAAAACAGCAGCAGCCACATACATACATACATCTAACATCAGTTTCACCGCATTCAAACACAGTATATCATTTTGTAAGGTATAAGAAATGTAATGATACTTTATTTTCGCTCAATGCATATACATAATAGTTGTACCCACGCTGGAATACGAATATGCTTGAATTTGTTGCACTGAAGTTTCTTTGAAGTGATTTACATTACATAATACTGGATGCTATTTTCTTACCATATTACTCTGGTGCATTGTTGCTTCTTTCAGCTTGTGTATAAATTAATGTGTGAATGTAAGTAAGGGACAATGGTAATTACAGAAGGCAGTTAGAAAAATTATATCAATCTAATTTTGAAAAATAAAGCTTACTTCTAGTTGCGTGTGCATCTAAAGAACAACTAAAGTTAAATTATATATGTAAAATGGCAAATTCAATGACAAAACAACTTTCAAAGGATTTGCGATTTTAGGGCTTCCATGTCTATATTAACGCTAAATATCGACCGGGCGAAACTTTTCGTTAAATAGTTGTCATACATAGCTATTTAGGATTCTATAAAAACTTTAAGCAAAATTGATTAGTATTTTTCGGCTTTATAGTCCTATTCACACGTGCCTTTTTATTGCTGCGAGAACTAACAGTTGCAACTTGCACTTGTAAGTTTTGTCCAAAGTCCCGCTATTAAAAATCATAGCTAGGAATTTAGTTCACATGTGTAAATAACCATGCAAGCCCACTATATTTATTACAGCCGATTTCTCTTTGGCTGATGAAAAATGCACGTTCTGCACGTAATTTACAACTGCAAGTCCTCGCAGCAAAACTCGAACATGTGAATAGGGCTTAATAGTTTTTGTAAATATTTTCTAAACAAAATCTAACCTAATAGTTTCGTTAGCGTTCTGTGTAAAATCGATTTTGGAAATTGGCAGAACAGTGTTATGCAGTTAAAAAGGAGCTATGGTATACGTACTGTAGAATTTTATTAACATAGTTTTTAAATTTTGTCTCCTAATACCGTTACAGCTTATCATTCCTTTTGTTTTTCGCCTGAGATGAAACTTGGTCGTCTTTTTTGATTATTACGACATATTGTGTTTTATATTTTCCTATTGGTTGGCTCGCTTCGTGTTACACAGAGACACAGAAAGCAGCAGCTTGCTGAGAATGTCTATTTTGAATTGTACACACCCGACCGGATGTGCCGGCAGAAATTGTTTCTCTATTATTATGGTTGATATGTGTGCTGATTGTATTTATTTTAAATATATATTATATATGTTCCCGGATGTTATGTTGTATATACGTATATATATGCCTGTCTGAAGCAGTGAAAGTTCGCTACTTTAGACAGAAACACACAACGTGAACCGAGATATGATTGCACTTTAGCGGTATTTGATGCAAAGCGCTAGTGGCAACCGGATGTTGTTATTGAAAATATTAATACGTTAAAGTTATACAGATATGTGTGTATTTGGGTGTAACGTTATTGTTGTGTGTATAATGTTTTGCTTTATGTTTGCGTATATATAAAGTTTATTAATATGTGTGTAACAAACAACAAACTGTGTGTGCCTAATGTAAAATGTGTCGATTCGGAAAACGTGCATTTTGTGTCGGTGCGCGTAACCGGATGTGCAATGATGTATATATATTCGTTGTTGAGATAATCAGGGGCGTAGTCATAAATTCCGAAAGGGGGTTGTGTTCTATAAACATTTCGGGGGGATTTTATTGTGTGAGCAAGTGAAAAAGTTCGTCAAGTCCCTGGACAAAGATCATACAAAAGGGATTGACCCATAATCCCCTTGGCTACGGGCTTGACGATAAAGCTGTTATCATTGTTTTATATTTGTATGTGTGTAACGATACACACGTTATGTTATGATGACTGTGTTCACAACGTATCAGTAGTAGCACAGGGGTTGTTGATCGGTATTTTATTGTATCCGTTTCCGTGCGTGTCTAGTTTATTTCCTAGACGAGCTGTGTTGGGCTTGGGATATGATTTTAGCGTTAAAGAAAGGTAAACAAGCAATCAGCCTGCCGTTCTTCTTAATTAAGTCTTTCAAATTCGCCAGACAATTCGTTCTCTATTGCGCTTGTGTTTCGTGAAAGTATCGCTTGAAAAGTGCAGAACCCCCGTTTTGAAAATGTGTCGAAATGGTGTGGCCGTATCCGTTTCCGTTTATTAAACATAGATATATTCAACAATCTATGCATATATATGCAACGAGCAGTATCGGGTGTTCAAAATTTGTTTCTCTTTATTGTGAAAGACACACATTATGTGGCCATCGGCTGTTTTTGTCGTGATTAAGGTGGATAAGGGGGCGTATAATAATGTGCAAAATATTGTTAACACCGGAATCTTGTCGTTGTATGGGATGTACGTGTGTATTTATATTTTAAGGGGTTTAGGTAAATTTAAAGAAATCTCATGTTTTATACATATTGAAAACGGTGGTAATGTTATGCTTGCTTATTGGGTTTCATTACTAATCTCTAGGGCCGGCGTTAAGATAGTCAGAGCCCCCAAACAGGTTCGAGGGGGCCCCCAATGAAATGTTTTATAGCTATAACTTTGTGGTCAGCGAAAAAACAAATTTTAGCTTGCCAAAGTCGGTCCCCTTAAGGGTCGGTGTCCCCTCCAATTGGAGGTTTGGGGGGCGTTTCCCTGGCACTGGTAATCTCATAGAAGTTAGTATGCGTAGTGAATTGATCGCTGAATAAGTTTGACGGCAGTTAGTCGTGAAGCCTATCGAAAAGCTATTTTTAAATGGCCGTGTGCGTACGGAAAACAATTCAGAATGAATGCTTTGTTTGAAATGCGCTTCTTGATGTTCTGTAAAACCTGTAACAAACTATATTATACTGAGAGTGATCAAAATTATTTCTGAGCCAAAATGCTTTGTATAGTGACTCTATAACTGTTTTGTGCAAAATGTACATTGTCGGCCAGTATTATGAATCCTATTTCGATTTTTGTGAACAACTACATTTCTATATATATGTTGTACAAGTATAATGTATATTAAATAATAGTTGTACAGCATTCTATGAATAGTTGAAAACAGAATCGGATGTGACGGTGTTTCTCAGTTAGAGGAAGTGACAATACATATAGTATAAAAATGTTCATAGATATGTATATTATATCTAGTAAAATACGCGAGTCTTCAGTTAGGGACCCAGCCAGGATTTTATTTGGGGAGGGAATAACGACTTGATTTAAACCGTTGGTGTGAGCGAGAAAATTTTTTGAACTTATATAAGTATCCATCAGTTATTACCACCTGTAAAAGTGCTTCTTATTCTGGTTGTTCAAAATTTTTTTCGGAATATATTGCTCCTATTCTCGCTTTGTATACGCTGCTGTTTTCATTTCACAGCTCCGGTGGAGCAAATGTTAACGTGTTTCATGAGAATTAATACGTACGTATGTATCATATATATATGTATTTTTTATATTATTTTTGGAAATACGTAAATTATTGATTGAAAAATATTGAAGGATTTGTATTGATTTAGGTGGCGGAAGTGGATATTTTGTCAAACAAATGGGCTGTTTGTTTGTATTGGTGCAGGTAATAGGGCGCAGCCAGGATTTTGTAGGGGGTTAAGTTTCATAAGAACTGTGCAGTGGATTTTCAGTGTTAGAAACTGGGGCACTTTAGTTAGCTTCCCCAGGCAGCGGAAACTTTCCACAACATAGAAAAATGTTCTTTAATTGGGTTCTCAGGAAACTTGCCGTCCACTGAACCCCCGCAAGTTCAGGGGACGGGACCTTAGCCAGGATGGAATTTGACGGTCCCAAAACCTCCAAACCAAGCAATTCATTATTGGAACACGTAAAAACTTTTAAAGAAGTGCTGTTAGACTGTTTTTCTCATTCTAGTGCGAGAACCGCTTAGTGCGGAAGGATTGGGGGAAGCAATCCATCCTGCGCAGCGTCCCTTGAATTTGGGGATCAGGGGGTGAGAACCCCCGATTGAAAAGTAAAGTGCCCTTAGTACGCTGCATATTCAGATGTTTTGTTGCAGAACATTCTTTGTATTATACTGACAACGCAAAATGAAGCGGAAAGTTCCACCACATTTCAGGTGTGTGAGGAAAGTTAAAAACTGTCGTTAAGGAAACCGTGTCTAAACTCCAAAGCCTCTGTACAAAAATCCTTGATATTTGACAACTGCAACCCGTCCTTGGAAACGCCCTTGGCAAAGAGCGGGTAAGAAAACTTCAAGATAGGTCACGCTCGGCTAGGTGGCAAACAAGGTGTCCGTGAACCATTGTGAATGAGGATTGGTTGTTTTCGGTGGTCTCCATGCTCGCGTTGGCCGAAGCAAGGTCCTGTTGTCAAATTTATTGTGCATGTATAATACTGATGACTCAACTTGATGGTAGT
Source organism: Enoplolaimus lenunculus (assembly GCA_030248215.1). Lineage (NCBI taxonomy): Eukaryota > Metazoa > Nematoda > Enoplea > Enoplida > Thoracostomopsidae > Enoplolaimus > Enoplolaimus lenunculus. The sequence continues at coordinate 153,996 of JASANG010000442.1, read as the reverse complement.
CTCGGTGTCGGCAAGTCTCGGTGTTTGGCAGATCGGTGGTTTGATAGCTGTATTGTTGAAATAAGTGATGCCAAATGAATAAAATTTAGCTGGTAATCTGAATTTTCATAATTTTACAATAATTATAAGTAGATATTCTGAAAAAACACGAGGAAAAATTGGAAAACCCGAAAAACTTATTTTAAATTTTTCAGTGCTGACAAAAAATTGACCGTGACGGAGACTTTTCAATGCTGGTCTTGCTAGTTCGGTGCTGGTCTTAGTCATGCTCATCCCTGCTTGCTTCATATTTTAATTTGGGTTTCAAAAAAGTTCGATATATCATTGAAGCACTGACTCAGTTGCGTTGGATACTGCTTAGTGCGTATATCTGTCAGACGAATTCCTACGAATCGCTAGTGCAGCAAAACGCTGAATTAATACCACCAACGAAAGTACTGTAATCCAGTCCAACAGTTCACGTTGTACTGCTGCGGTTTTAGAATATTGATTTATTGTAGCTTTTGTTTTGTGCAATGTGTATGAAATATCTGCTTATGGTTGAACTTTATTTCTTTGGGTCATTGGCTTGCTTGGGAACTGTAATGTTTTATTAAAAGTTTATTTGTGTTGAGTGTTATTGGCTGAGCATTTAATAGAGCAGTGAGCAAAATAGTTTTATATGATTGCAAAGTTTTCAGTCGACCGTTCGATTAATCTAATGAGTGGCAGGCTTTAATCACAGATACATTGCTGCAGTGCTGTTCGACTTCATATGAGTTCCCCTGATCAATACACTCAAATTTGAATTTCCATAACCAATATTTAACTCGTAAGGTTTCCTCCATCACTAAGTTGCCTAAATACTGCAGAATTTTTCGTGGCGTAAATTTAGCTTTATTATCTAGTCGCTAACGACACAGAATCAACGTCTTAACGGCAGAAGGATGTACAAACATAACGGCCCATAAATCGCTTAGAGGTATTCGTTTGTTGAATTAACCCCACTACTATAAGCGATATGTGGCGATAGTGAAGTAAATATCCCTGAAGTAATTCTCGGAAAAGTAAAAGGGTCAATTAAAATGGTATTGTGTTCAATTATGTTAGTTCCGTTATAGGATTTTCCTTAAGTTATGATGTTTTCCTTTAATCCGATTATAGAATGTGTGTATCGGATACTTTTCTTGATAGTTTTGTGTATATATATATACTACTATTTCAATATCGAAGTAAATTTCTCTTTCTCTGTTAGCAACAAATAGATCAACAAACTTGCCGTAGGTGAGGTGAAATTAGGTAATTGAAATGTGTTTATTTTGCTAATTTTAGAAAATATCTGTAATGTGTTTTTAAATCATTTGGTTTTTATGTTTGTTTTTTAAGAAATCTTTGCAGTTCTATCCTCAAAATTGTGCCAAATTGCCGGATCTTTCGGCAAAAATTTTATCGCAGCCGGAGGTCGATTTTCTGCCGGAATCGGAGGCAAACCTCCAGCTGTAGTCTGGTAAATATGTCAACCATCTTCATTAGTTACACCGTTTACTCGTTCGTACGTACCAGCCTCCTGAAGAAGATAAATTCTAAAGTGTGGAAAGAAACCTAGTTTGTATATACTTCACTATTAAGTTCGTATACCTTTAAATACGGTGAAAAAATTTATTCTGTAAATAATTTTTAACAATCCAAAAACCGTCATGCCAGTATTGCCATATTCGTTTTGTTTCTCCTACCGTGAATGCCATATTGTCAGTTTCATTTTTAATGCTTCCTTAAATCTATTGAATTATGTCTGGATGATGAGCACTGTTTTCTAAAGCTTATATAAGAAGGTTTTGTTTTTGGGAAAGTTCGTGAAATTGCTTAAATTCGAATCCTGACATAAAAAATTGAGTCATAGTTATTGCTAGCAGAGTATTTAAGCCTAAACCTAAGAGTAAGAATGAACTTATATTTAAGCCCAAGCAAAAAATAGTCTAAAGCGTAAGCTTACTGTATTCCAGACCCACAGAAAAACGTTCCGCCCAAAACGTGAGAGCGTTAAACATTGAAACGCTGATTCAATGAAATAAGGCTTCAAGACCCAAACCACATCACGGAATTCCGAAAATTTTCTTTTTTCTGTTTCAACATAATTTCAAATACAAAAATAGGTGCGGAACTTTGCTGCATTCGAAATTTTGGCCCGTGTATAGAACAGGGTCGGAACAGTAGTATAAGTATATTCCTAAGCCCAAGCCTATGCGAAAAAATTAGTCTAAAGCTTAAACTGACTCTATTATAGCCCCTCCAGAAAACGATCCGGCCCTGTTCTATACATGGGCCGAAATTTTTATGCCTAACCTAATCCGAAAGTTAATTCTTGCGGATACCGAACCTGAAAATTTGTTGTCTCCTTGAACCTAACGGAATTGCCTAAAACTTTTAAACGTTTCTAAAATTCTTGTGTTTGGACGGGTCGCAATCCTGGCTGCAACAGTGTGGCTGAAAACTGAAAAATACTGGTGAACAATTTTGTGAATATAGTAAAGCGCAAAATATTCAATCATGAACATGGTTGATTTCAGAGTTCTTATAGAATATATTAGTGCTGTATACGTGTTCGTTTACAATAAACAGCTGATAATGACACTTCAGTTAGAACAGTATTTAGACAGTAAGTTATGGTTCGGGCTTTCTTAAATATCTGATTGCCGTTTTTAATATCATTTAATTGCCTTCTCAAGATCTTGGTTTCAAGTTTGTATTTTTTTTGCTCGGGATGCGGCTTTCATAGTCAATGTTCACATAAAAACTGCGGCTTTCCATGCGTACCTGCACACTAGTAAATCTTTCTATTGCGGTTTGGCCAACCATATGCACGCACCCAACTGGTTAATGTTCCATAATACATTTTAGTTGCGCCCGGCTCCAGTGAGATAATGCAAAATGATATGGTCTGATTTACAAAACCCATGGCTGCGGCAATTTAAAATTTGAACATATGACACCGTTAAATTTATCTGTTACATCTGTTTTCAGGCTTAGAATCGTTACCAGTCGAAATGAGGCGTAATCTGAATTTGATGAAGGATTTGGATAACCGAACTTTAAGTGGGTTTATAAAAATGGTCAAATTTATGAAGTTCTTAAGGATTCGGTCTGAAGGCAATGAACAATTAATAAAAAGATGAGTTTGTTCAATAAATATTCGGTTACTGCATTTGTGCGGGTCCATTATGCTTAGGTGCATCTTGCAGTATTCGCGCAAACGAAAGTACAGTGGACGCTCAACTTTATTGCAGGTTTATATTTTTGCGTCTACAAAATTTTATAATCCCCCTCGGTGCGGTTTTGGTATAGAATTTGGACTTAATACTGAAATTACTTTATTGGATTGGAGCTCTATATAATGTTCATTGTCTTTAACCATCTCATGGTTGAGATTTTTCAACGGAACAGCTTATAACATCGGGTATAAATGTTAAATAATTTTTCAATTTCCGTAACGTGCAAGAAACATTGATTAAAACAGAATAATCAGCTGCGGGTTGCAAACGCATACGGTACTAAGATTGCGTATTTGTTATTACAGTATATATATTTTAAATTCGTTTTGTAGCTGCATTGCAAAAAATGGACGGGTTGGTCAACGCGTATATTGGCTCGGCGAGATCAATCAGCAATGATAAACGAAATAAACAGCTGAAAGAAATAGAAGATACATTTGTCAAAGCGAAATCGCTGTCTGATGATAAGGTTACTGTGGCACAGCAAACGTACGATATGGTAAGTTGTAACGTTTTGATCACTACGTATCACTAGTCGTAGTATTTGTCTGATAAGTGACAAATAATTGTCTAAGTAATTTAAGCACCTTTGCGTGTGTACCAGCACGTCGAAGGAGAGTGTTACAGGTGAAGTTGTTGCAATGCAATAGTTCAGCTATTTTTCTGGTGTTATCGATATTGTGGTTCTTTGTTTGCTTGCCTTCAGTCTTTAGTCTGTCATTTTTTGCTACAGAATAAAATGTTTCTGCAAATCTCTTTTGGGTTTTAGGTGGACAAACATATAAGAAGGCTGGACAACGATTTAGCTCGATTTGAAGGGCAATTGAAGCAAAAAATAATGACCGAATCTCAGAGTGCAACGGGAAATCAAAAAAAGAAAGGTAAGATGTCTTGTTTTATAAACATGAGGTGTATTACGTACTCTAAAATTGTTAGGCTGTTCCTGGTGGGCTTCACCCACAACCAATTACTCCACTTTAGATCTACAACAAGGTTGATGCTCCAACTTCTTTCAGAGTAAGGGCATTATACAACGGCTTTGTAATGGATACTTGAAAAGGTCATAATGTGCTGAGAAACTTACAATATAATATGTGAATATATACACCATTCGGGGATTATTTTCAGCCAAAAATTCTGCTAAACTCGTGCCAGAAGTGAATATTGTATAATGACAGGTAGCGCAGGAGTACGTGCTAAGGTTTCGCCGGAATTTCTGTCCCGCAGGGTATTCGCGTTTTTAACTAGGGTATTCGCGTTTTTAACTAGTTTACCGAAAAGTAAAAGTAATTCGGTGTTGAAAATGAGTTTAAATTCCAGTTCCTGTACCGGCAATAAATGAAATCTCTGTTCGTCTTCTTATTCCGGCATAATTTAGTACTTGTATGAACCCTGCGTTTTTATTATATAGCGTATAAGAGTGCCTTTGATGTCCCCACCTTTTCCACCAGCTTTGTTCTGGGGGTGGCAAGCTCCCCGCAAAGAGTGAGGAAAGGGTCAAAAGGTGCAATTCAATAATTATCAACTAGACACATAGTCGAACAGTTTGATATTAGATGGTTCAGATTTTATTTAGACCACTAGATGCTCTTATATAAAACCATTAAACGATTTTTGAAATTACATTAAACAATACTATTTGTGCTTTGTAACTTTATTATTAGGCCGCAAAGGTGAAGATGGGCCGTCTACAAGCACAAGCGGAACTGGTGCAGTACAGGGTGGGAACAAAAGGAAAAGCAAAGCAGCCAACGACGCAACTGATTACGACGATGAATTGCCGAGAATTAGTGACAAGAAGCGTAAGAAAAAACTAGTTGAGATGAAGCAAGTTGCTCCTGTGTAAGTGGTCCAACATTAGCATTCATACTCTTGGTTTAGCATTTCTTGACATAAAACATTTGTCGGAAATTAAAGAAGGTGCAGTATTTGTTTTTGGCACTATGTGTACAGTTGAAACAAAGTTTCAATTTTTCATTTTCATGTTTTCAAGCTCATGACGAAATATTGTAAGGATTTTTTCGCTTTAATGGTTGTGTTGTTCAGCACAAAATTTTTTGCAGGTTTTCTTTCAGAATCGTTCTGCATGAATCTGAAGGAAATCGTTACTGAAAACAATACCTTATCTGTGTGTTCTTTTGTAGTTTAAGTGCGCCCAGGCTGGAAATTTGATTAGAGTTCTAGAGTTTTTGGTTTGTGCTGTAAAATCTTTGACGCTTCTGAACTTTTTGACAGTCTTGAGAATAATGTGTCAGCAGTAGTTGTGTTATCAATCGCCTGCTGTATTAAATACCATTATTATAGGGATCCCATGTCATTGTGTAACTTGTCGGGCCAAGCGCTGATACAAACGTTAGCGAGTGCAGCTGGGGACGCCCTAGATATGCCGGTAGATCCCAACGAACCAACTTACTGCACTTGCCACCAAGTTTCTTATGGTGAAATGATTGGATGTGACAATCCTGATGTAAGTATAATATGATTTGTGGTTGAAAAATACTATGTGACAGCAAAACCAATCTGTTAACTATTTGAAAATAATGGCAGTCATGGAAGTCAGTTGTAGTGGATCTGCAGCTGCAGATGAAACAAGATACATATGTATATCCATATTGCATAAACGTACGTAGTTGCTAGTTAGCTAACGAATAAGGTTTAGAACAAAATTCTAAACTTTGTAGATTTTGCATGTACGAAAACCTTGGGCTTTATAATACCCATCAGCATGATGCAACTATAGAGACCTGTCTTCATTTCCGGTAGATAAATGTGTTTCACGTCAAGAAAATCGTCAATTTATGATTATGGACACAAAGATACAAACAATTTATAAAGTTTTATAGTTTCATATTCATAACATGTATTAATTTTGCAAATTTTTAGTGTCCAATTGAATGGTTTCACTTTGGTTGTGTTGGATTATCAACTAAACCTAAGGGGAAGTGGTATTGCTGTCGTTGCACAGAGGAACGTAAAAAGAAATGATGCGCATAGTGGTGATTGAAACCATAGTGAGAGCAGTGCCGCTCAATTTAGTAATTATTGATGTCTCTTGTTATTTTGTGTGTTTGTCTGTAAAGTTATACAACTTAAGTCTGTATAAAGCCTAGTGGTGTCCGAATATTTAAAAATTTTGGATGTATATTGTATTTGAAATCGAACTAAGGTAACATGTCTGTGTTGAAAAACTGACCGATTGTCAAGTTATTTACGACAAGCAATCATTTTAGCATATAATACAGAACTTCCCGAATTTTTTAATTTTCAGATTCATTATGAAGATACTAAGTTCAAAGGATTTATCTTTGATTATCGATCTTCATTGTTTTGTGGATGTGTTGTTTTGTTTTTTGTTGCATAAATGGTATGCGTTTTTCAAACATGTAAAAAATTCATAGTTTACTTTAATTGGGCATAAAGTATATACATCATAAACAAGAACAAAGTAGAAGCTTAGCCGCAAACGGCTCTTTCACTATTGGTTGGCATTTCTCACCAATAGGGTATCTCGCCTCTAATGGTTCTACCCGATCCTTTGACTACAAGTAACCCTTAACCTTAAACAATGGCCCATCCTTCACATTCGGTGCTTTTATAATTCCGGCATATATCTTTGGAGCGGTGCGTTTTTCGTGATAACGCTACAGATTAACCTTCAGCTTTAACTTTTTTGGTTTACATGAAGGTTAGGTTCAGACTTATCCTTGCGCTTTATAGGCTGAAGCTCGGAATATGCTTTTAATTAGAAGTAAAAACAATGCTTGATTTATCAAATTTAGCAAATATCCGTAGTGTCCAAAAATGGATTTACGCTAGTTTTTTACGAAATCCCGACATTTATCTCCTGGAAATTGTACCAAACTAAATTCACTGAACGGTACTGTTTTTGTAAAACTGAAATATTTCTCTACCGATATTGCCAAAACCACCTGCAAAAGCTCTACCGGAGCCGTAGGTCCACTTTCAACCGGTTATAGTTTAATTCACCCGTAAAAATTGGTAGCTTGGCATTTTTCCCACCGTAAAGACCTAAAAGTAATTACTTAGCAGCGCGTACTTATGCGGGGTTCACGTTATAACCGGGGCAGCTTGGGACACGTTCTGTCCCTATTAGCCTATTGGGTGACATTTTGTCTGCTAGCAGACCCCATATCATATTCAAAAAGTAGTATTTGTCTGCTATCATCATGTGTTGGTCACCTTTTGTCGTTCAATATCATGATATTCTACGTATTGGGAGCGAATATCATGATATATTTTCAGATGTCTGAATACTTAAAGTAACATACCCAAGTTGTCCTGTTGAATATCATTGATACTAAAATTTGAAATTTTGAATTTATGCCACTGCTTTTCTAATGGATTTTGTGTCAGAAATGGCTGTTCAGACGTGTGCTTATTTGGTATATATTTTAAGCACATATGTGCCTTCGCTGTCCGACTTTCCATTAATCTATTAGCAACCAGAGATTACACTGTCCCGCTGAATATAGGATATTCGCATAAATGTCCGTTAGTATCACGTGACATACCGTCTCTTGTGCTTACTCATTGATCTTCTGAGAGCGGTGGTTTGTAAGTAAATGTCATATGACATTCGAGTTTTATCTGTTCACCCGGTATGGGTTCTCGAATTTTAACGTGACGTCGAATCAACATGGGACAAACCGTGTCCCGCCTGCCCCGGTTATAACGTGAATCCCGCATTAGCGAATAAAAACGAAAACAGCAAAGTGACCAAAATATATGCTGAGAATGTGGTATATTAGGACAAGGACGTAGCCATGTGGGGCAAGAGGGCCATGCCCCCCCATAGTTTTGGTAAATTTCATTTTTGAAAATTGAAACTATAGTGCCCTGTGCGTTACAGTCCCACACACTAGTTGTTAATGTTTTCCTATTCATGACATTGCTTTAGTGGTATATGTACGAAAATTTATTTTCTCACGCGGTAATTTGCGTAGTGACATTTTATACCGTGTATTTTGATCAAAACTGTCAGCACGCAGTATTGTGAATTTCATTATCTCTGTTTACAAATAACGGAAATTCGTCGCATTATCGTTGATCAGGTAAAGGGTGATTTTTCGTATAAAAGGGACTAAATAACATCTTTAAACTACGAAGTATGTTAGGTAGTGATGGGCAACCGATATTTTTTAATATCCCAATATCTGGCAAGTTTTAACGAATAGTTGGTTTAGAAGATGGCTACTGACTAATAAATTCTTGCGTTGGCCACCTGAAATTGAGTTGATTTGGTTTGTCTGTCCGATTTATACCGCTGGAACTGAGATCCTATCGAATGTCACCTTTACCTCCAACTATATACATGAGACGTTTTACGTCCCAAAAACAGCCACATTCAAATATGCTTAAGCTTAATCGTACAAATATCACCCATGCTACTTTTAGTGGTGTTCCGCTGGCCGGTTTCTCTCAAGACCGCAGTACCTAGAGAAGGCTTAAATGTTCAGAATATTTTTGTTTGCACTTAGCTTAAGCTTGTCCGATTCCGGAATCGGAATTTTACAATCTTAATGTAATCATATTTTGGTTGCATAAAACTTCTCTCGATCTCAACATCTAAACAAATAAAGCAACCGTTTTATTTTGAAAATATCAATAACTGATTGTAGTTTAGCTTTTACAGCACCAAAACAATGCCAATATGTGGATGCTACGTTTTTGAAAATTGTTGCCAGCTAACAGATACCCTCAATGAATATATTTGTTGGCCCACGTAAAGATCAGGGGCGGAACGATTTTCTGTGGGACTGGAATAGAGTAAACTTAAGCTTTTAAACTGTTTTTCTGCTTAGCTTTGGTATAAAGTCATTCTTATGCTTACGCATAGGTAACCCAAAACAAATACTGTATTGAGACTACCATGTAATTAAATTAGCGACATTGTCAAATTAAACAGTACAGTAACAGTAGTATAATCATATTCCTAAGCCTAAGTGTAAGGATAAGCGTATATCCAAGTCTAAACAAAAAATAGCCTAAAGTTTAAGCTTACTTTATTGCAGTCCCGCGAAAAACGGTCCATCCCTGGTCTTTACCTGAGCCGAAAAATTTGTCATGATTTTACGCCTAGCAATTCGATATTCAAGCATAAGTGCGTTTACTGTTCTACTGGATAGCTATATTCTAATTTGTCCACTTGTTGCCGATATACTACATAAAAATGTATTATAGAACTCAAAAATTTCCAAGTTTGTAAACTTATTTCGAAACGAACCTCAATTTTCTCCAAAAGCCAAACGCATACCTCGGGTTGCGCTTTTACGAACAGATAACATATATTGATAACATGTAGAGGCCGTTTACACAAATTCCCAATGTGATGCATGAACCGCAAACAGTTAGTTATCTTTGAGTTTGTCTGTCTCAGAAGGCAACGTCTTCTGCCATCTTCTTTTTAAATCCGAATGAAACCATTCCGGACGTTTGTATGGCATATCTAAGATTCGTTTGTTAGTTTGGCTACGACCAATATTTTCGTCTGAAAAATACGGCAGCGGTTTTAAATAACATCTATCATCCGTTCCCAGCGAAATACAGTATCTCAAATATATTATTCATTTAAAACAAAATTTCAAGTCTTCCTTAAATTCTCGCGGCAACAACGAAGCAAAGCACATTCATTAACCTTTGAGTTAGTCTGCCCATCGACCAAATTAGAGACGAGACCTTCTCAGCGTTTTCAAACATTACCTTCCCTCAGATTTTTACAAATTTTTCTAGTCGTTCTAGTTTCATTATTTACAGCTATAGCAAACAAACTGACCTTGGTATACGACAGCAACTTCTTCAGTGGGCAACTCATTTCGGTAGGGATTGTACGCAAGCATTTTCTCCTTAATGCGATCAGTTTCTGCTCTAACTTTTTCATAGCAGACACCTTCAATCAAAAATGCGTGTCTTGAACAAGAAATCTAAGAACTATAAAACTGACACAGTTTTCTGAATGTACGTAAGATAATAATAAATTTCTCAAAATTTTAACAACAAACTTTCATTTATTGTGCAAAGTTCCCATTATCGAAACTCAACTACACACACATGTATCAAACATTTCATAAAAACCACACATAACCATAGGTTAACTGACATCTCTTAAGAATTAAAAAGGAACAAAACAAACCTACCACAAATTGTATGAATTTCATGCCATGACCCGCAATGTTGACACATTACTAAATTTTGTTTTGGCTTGAACAAAAATTTGTAGCCATATCGTCTCGTTTTCTTTGTAACTAAAATTCGGACAACATATATGAGCGTGCAAGCGAAGATTGCAATATTTGCATCCGAAGTCAACATATTTTCCGCAAGAAAGCAAGAACGCAACTAGAAAAAGGACAGAAAGTTCTAGTCAATTCAACCCTTCTTCACCGCTCATAAAGAGATTATAACAAATACGACCAATACATATATGGTTAACAACAATTCTTCACGCTGAGAACTCAACACATGTGATACCCTGATTGTTAGAAAATGTGTAAACGAAAATCAATAACTGATTTGCATTCCCTTGTTAATATGCTAAAAAATAGCGGTCAAAATTAATTTGCTTAATCTTATTCTAATACGACATAAACTTCTGAAAACAGTTTCACGTCAAATTTTTTCTGCGATATTTTCAGAACGCAAATTGTACGTTTTGGATAAAAAAATAAAACATGTTTGTGTATATTTGGAACTAATCGGCCTAAACTATATATTTTTCATTAAATAATTGAGCTTGAGCCATTCGTTGTAAAGCTGGAGTCAATTTAGCTAAAAATCTAGCGCACGAGGACATTCTAAAAGCACGCGGACATTATCTTCAACACCTGTTATTCCTAAGGAAAAACAATAACAAAAGTTTGGTGTGTCAGTAAATTTCTGATCTTCCCTTTTGTAAATTTTGGTTTAACACATGATTTGCAAAAATAACCCGAATGCAGATTAAGTACATTTGCCCATTGAGAAATACTTATACTTTTTCGTTTCCGTACTATGTATCCACCCACAGCAAATAAATATGTTTAGAAGATAATTAATCCACATTAAATCGTTTTCCAAAAATCCAACAGCATCCCCCTTCTCGTCTAAAACCACTTTCCAATATTACCAATCTCACTTCTTTGTAAAAAGTTGGAACTTCCAATCAAAACTTTTTCTGCCCAACAGCTCCTGATTTGAGGAAACCACTGAGCATAATTAAACAGACAAAAATAATAAGTCATAGCACAATGTATTTTGCCATAATATGAGACGTCAATAGGCGGAGGCCTGGTTTCAGGCGATTATACTGCATTTTTGCATTTGTTGCAGTTTTCTTCAACATCAAATCCTTACGAATTAACACATACTCCATCGCTCTTAGTTTAACCAACCCAACGGAAAAAATTGCGTTTTTGATACTTTTAATCGACTTTCCTTAGCACGTTTGTACCAATCATTAACATCGAATGCATTTTAAATTCCATCAAATATTACAAGGAAATGCTAGTATTGTCTGCAAATCTGGAGATTCTTGAGTTTACACCTCATAGAGCAACACCCGATAACACTAGTCAATTTTATAAAATGTGCTACAACTTCTGCAGTTACAACGTATAACAAATGGGAGAACAGGCAACCTTGGCGAATTCCAAAATTTACCAAAAAGGTTTGTGATAATATTCCGTTTATCATTACACAAGCTCTTGAAAACCCGGTTTATAAACACTCTGAATCATACTAATAAAAATAGAACCGAATCTCAGTGTACGAATTGTTGTAATAATAAATCTCCACTCTATCATATCAAAAGCGGCCTTACGATACAAAGATAAAATTAGAGCAGCGTGGTTATAGTCGTTGACGTAATCAATAAAACAGCGCACATGATATAAGCTGTCCTTTATTTTCTTTCCCGGAACGGTACTCGTTTGGTCGCTATGGACTAAAAATCTCATGACCTTGTTTAAGCGTCTCGCTAGTATCTTGGCAAATATTTTATAATAAACATTAAGCATCGTAATTGGACGCCAATTTTTTCTAACTAAACGTTCTCCATGTTCTTTAAACAACAAAGTAATAACACCTTCATACGAGCTATCATTCATAACACCATTGCTTATAAATGAATTATACAAACGATGCAGAACTGATCCTAATTTCTCTATAAACCTCGAATAAAACTCAATAGGAATCCCATCTAATCTAGGCGTTTTCCTCCGAAATGACCTAATAGCTGAAAGCACTTCGTCTATTGAAATCTCGCTATCTAACTGTAGCCTTTGCTGTTCAGTTACCTCAGGAAAGTTTAGCTGATCTAAAATCATTCTAACAAATAATCCTATAGGTTCTATTCAAACCGGTCACAGTGCTGCTCCTCGATTTCTTTACGGATATCAGTGGCGCCAGTAAGACTCGTACCGTCGCTTATTTAATTGAATATATATGTCGTTGCGTTCAGTTCTTTTTTTGTTGTGATTTTACTGATGACAGTGATACCTTGTCATCAACAAAATCATTATAATATTTATTATGTTTACATGATGAAACATAAAAGCACTGCAAAAGGTCCGGTTCCATTTTCAACTTTTCACACAATTTTGTTGAAAATATCTATCAACGGGGTGAATGCATAGTAAATCTTGTGCATTTTATCTTTGTTTCAAGATCTTTCACAGCAATGTTTTCTTTGCTTAGCTTCCAAATTTACCTAATCTATTAAAAAATTTTGTATGTTTGTTGAAAAAGTCCCATTCATCCATAATATTTTCTAACAACACAAAACGTAATCCTTTTGTCACGTAATCCGCAATTCCTCTCTGTGACAACAACAACAACAACAACAACAACAACAACGTGTTCGAATGGTGCATAAAATACGTAATGTGGGGTGTTCCAGCTTTAATATAAATATATATGCTATGCTTATAAGTTTGCATTTTGTTCTATATAAATAACAAACAAGCCAACTCGTGCAACATACACAAAAACAAAATTACATTGCAAGAATCACACGAAATTCACAATTTTGTCAACTGTGCCATATAAATACATACAACACTGTTCGGTTAGCAAAATCGAAGTTTTATTGAAACATATCATCCAAATCAAAAACTCACGAAAGCTTGTTTTCGATACGGGAACGCCCCATACAACGCTTAAGTCGACACCGAACAACTGCTCAAATCTGCTTGTTCCCCTGCCGGTCTGTGGCCATGCACTGGTAGACGCGTGGCCTTCTTCGGTCAGCAAAACAAATTCCGGTTGATGGGGTGGAAACGGCCAATTACCGAAAACTGAAATTTAAAACGCTAAAGCAATACAATAAGTATATACAAGGACGTATGCTTTGGGATTTCTGTCCAGGGGTTTTTAGACATTTTTTCAATTGATAACAAGCTACCTGTTCAACCGAAATTTTAATAGGACGTAAATCATTTCCAAAATTATGGCTACGCCCATGTGTATATATAGTATACATTCAACACAAAAAATGGCAGTAAACAAGATTACAGGTGAACGAAGCTAATAAATGTAGATACAGGTATGATTATAATCTCAACATTTGCTGTACACAGCGAATAAAACATGCAGCTTATCCACGCGCATAATTTCAACAGGAAATAATCTCTGAGACGTCCAAACCTCCACGCCAGTTAGACAACTCTCAGGGATGCTGGCTGAATTCATTTTGCTAGGATACAGCTTCATTCGAAGTGTTTTTGCGAGCAAGCGTAGCGAGAAAAAACCTTTTGGACGCTAGAATACAGCAGGTTATTCTGAAACCTACAAAACGGCTCCTTTTGTCCTCTGTTACTGGATTGGGGGACATATATATTTCCGCCATGTCGTTTAGAGTTAGTTATCAGCAGTAACAGAGAAGAATTTGAAACGAGTTGTAATAAAATGTAAGTGATACAATTTATGCTCCAATTCTTTACAGTTTTACATAAATGACGGTTGCTAGTAATAATTAACTCTGAAGGCATACTATGCTTTATGCGCTGCAATGTCGTATCCATTTGTAGTAATATTCGATATAATTGCAGCTTCTGCATTGTCCTGGAGTTTAGCAATTATAAGAATTCTTTATGAAACGTACAAGTTAAATATACCTGAAAATCCTAAAAAATAAAAATAGCTAACAGGAAATGAACTTTGGCAAATAAAACCAGAAATGCAATAGGTCATGGTCGCAATGCGGGACTTAATTATACCTGGATCCGGACTGCAAATTTTCAGACTTTAGTTGAAGCATGTGCGGCAGTGTACATCGAGTAACCTCACTCGGTCAACAGTTAAATTGAAATACATATGTGCCCCTGAAATTTCTGAAAAAAGTTCACTTCTACAGCTTTCTGAATAACATGTAGGATTATACAAGTAAAAAAATTCGCTTTGTCGTATAGCTTCCGTATACTCTCTACAAATACCACATAAGTGAACCAATTACTGTTGGTATAGCGAGAGTAATTTGTGTGCGCTAACCAAAAATTAAAACACCTAGCTATTACATCGAGGAATGGAAATATCAGTGGTTCCCAATTCCGTCTCAATTTCGAGTCCTGTAACCCTAAATTTAAATAGGACAATAATGTAGTGACCCGAATAAGAGGGAGATATTCATTTCACGTCTCCAGAATAATACGCTCTGCAACGGACTTAGGTTACAGAACATCTGTTATGCTTGTAAATAGCAAAAATTTAGTTGGTTGCAATGAACACGACTGCGCTGTTTATGTAATCGCTCGCTAAGTATAATTTCGCGCGAAACTTTCGCATAATGAACATTTTTTGCTTTATTACCTAAATAATAAATGAAACAGGTTAATACATTCATTACACAAACAAAGCTTGGCGAAAACATTGGTTTACAGAGGTCCTATACAATTCTAGCAGAGAGAGAACGGCGTTCATTTTACAGAAATATGCGATAAATTACACCAAATTCGATATCCTGTTTGTTAAACCAGAACAATTATGTCATTTATATACAGTCGCAGATAGAATTCAGTGCGCACTTAAATCGTGGCTGCGTTTGTGGTAACAGTTTTATAATCCCTTGGCGTTCGAAATCGCGGTTCTCCGCGATTACAAATGAGGAAAAACTATTAGCAGTCGCGGTTGCGATCCCAGAAACCCCGAGCGTTCGCCATCAGAGACGCGGTTTGGAACGGACCACACAAGAACTTAATTGTCGGCGACAGTACACTGTTAGCTAATCTGACGATACAATGGCCGCATTGTATTTCACTGCAGAAAAAGCTCGCTTGTGTTATTTTGTCACGCGAATATACCGAATGAATACAAAACCTAAATAAAGAGCTGTGTTAAACAATCAGTTAGCTACTCAAAATTAGAGTCACGGACAGAATTAGCCATTTCTCACATGAATATTTTCTATTTCTCCTGAGAGCTACTTTTATGCTAGGATTCGAACTCCAGTGACTGGAGTGGGAGGCGTATACCATCACCACTCAGTTATGGGAACTTGACGCTCGAGCCCGACGGGCCTCTCACGTCTTGTGATGATTTAGTACTATGTATACGTGCTGCAATTGTTATAAACACGGTGCGATATATACTATTTAACGGATATACGCTGCACTGAGTTGCCTACAGGCAACTCAATGTGAGACGAGGTTAAGTGCGCAGAAACCGCGATTGCGTCCACTTCGGTTGCGATTTTATAGCCGCGTCTCACTTTCAGTAAGCGCGAAACTGAGTAAGGAACCGCGATCGCACTGAATTCTGACCGTAACTGTACCTTATCTACGCCGCAGAAGGCAATATTATAAATGAACGTGCGCAAAATGATCGCAGTAACATTGAGTCCCGTAAAGAATAGTTTATCGAAGAGCAAAGAAATAACCATTCTAGCGTTTCCTAAAATTAGGATGGCGTGGTCGTGAATATTTCTTAAAAAATCAACAGCAGAAACCAAACTCAATCATATCAGTTTTAATATGCAGTAATATTTAAAATCCTTCATCTTCCTCCTCTGCCATCTCTTTAGCAAATTCCAAATCTTGCTGCTCTCGCTCACGTCGTTCCTGTATGAAACATGAATGAATGAAAAATCGCAGCGCATATTTTCATAAAGAAGCAACACAATATTAGTGAGTGAAGTTTTTAATATTTAAAACAAACCACTTTTCAGTATATTATTTCTGGGAGGAGCGGAAGAAAGTATAAGTTTGAAATTGGACAAGTTTTGATTGTTGTTGCACTTGGCATTAACAATTTGTTTTTATCATTGCTTACAAATACAAAATTTCAAAAGCCCTTATTCACCTGTGCAGATTCCAATTCTTTATTGTACGATTTTGGAGGAAACCGCATTGCCTGTAAACAAAAAAACTTAATTTCAACTTAACGAAACCTTAACATTAAAACTCAGTTCGAAGACAGAACATCGATTTAAATACTTTCATTGTTGACATAGCATAGTTAAACTTAAATTGGAATGCATAGTGTCTAATGTACAACTTCCTGGTTCCATTCACGTCATGTACCACCAAAGACCGAGAGCTTGTTATTAGTAGAATTACAGAATACAAACACAAATTTGATGTTCCCAGATGTTTTGCAAACACAAATTATTGGACAGCAAATTGCACTTTTGTTGCTATCCGAATGTCCACTAATTCTACGTGAATAAGGAAAATGTGCCATAGTTGCGTATGCGTTTAACAACGATACTAGCCAAAGCGATCTAAACCACCAAACAACACATCTGTTATTTTAAACCTTAATCGACTGATTATAGATATCCAAGCAAGAAGAAATGCGACTGTGAAGCTGCTGCTGTGGCTCTGTGGTGTGATAAATATCCGCTGTTTCGCGTGACTGCATGTATCCTTCTTCGTGATTCAAAGCTGCTTCAACCACATTGTCGCGTATTGCCTTAAACATGTTAGAAAAATGAATAATACAGTTTCAAATTCCTAGAAGAAATAGACAGTCTTCAGATCAACAGATATATACATGATAATAATTCGACTGAAATAGGGTAGCATGATTATAAGAGCAGAAAATTGCGCGTTGACATCTCTTGCAGCACAAGTTTAAAACTCACTAATTTTTTAGACTTGCTCTTTGAAGGTGGCTCCAAATTTCAAAACTGATTCCAACTGGTTTAAACCTCGCAGAAACTTTCTGACATTCCGTGGAATTTTTTGAAACTAAGAGTAATTTTCGAATCCAAACTCAATTTTTCCAACTCAACCCAATTACTTACTTTCGACACTATATACTCAGCATCATCCGGATGTGATAGTTGCAGTTTTTGCTGAATATCATCGACCGATATTCGACTGTACGCAAGCGCTATGCGTTTAACTGCAGTTCGAATGACATTTTGACGCAACCGAATAATCAGCGAATACGTTTTATCGCGATGAAACGTTGCACTATTCTCGCTAAGCACGGAATTGAACTCAGAAATATTGCCCGTTCGAACAGCTAAAACGCAGCGGCCATAATCTGGGATCGGAGTCTAAATCTCAGTCTGAACTTTTCCACTAAGAGTCCAATCCTTGGTCACAACTGGATAAAAACGATAGTTTTCAGTGAAATCACAGTTGTCGGTACAAGACCAAGCAATATTTTGCATATTCTGTCAGAGTTAACAAGTTAGCTACGCATGAAAAGCGTATGTTTGGACATTGGCAACGTTAAATCAGAACCTTTCTGAACAGCTACCTGTTATATTAGTGTCACATTGGTTACATTTTTAGTCTATAAAGTATGGGAACTTTTCAAAAGAAGTCACTGCTAAACATATAATAAGTACGTTGTTTTTGAGCAACCCGAACAAGTGTATTAAATACATTTCATTCTCCGTTACGTCTAGGTAACACGCACGACCGCTTTCATTAGATGCTATATAGTTCGACTGGAATCGTTGCTTCATCTGTAATTCCTGCTAATGCCTTATATATTCGCGTTCCTAACCACGATGGGAGTCTCGGTCTCGGTCTAGGCAAGTCTCTATATATATTTAGAACGTCTTGCTTTCGGACTCGATCTCGGTATATAGTGTCGGTGGTTTGGAAACGGAGACCAGAAGTTGAGAATTCAGTAAATGTACTGCTGTATTGTTGAAGCAAGTACAGTCTGATAAATAAAATTTCGCTGTGAATCTATGAACTTTCATAGTTACACAATAATTATAAGCAGATATTTTGAAAAAATAGAAGTGATATATTTTGAAAATGTTACTTTTTTGGTGAAGACCAAAAATTGACCGAGACTTTTCATGGACGGTCCGGGTAGTCAGGTCACGGTTTTAACTGAGACCTCCCATCCCTGCTCCCAACTTAAATTCCAGTTCATGTTCGAGCAAAAATTTACATGTTGGCGAAATAGAGTAGACAACATAACAATAACTAATCACTTGCCTCGTGTTAAATAAAAATACGGCTGCAACGCTTTACGATAGATTGGTTGCCGAAACAGTGGTCGCTCGGGAATTTCACCAAGCAGCAATTCAACCACAACCAACAGTTTTTGAACCTTGAAACAAAACACAAAACTCGAAAACTGAAAACTGCGAGTAGCTAGCTCCAAAACGTCTACGATTACATTTCACTAGCTACGTGTACTGAGTGGCGCATTGAAAAAATTGTGACGAGTAGCAAGCGTGCAATAGTTCTAAATCTTCCTACAAAATTTTGGTTTTTGATCCATCTTCAACCTGTTGGATCCACCAGTGCGTATACTAGATCAAATGAAATAAACTTTTAAAAGTGCTTGTTTAGCGAAACCTGAAGCTAAAGTTTCAAGCATTTCGCAATTTTAACCAGCCATATTAGCATGCACATGTCTGGTTTTTATACTATAACCGAAAAATTTACAATCTGCTTAAATCCTGCAGCACTGAATTGAGGAGACTTGCGCATCGCTTGCATTAAATGCTTATATGCGGCCGTATATTCCAACTGCATTGCTTTGATGCAACCTAAAACAAAACAAATGCATGAAAAATACAATATAATACAACAACTAACGACACTTTCAATGCCGAAACGCACAACTTATGATGATCAAAGAGATAACTAATTCTATGTACAACGCATGTCTGCGTACAGAATACCGTTCACAATACAAACTACAAAAGAAAATAAAAATACAAAAATTACCCAAATAATACAAAAAGCGAGCCCATTCGTTATTATTCGCCGATTCTGGAAACGTAATTTTCGCTACCAGCTTTCCAGCAACGTCGTACATATTTTGTTGAATATAGTTGCGCAATAAACAATTAATCAGCGTTGCCTGGCTATCCTCATCATGACGTAATGTCGCTGTACGTAAACGTGCATGCAAAAACCTGACGTAGTTACAAAATAATAACGTTAAATTTATGCTCAAAACAGATAGGCATCGCATTTAAAATCTTACATGCCCTGTAAGCCAAAGGTTTGCTTAGCTGTGTTGCTTCAGACACATAGTAGTAGCTAAAAATGCTTCCCGGCATAGCTCTACGGTTAGAGTAACGGACCGGTAATCTATACGTCGCCGCTCGATACCCATCGCAATTTTTGCAACATTCCACAAAAGAGTGAATATATTACTTATTCAGTTCTAGTCTATGAAACATGCGCAAGTCCAAACAAAAACTGCCATTTTATACTACAGGAACCAAAACAGATATGAATAAGTAGCGATCAAGTGGACTGATCCAGGAACTCTTTACCTATTCCAGCAATAATCCTAATTCTAATTTGAATACCTGCCATTCCAAATAACATACATTGTGTATAATTATCGTATACTTATTAGATATGAAATATACTAATAAACAGACGTTATTTGCTTGTCAATGACGACAAAACACGGCTCTTAATGTTTCCAAGCTTGGAACTACTCAGTAAACCAAGTGAAACGCTAAACAACTTACGGAGGAATCTCTCTGAGTCTACCAAGTTTTTCATATGTCAGTGAAAAGTAATAAATTGCTTTGGCTGACAACGGATCTAACGTTCTTCGATTATGCCCTCCAATTTTATCAACAAGGTCTACAGCGCATTTCCTGGCCTAAATGCAATAACACCATATTAAAATTAGACAGGTGTATGAAAAATGATTTAGCTAATGTCTATAAAAATAGGTCACTGAGCGAAGCGAAACTTCGAGCGAAGCGTGGAGTTTCGCGAAGCGTTTTAAAATTATTTGCTTGAAAGCGTATTATCCTGGTGTGTTAACCTCGAATTGGGGTTTTAAAATTTTAAACTGTTTATTAGCTACAGGCTAATTAGCATAATAAGTTAAGCCTAACTTAGGACTTTTTACTGTATTTTACTAATTATTAGGGTTACAAGCTATCTAATTTCAGTACTAAAAGGTTTGTGGGTACTAGAAATCTAAAGAATTTTTTAACCGATAATCGAATAGTTAGATAACAGCTAATTTGCATACTAGCATAATTAGTTAAGCCAAAATTAGGATTTTTGAAATTATTTCACAATTATTAGGGTTACGAAGTAATCAAATTGGGTACTAAAGGGTTTTAGGGAGCGAGAAATCTAAATAAATTGTTTATAAACCTCCAGAGCTGGCCAATGAATAGTTAGCTAATAACTAATTTGCATATTAGAATAATTGAAAAGTAAGTAGGTCAAACTATCTGTTTGTCCTTTATAAGTTTGGAATGTTTAACTAGACTGATTAAAAACTAAGCGTGTCAGAGCTTCACTCAATACATGTAGTTCAGCTAAGACTAGTGTATATAAGTATTGAGTTTGAATTTCCTTCGCGCTCGCAGTTCAGAAAAAGACCAAGGTATACAGACACCATGCACTAACTCTACTGTACAGCTAGAACGAATAATTTTTTGTGGATATACAGGTTTAAGACATTTCTTGACATGAATCCAGCGAGGCGATAATGAGCGCTTTCAGTTAATACACCTCCAACAGAGATAACCCATCCAGCAGCTAGAAGACTTAGAATAAATGAAGCGAGATTAAAGAATTTACAGAGAGCAATCTAAACCAAAGAAGTTTCGTGACGTGAAAAAGATAAATACCCGCATCATTCTCCATAGCCATGATTAAAAAACATACAACAATGCAAACATACACAGAAAAGGAAAACACTACTAAAACATGCCTCTTCATAATGTTTGTTATCGAATAAGTAAAGTAAAACCAGCAAATTGATATACGCCTCAACCTCGGGTAGAACGTTGAACTTAGGTGGTTGCTGCGTAGCAGTTTGGCCAACTCCAGTAACAGAGCCAGTGGAGGTGGCTGCAGATTGACCACTCGATCCAATGGTACCAGTTGATGATGTTGAACTTGCGCTTGCTGCTGTTGCACCTCCTGATCGTCTAGGACGAGGAGATCGTGGAAGCGACGTCGAAGTTCCTGTTGTATCCATAGACTAAGACAGAGACAATTTACATATTTAAAAATCCACTATTGTTATCCAGTCAAACACCTAATCTATTTGATTAAGAAGAAGTCCATTACTTTGCTGCAATGAAAAAACGCCAAAACTTACACAAATGCGAATCCGAATATATATGTCAAAACGCAACCTGCTACAAATAATATTTGGCAAGGGCAACTGCTTGAGAGAGCGAGACAGGATAACCTGCAACGTTCAAGAACTTCCTCACTTGCGCATTTGTGTAAGAAATGCAATGAACTAGACAGAAAAATAGCAGTATCCCAACCCGAGCAAGAAATATTTTGCTCTTGCCAAACTTCCTTTTAATTGAATCTTTGACATATACGAGCATAACAAACGCGCTGATGTAGCAAAATACCCTACCTGGAAGGTTTGACTGCTTACAAAAGAGAGCAACTTACATTAGAAGCCCGAAATAAAATATTTCTGCTTCTGAAACTGAAAAACCATTTTCTGAGAACTTGGATTCCCACCAAAATTTAAAAATTCATATATTATAATCTAGTATGGCTATAGGCTAGGTACCAATTCGGTCGCAGATTTGCTTAAATAGAATGCTAGTGCGTAAATCATCTTCAAATGAGAAGCTGTCCTAGATAACTGCTCCATGAAATCATACGCAAGAAATAAATGCTTTTCTTTTTAGAATCACAAATGATTCGAATCATTCACAAAAAGTAGGCAGGTTTGACAAAGAATACGTTCCGTATACCTATACAGCTATACGCTTACTTCGGGTACGACATACAGCATTTGAATAAGCGCTTCCTTCTGTTTTGCATTTGCTGGACCCAAAAAATAATAGGATATCAGTTTTGTAAGCAAGTTAACATTCAACTTTTTGCGCGTGGATGCTAAACCTCTCAGTATTCGAGTAATAAATCGCGATTCCTTGTTTGCTTCACCGCGCTCAATCATACGACATTGTTCTTTTAGATCTAAAATAATTATATATCTGTTGGTATACATGGAGTATGTGTATGTGTGTAGTGTGTAATGTCAAAACACGCATACACGTGCACGTATACGTGGCACTAAAGAAAGATACGTATAATATCGTCCGCGTGGTTTAATGGGTAGCGCGCTTGATACGCGAGCGAGATGACCGTATTGGAATAATGGTGTATGTCAGTATGTGCATAGTGCATGTAATGTTAAGTTACACGTGTACATATAGCACTAAAGAAAGCTATGATATCGGCCGCGTGGTGCAATGGGTAGCACTTGACTCGCGAGCGAGGGGTCCGAGATTCGATTCACGGCGTGGCCATAGGAAAACGGGTCATCCCGACCGTGCAGTTCTGACATGGAGGTCCTACCGAGATGGGCACTGTAGATTGCAGGCCTATGGATTCGGAGGAGTTTGGATTCGCGGACCGGGACGACCGCCTAACGAAGGGGAAATGTTGGTATACGTAGTGTATATGTGTATGTGCATAGTGTGTAATGTTAAAACACGCTTAAACGTGCAGATATAGCACTAAAGAAAGATATAATATCGGCCGTGTGGTGCGATGGGTAGCGCGCTTGACTCGACTGCGAGAGGTCAGAGGTTCGATTCTCGGAGTGACCACATGTTTCGGAGAAATTAAGGGGAAACCATCTATATTATATTCGCATTAGTTTGAGGAAAGAGGTCGTTCCGACCGTGCAACAATAGTCGGAAATATTTCCATGCTGGGTGAAAAAGCATTAGTGCCGTACTCACGGAAACTGTGTGTGGTGTAAGTCTAGTTTACATTGGTTTTACGCCTGCAGTGTTATACTTCTGTTCGAATTTTATATAGAAATTAATAATAATATAAAATTGGTTCATTCTGTACACATACGCGTTAATACTAGTCTTGGTACACGAATTAATTAGGATCATGTATATATTTCTTCAAACACACCTTCAAAAGCAAGGGTAGCTGCTGCTTTTTCATCCTTTATTTTATCGTCCTTGACGGAATCGGTTGCTTTCCCGTCAACATCCATTGCTTCAGCATTTTCAGTGTTCTTCGACATAATATACTGGCGTAATTTACTGCAAAATACGGACGTACACAAGACTTTATTTCAGGAATTTACAATTTGCAAGCAATTCTCAATTAAAAATACGCTAATGTATAAAAATACAGATATAATTAAAACAGTTAAACAAAAACAAACCAAGCTTATTTGTTTTAAACGCCATCCGTATACGTTGAAGCGAAAGTAAACAGCTTGCTTTTCTAGTATCTATCATTTTTGTTTCTGTTTGGTATGCAATAGTTCCGTAACGAGTGATGACTGTACTAGCTAAGTACTTTCAGATATCTAGAAACTAAGTGGTTGAATACAGCAATTAAAAGATCAAATATATTCTAAACCACAATCGATTTTTCCGAAAAAATGACAACCGAAAAACGAGTTTTTTCATTTTCTTCCGACACAAATGTGAAAAATGATAAGTTTTCTTCATTAACTGAAGGAATTTTCGCGTTATTATCCCATAGTACGCTAACGTAAACTCATCAGAAAAAAATTTGAATGTATGCTAAGAAGTTTATTTTCATTAAAAGTAAGAATTTAAAGATATAACGATTTTGAAAAAAATCTAATTTTTCGAAAATACAATTTTGGGCGAAGAATGATAAGGAGAGGCAGTGGAAATCTGATGCGAGGAGCGACCTTTCCGAAGTTTTTCAGTATATCCGGAAACCCAAGAAAATTTTGCGTTCCCTCTGACATCGAGCCTCTCAATTGCTGAAACTTCGTGAGCAAAGCGAGCCTGAAGCCACACGCACTTTTCGTGTCATACGGAAAGGTAAACTTTCAATTTTGGGTGCCTTTAGTGTCAGCGGTCGACGATACTTGGTGAGCGAAACGAACGAGATGACAGACGTATGGCAAATCTTCAACTAAAAAATCCATTTATATATTCATATGCTACAATGTTCGTTCTTTTCGGGTATATAATGAGTCCTGGTGGACATAACGGAGAATTAAACACTGTTATTCTAGTCTGTTGCACGTGAATTGGTTGAATGTTCACCACCGCTTCTCGACAACTGCGTTTTACATTCATCCCATTGTCGGGCATTGAACTATTTCACAATGATCAAACATGGTATTGTGGTCACCAGACTACAACAAGGAGTGCAGAATACCGGAACACGATACGGAGCCGAAGGGCAACAAAATTTGTCCGACCCGGAACCAGAAGTGAAGTGGGATTTTTGGAAGTTAAAACAATGTTTACTTTGCTTTTGTAAACTATAAAGTGTTGTGAACCATTTCGGTACTCTTATATCTACAACGAAAAGTGTACCGAAGGTTGAAATGGAGCGCGCTAAACGAAAGTTTTGGCATCACTATGAAAAATTATACTCGCAAAATAACCAAAACCTCTGGCAGAAATTCTTTTGGCGTCGGAGCTTGAGATATACCTCCGGAAAGCCGGAACCTGAGGTAAATCACCGATTTTATCCTAACCTTAAAATTGCCATAAAGCTGGCTAAACAACGCATATCGTAAAACGGTGCGGCAGTTTTGCTTTTTCGAAGCGATGTCGAAGGAAGGTGTTTCATAGACTCTCTTACTACGCAAAGTTAGTGCACCCAGCTATTTCAAGCTTTGTCATCAGTTAAGTACGCTGAGCCTAAATCCTCTACACCTGAAAAAACAAATGATGGTGATATGCACGATGGCTATTCACGGTTTCTACATTACTGATATCTTGCAGTCCGTCATGAAACTAAACTGCTCGTTGTTGCTTCAGTATGTTTTTGTATGTGTGGTTTGCATGGAACACGTCGCATTATTGAGTTTAACAATCCTGTTAAAATATATATTGAGTTTTAAAAGTTAACTAAACATCGAGCACTGGGAAAGAGAAAATTAGATGAATCCAAAAAGCGAAGGATAATTGTTCTTTAGTATGATGAGCATATACTGTCGTATTCTATCATGTTCCAAATGTAAACTTTCGAGTTGAGTTCAATTCAAACGGCAGTGTATGTTTTTACTGAAAGTTTCAACGTTTTTTACTCCAAAACTGTTGTGACAGCGCTCATTGCATTCAAATGCAAATATTCGATGAAATATATGACTCACAATTCGTTGTTTTGTAAAAGACCCATTTAGTTTATTTTTTACAATTGAATAATAACAGCGAAGCTTTACAAGTTTCACACGCAGCAGCGCGTCTCTACTGAAAACGAATAGAAATGAGATGACTAAACATTGTATTTCTGGCGAAAACGATTTAGATACATATATGGTGGCTGACCATTTTTGAGAAAAATTTATGTGCGAATATTTTTGATCAGTCACGCTCGCGAAACCTGGTTTAGAGTTTATATTGGTCATATCAGCATATATACATTTAAGTTGCAACTCGATGATTTGAAAAATCAAATGGTAAAATTGTACTTCTTTGATGAATTTTTTGTAGCACTGAGATTAAATAGTAAAAGCATGTCGCTAGCAAAATCTAACAATTTTACAAACTTTTCTTCAAAATTGCGATTTAACGTTCCAATAAAGCAGTAAAACACGATTGATGACCAAATTTGAAATATAAATTGTGTATTGCGGGCACTGTCAGTACACTTTAAAGTTTCGAAACTCAACTTTATTTGCTTCTGGAGCCTTTTACGCGCTATAATTAGGAATAATTGACATTTATGAACTCTACTTACGGTTTAACCATTTCTCACATTGAGTTGCCTGTAGGCAACTCAGCACAGTGTATATACGTTAAATAGTATATATCGCACCGTGTTTAACAATTGCAACACGTATACATAGTACTAAAAATCACCACAAGACGTGAGAGCCCCCTCGAGCTCGAGCGTCAGGCTCCTATAGCTGAGTGGTGATGGTATACACCTCCCGCTCCAGTCACTGGAGTTCGAATCCTAGCATAAAAGTAGGTCTCTGGGGAAATAGAAAATTTTCATGTGAGAAAGGGTTAAGCACTCTATGCGCTTATGGACTCTTATTAGGGATATATACAGACTACGCTTGATTCGGACTCAAAATGGGCACCCCCTCTTTTATTACATCACCCCCTGTTATTCGTTGGTCCAAATGTGTTAAAAATTAATTTTTGGGAAAGAGTTATTTTTCAGTATATCAGGTTCGGGTTCCTATAGAAAGTCCGGTACGTTTATTTTCAGATTCCGGTTCCGTTTCTCTTATTTTGTTATCCGGTTGCATGCTGAACAATTTCACATCATTTGAATCAGTATGATAGTTGCAATTGTTCGATACGAAATAAAAACTACACATTTTATCAAAAGTTCTAAAAATTTCTGTGCATTTAATATAACAACCGGATAGTCAGCGTGTAAACGGATAGCAAAAATATCGGAAACGGATAGCGATCAAAGTAACGAAAACGGAAACGCAAACGGATATGGAAGTATAAACGTTTTAAAATGTTTTATTTTTCTGCTAACATAATCAGGGCCTGTATATATTAACCGGTTTTTCACAAATGGGAAAGAAAAAATGGCGGATGCATCGAAATTGAAAGTTTTAAGATTTTTGATGAATTTCATATATTCCGTTTCAAACAATTGCAGCATATCTGCAATGACTAATTGCGAGATATATACGTGATTGATAATAATTTTGTACATAAAATAACAGAATTTCCGTTGTTTCTATAACAAAAATGGAATCGGAAATTGACATCGATTTTTACCGGAATCGGAAACGGGAACAGATATCCGGTTACACCCCGCGGATCTTGCAAAATATCTGTTACTCAATTTTAGCACAATTTCACTGATAATACTCGCGATTGGAAAATATTCAGCATTTGTCATTAAATACGTTAACGTGTCTATATATCTACGTTAATGCTTACTGCTCTCATTGAAACGTTGAACCGCGATTTTGAAAATTTTTGTGAAATTCTGTACTTTTGCAAACGACATTTTTTCATGAATCAGTTCCACAAAAAAACAACAAGGAATTACAGCTTTAACTTTTGAAATTGAAAATTATCATCATCGGTGTACCTACTAGAACATGAGGGAATTGTAAACCTAAATTGTTTAATGAAAAATATAGCATAAATTCGACGCGAAATCGTAATGATGCAAAAAACGATTTTAACATTTTACATACGACAGGTATTGCTGTGTGTCATATTCGTTGTCCTACATTCACAATCCACAAGAAAATATGGCCCGAAAGACGTAAGTTTCTACCCAATTTGGAGAGTTATGCTTAAAAATTAGGGTCTTTTCGGTCATGTACCTCATGCGTTGTTTTCCCAAAAATGGTTGAATTTTCAAAATTTTTTGCATATTTGAGCTTCTCATGATCACCCCTGATCGTTCCAAGTATGAATTTAAATTTTTAAAAACTCGTTGTTTAAAGGTATCAACTACCAGGGTTTGCGGTCACGAAGTAAACAGTGAAGCATAAGCACATTTGCGAGTGGAACTGTTTCGTTTCTCGCAGGCTAGTTGTAAAATTCGATACGTATATATTTTAATTTCTTAAATGAATTCACACGTTTCGTAAATTTGTAATAAAAATTTTCAGATTGTCGATCATTCAGTACCAGAACACCCAACGCATTTAAATTTCAACGACTTCGAACATGTCGATGAGCCGCCGCCACTTGAGCAAGTACTTGATAAACATATGCGTGAAAAACTCCTCACAGGCGATCCAACACTTCGTGCCAATAAATTTGAAGGCGATATTGATACACCTAATCATGTTGACGTTGCGAACATTTTTCCAAAAATAAGCAGGTGAAAGCACTGTCATGCGCTATATATTTAAACGATATATATATTGGTTGGGTTTCCGAAAGCCTACTTTAGTATAACCAAACACAAACTAAAGTATTTGCTAAGCAATTATATAATCAATTTTTGTTTCTAAGATGGTGCATACTTAAGCTTTAGCTAAATGAACGAGGCTTTGAATAGACTAAGCGGTTCAATATAGGTTTTAATCTTGAATAATTGGTTTTGGAACGTGTGAGATGTAAAATAACAAAGTAAAATTTTAGAAACATAGTCTGTGTTTCAAAGCTGTGGTCATATTTTCGAGCCCTTTACGTGAATGGTTCTTGCACCAAACAAAGCTTAATACAGAATTTGATACTCATAGTATATATTACTTGTATTCGTAAATGAATCGGATTTTGTTTAAGAGTTATATATAACTGTCTGTAAGCCAGAGAGAATTGAAGTATACCTTCTGAAACGGCAAAATACTTATTAGTCCGCCTCTCTCCGGTTATTTAAAAGCGCTTTTCACGTGCGTTTTTGACGATTACACTCGTGCTTATTATATTTAGTAGCCTTGTCAAGTATAGGGATCTGCCCACTGGAAGACAGCAGTACTGTCACCTTGGAGACTAGGAAGTTTAAACTTATAGGCTTAGTCTTTGAATTAAAATTCGGATTATGTTTAAGTGTAGGCTTCGGCATACGCAGGCACCTATTGTATAACGTGGGCCATACTAATTGCACTGTAAACCTCAGTGAGTTGATTTTAAAATCCGAATGAATTGAATCCGCTCAGAGGTCAGAGTTCTGAATTACGTCTCTCAGAACTCAGAATTCTGAATTGATTGAACTCATTTTGAGTTAAGTATTAATCAGCTAACCCAGAATAAATCAGCTCAGAACTAAATGTTCACTGTTATTATCTCAGAAATAGCCAGAAATACCCAATTCTCCCTCTGAGTTAGTTAATTAACTCATCAGCATTTACAGTGTATTGTAGTGACCCGAATAAGAGGGGGACTGATATTTATTTGGCCTCTCCAGAGGGTACCCCCTATGTTATTCGGTTACGAACTGTTATTTATTTTTAACCCACGCTCCGCCACGCGTCGTTACTGATATATATCCGGTACTGCAATTATCAGTTGAATTAAACGCTTATTTGTCTGGTGTCAACAGCTTGAGCAATGATGCAAGGTTACACTTAGGAATGAACCTTCCAAATTTAAGTACGCTTTAAAGTTTCGGATTCAAATTATTTGGTTCTGAAGTCATTTTTGCGCTACAATTAGGGATAATTGACATTTATGGACTCTAATTAGGGTTTAGGGACTCTAAGTATCCGTTTACGGACTATTATTAGAGATACAGACTCCTATTATTGGAACATAAAATGGAGACCCCATCTTTATTACCCCTCCCTCTTATTCGGGTCACTACAGTATGTTTCCCAGCTTTAGGTACTGTGCAACTTGCTAGCTCTAGTATCACCTGCTTCGTTTTGCTCTGCCTGATTTCAGAATTTTGTGTAAAATTTTTACCATCATGTAATTTTAACTATTGCGTTTGCTTGTGTTTGTCTTCAACAGACTGAGGAAATGTAATACGCTCTCAATGCCTTCATTTATATTAACGTTTTTCAGTAGTCATATTGCGAGAAACGCTGTCGTGTTCAAATGGCAATTATGGAAAAATAAACAGATTCCATACGTCATTTCAAGCAGGTATGGTGGAGATCAAGTGTCCTATCGGAAAATGCTCAAAAAGCAGCTCAAATTTTAAATTGGCGAAACTTCATAAATCGCTGTTGATTGTTGAGATTTCAATAACAATTTACATAACTGAACTTGGTTCATACAGATTTTGTCTACCCTGTTCTGACTCAAATGTTTTTACGTCCGGTTGCGCCATATATACATAGTTTCACCTAGACTTCAATTTATATTTATTCCAAAACCGAACCATAACAACATGCTACCAATTTTATGACTGATGGAAACATCCTGAAACATTTCACCACTGATCTTTACATGGGCCAACATTTCAAACGATTGCAGTACAGCTTTAATACCTGATTAACACGAATGCTATGAAACGAAAATGAAGTTTTTAGACATATCACAAAGCTAAAAACATTGGCACTCATTAGTTATAATGGCTTATCCACAAAGCCTATGCCTAAATCTAAGTTTAAGCCTGCACCGCCCTGTCTCATTCCAGACCTATGTTCCGTAGTTTCTGTCTCCCAAGTGGTCAGCTCACTGTAGAAATGAAATGTTAGTTTATTTTCCTATTCAAAATCTTGAAAATATGTGAATCTGAACAATATAGTTGGAATTAGCCGTATTTTCAGATACGGCAGCTATTCGCGGCGTGTAATTGCTCGAGCGATGATGGATTATCAACACAAAACATGTGTACAGTTTGTCAAACGTAACCCAGCCGAGCATCGCGATTATGTTTATATTTTGCCTGATCGAGGTTGTTATTCTCTGGTCGGGCGAGTTGGTGGCCGTCAGACTGTATCACTCGACGAAGGATGTATTCAGGTTTAGTGCAGGGATAATATTCTCAATACTTGTGTAGCACCTATCACCGGTAGCGGATCCAGAGGGGGCGGGGGGATGCGTACGCCCTCCCGTCCGAAATGTTATTGTGTTAAACTGGTAAGGTCCCTACCTTATAATTTTTCACTCTAAAAATTTTTTGGTGATCAAATAATAAGGTTCTACCTACAATTTTCCGATAACCTTTACTACCAAGGTTCATGTAAAAGTTTTTGAGCATACAATGAGTGTCGTTTAGCAACCTTAAAAATAAAACATCACGCGTTTGACTTGTCGCTCGCTTAGCTCGCAAGATTATATCTGTATGCTGAAAAAAGTTAACTTACAATATTTGCATAAAGTTTATTTCGACCAGTTTTGTCTTTATAATAAATTTTAGAAGTAATCAAAGCAACAAGGTATTAAATGTAAATGTGATTTTCGATGAATTTTGCGATCCCGTTAAGATTTAGCACTGATGTTTCGTACCAAAACATATACTCGAATATATAAAAGTTGACGTTTTTAAATTACTATATTCAGCATGGAACAATCGTTCACGAATTAATGCATACTGCTGGGTTTTTTCACGAACAAAGCCGAACAGATCGCGACAAATATATCAAGATTATACACAAAAATATTATGAACGGAGCACAAGATCAATTTGAAAAATATTCCAGAGATGAAATAACGGATCTCGGGCAACCATACGACTATGAAAGTATAATGCATTACGGGCCGTACGCGTTTTCAAAGTACCCTTACTCGTAAGTTAAGAGATTGTGTTGAATCAAAAATTAATATGTTCTTTGTTTATGCCAAAAGGATATACAAGAAAATATCTATCATTTTACGATACAGGTTACACAAACTGTTTGTGTAGCAGACAGCCAGATTTTCTACGCGGTCCACGGTGAACGAATATTGATTGGTGATATGATCGCTAGGCCTTGCGAACATGAACACTGCACAAAATGGTGAGTCAAATTGACTGTCTCCGAAATAGGCTCTACGGGACTACACAAACTGAGTCAAATTTGACTCCCAGTTTGTGTAGTCCCGTAGAGCCTATTTCGGCGAGAGTCAATTTGACTCACTATTTTTTGCAGTGTAGGGGCAGATATTCTTGAAGCAGTCTGTTGGAAAATTAAGATCTAACAAGCACCTATCTGGAATTAATCCAAACGTTTTGGTGTGCATATAGTATGCTGAAACGTTTCTAATTACTGTATTTTAAACTTGGATTTAGGTAGTGTAGTTATATCTGGTTATAAGCTGAAACCTTATGCCGAAATCGGGGCGGAAGATTGAAACCAATTTTAAAAATTAGTAGAACACAATTTAAATCTATGTCCGATTTTGAAACAGATCGCGTGGTCAAACAATAAAAGCTCTTCATCCTGGTGGTGAGAACATGGGCCAACGAGATGGATTTTCTCCGATTGACATTAAGAAACTTAATTTGCGTTACCAATGCACTGCGGGCGAAATCGAAGGCAGTGGAGAAACTGGTAATTAACTTTTAAATGCAGTTACGGTTGCGCCATACTTTTATTTGTTGCGTAATGCCGCTGGACAATGTCCGCCACCGTGCGTAACCAAACGTCGTCATTCACTGACGCTCGACGGCCATTGTCTGTCGACGCACGGCGCCGTGCGGCACCGCGTGTCACAAATAAAACAAATGTTTTGATACAATGCGAGGCGAGTATAGCTTAACACTTTACCAGCTGAAAAACAAAGATTTGTCATCGTTGAACGTAACTTTTTAAGCGATTTGAATGGCACCTACAGCAATGCAACTTTTGCACAATTAATTGTAAGTAGTATATATACAAAATTGTTCACATTTAAGTTTTTGCATAATACTTATATAAGTCGAGCGATGTATGGCTTCAGACTTTTTGCACAACCGTTTGTAATGAAAAATTGCTTGTTTTGTTTGTAATCAGTCATAGTGTAATAAAATTGTAGATAACACCCCGAACGGACCCAGTCCGCCGACACGTCCCACTGAGCCAGAACCGCGCCCAGTCTCGCCTACATCAGGCAACAACTGTCGTGACAAAGATTGGTTCTGCAGTTTAAAATTAATGATATTTTCTTGTCATTCGTCTTCGATGCGTGCCGGATGTGCAAAGAAATGTGGATATTGCGATTCCGAAGATAATCACGTCGACGGAACAGACTACGACGGTTATCGCTCAATGATATTCAACGCTGGTGACCATTCGTTTCGAATCATTGTTTCGTCTGACGCTCCAGGCGGCCAAGAGCTCTCCAACTGGCCCAATGCATTTGATACACCGGTTGACCGATGTCAAGATTGGACTAGTAGTTGTGACTTATGGAAGCATCACGGGTTGTGCCTTGTTCGATCTAATGATGGTACGGTGATTGGTATCGATAAGGAGTTAAGCAAATTGTGTCCGAAATCGTGTGAAATGTGCGCTTTGTCAAATCAAGATGAGCCGAACAGCAGCGCAACTGGTCACCTGAACCAGCAAATATCAGCTCTGAAGTGTGCGGATGACAGCGAACATTGTAGCGAATGGTTGAATCATAATCTTAATCGATGTAAACAGTATCCGAAATTGATGGCACGAAAGTGTCGTAAATCTTGTAAATTTTGTTGAACTAATAGAAATACTCAGGCCCCTAATTGCTGCGATGATTTAAAAAAACCATTAGTAAATTTGACCAACACATTATTGTGTAAACGTATATTCCTTTACCGTAAGCTTAATCAAAAATAGTTTAAGGCTTAATCTTACTCTGTAGCCGTCCCGTATTAAACGGTCCGTCCCTGCATGGGCCAGGTTTTCAGACATCCTCGGAATCTTATGAGGGATTCTGCCGGGAATTTGATTATATACTGAGACAGGACTAAATATTGCTAAATGCTATCCAGGAGATGCTGTTGGATAAAAATCGATAAAGAAGTAAAAAGGTTATCAATTTATTATGTAACAAAATATCGCTATAAAACTCAAAACTAAAACAAAAATATCCGGATATGTATCCGAAATGAAATATGTATCCGATCGTAATCACTTAAGGAAAATCCTATGACGGAAAGAGATTCGTAAACTAAGCCATGAAAAACGTGCATAAAATATGAAAGGCCCATACAAATTCTTATACAGCATAAAGCTACGAAAAACTGTGGTTTTGAAAACCATTATAGGTAAAATTTTGAATTGATTTTTCTCTAACTCAATTATAGATTTCCAAATTGAATGTGTAGCATATTGTAAAACATAATTGAACACAATAGCATGATTTGATCCTTTTACTTTCCCTAGGAATACTTCTGCGATATTTATTTCACTACAGCGCTAATCGCTTGCAGTAGTGTGTTAATTTACTAATAAATTGTTTTGCTCCGGGATAGTAAATAATTAAGATGCGCGTTATCTTCAATAGCAGTTTCTCTCTAAGTTTGCAATTTCTGCAGTAGGCATGGGTTTCTGTGAAAAGACACAGCCAGTGATTCGTAAAAAATGTCTACGTTTTAACAGAAAAACACGTTTCGCACGTCTCTTTCAATAAATTTCGCGTTTGACCAATCCCAGGATATATATAAATCATGAAACGTTCCCCAATTAGAAGTTTTTCGGACCAAAAGTAATTTTTTGGTTGCATGGTTTGTATGAATTTTTCTTTAATTCATAATTCATGGAATATTCTTAGTTTTAGAGTTACGAAACAGTGTGGTTTCAAAAGTGACGCTAAATCACCTTGCCTGGAAAAATTACTTGCTAAAATAGCAAACCTGACCTCTTCGTAATAAGCCGGGCAACTTACATTTGTAATCATTCGTTTTGACGCACCACTTACTTTGTCGTGGAAATGACAAAAGCTTCTTCTACAACTTAGTGCTTCTTTGAATATAAATGCGTATACATCATAAGCCTAACAATTTTTCGTCGAATTTCTAAATTTGGAAGTCGTAACCCTTCATTTTCAGCTCCTAAGAATAATTTTCATTTGTCTTTGGACGCACAAAAGAACCGCAGAAGCTATGTTTGGGCAATTACACAAGTTAGCTGCTATGTCCGCACATAGTTCGAATTTTCCCGCGAAATGTCCACGCATAGTTTGCACAAACTGTACTTTGCGGTTTAGTTCTCTTCTTTCTGTTTCCCTAGACCAAAAGAAAATAAGAATTGGTAAGGATTACTAGGCCATGGAGGGAGTTGATCCCAATTTTCCGAAATCCCAATATCCCGGGTAATATCCCTTTTCCCAAGGTAGCAGTATCACGGGTACTATCTCAATTTTCCTTGTGAAATCGAAATATCCTGGCAAAATCAGAATCGGCATAGGCTGAGTCTTAGGTTTAGCGTTTTAGAGGGGCTGTCGACCCCGAAACCCCTACAACAAGCAAGTCATTGTTTAAGCAAAATTTTTTGACTGTGTCTTACAGCGTAATTGTACGAACCGCTTAGTGCGGGGGACTTGGGTGGCGGCAGCCTTCCTGAGAACCTAATTAAAAAGTTGCCTATGTCGAGGATGGAAGGTTTTATCTCAGAAAACTGTCTTTTATTGTGTTCCCAAAGGGGTTGTGCCCCCAAGACCCCAGACTAGACAATATACGTATATATATGTTGAAATTGTATTAAACATTGTTGTCTATCAAATACATTTTTAAACAGCTAAACCTTAAAAATGGTAATATTGCAAACAGTGCATTCCAAGCAGGGGCGTTTCAGGATAGAAAAAAGGGAAGGTTGCGCCGAAAATAACAATTTCCCGGCAGAATCCCTATTTCCCAAAATCCCCATTTCCCGAGTAATATTCGCTTTTCTCAATATTACCATTTCTCGGGTAATATCCCAATTTCCAAAATACCGAACAAAGTGGTTGCGTCGATAATCGGAAGTTTCCTGCAGAAATCCAATTTCCCGCTGTGGCCTCGTGTATTGTTCTTCCCCGCACTTTCAAATTTTCTGGACCACCGAATGGTAACGGTAATGATGTATATATTAATGCGTCGTCCACAATATTAACGTGCGTACGCAGTGTGGATTTGAAACGTCACAATTGACCGTTGCCCTCAGCAAATGTTTTTTGTCGATAGCAGTTGTCGATAGAAAATATTTTTATCAAATTATAAATTTCCACTGCACGTTTGCGATACTATTCTTAAACTAACAACCGTCAACGAAACAAATTTCTGTACAGCAGGTGTCAACGGCTACTCTGGTTGTATATAGGAAACGTTGAGAGAGAAACCATTTTTTCGATTTTTGATGGCAATAATAGATTTCTATAGACTGCAACCGTCAATTGGAAATTTTCATATACGGCAACCGTCAATTGAATATTTTTCTTTGTCAATTTTAAATTTTGTTTTGGATGGCAACCGTCAATTGAAAATTTTTTATTTAGACGGCAACAGTCAATTGAAAATTTTTATTTAGACGGCAACTGTCAATTGAAAATATGGTGCGCATCCGTGTCCGTTTCCGTTTAAAATACCGGAAATGCCGTTTATATATTTTTCTGTCAAATACCATGTTGGTTCGTCGTACGGTGTTAAAAGTTGTATCAACTATGATTAACGGGTTCAGAATCCATGGACACAACTTTCCGCAATCACACGCACAAAAATGGAACTAAAAAGTTCTATAGTTTGCATATATACCTGCAAGGGTGCAACCGGAGGAGAAAACGACCGGAGCCGTAGGTCAACGAAACTTACTGGAGCCGGAGGTGACGCGAAATTAGGTACTAAAAATGATGGTTAATTAGTTACTTTTAGCCAAAATCCCCAATATGTTGTTAAGCCGAAAATTGTGACAAAAGTAAAACGAAACGCGTTAGAGATAAATTTTACAAAATTACGCACAATTTTAGTACGTAAATTGCCGGAACCTCCGGCAAAATTTCTACCGAAGCGGGAGCCGGAGACAGACCTCTAGTTGTACCCTGATACCTGCTTGTTATGGTAATTACATTTTTATCTTTCTAGCATGCACCGTTCGTTAGATAATATGGCACACAAATTAGTTGACAGCGTCCGTTGAATTCCTCCTTAGTAATCGAAGCTAAAATTTTGCAATTCTTATGGGTTAAATTAACGAAGCAGCTGTATTATATAAGAGCCAGGTTCTATAATAAAACTAAACCATGATTTATTGTTTTAATATTACAAATCAGTCACTGAGAGCCATGATAACATATACGACATTCAGCATTTGCTTAAACCACTGATAAGTATAGAATCGATCAGGCATTGGAACAATTTGAATTAATCCGAAATCTAAGCGCGCAATAATGCTGAGCATCTAGAATGTTTGATTCTTCGGCTCTTTAATTGAGCGGTTAGCTTGCATTGACACTACCGCAAAATCTAAGGTTTGTTAACTGATTTGGTACCACATGTTTAATAAAAGAACGGGTGGCAAACCAGTTGGTCAGCAGTGGTCAACTTGCTAGACATTCCGGAAACATTGTGCAGCGACAGCATTGTTGTAAACATTCGCGATAATGTTATACCGACTTACATTACTGCAAATACTTTTGAGTTACATATATTCCTGACCCGTATTTTAATACTACAAACGAATATTTTTTAATCTAAGCATCGGAAAGCAAGAGACGTACAGTTAAAAAACTAAACTATAAAAAATATCTAGACATCCAAGTTACGTTGAATGTTGCGTCGAACCGGTAACAAAATTTTTCGTTATTTTTTCGAAATTTGTGTCATTCAACGAATGTGTCTTTGTCAAACTTTGCCAACCTTCGTTTTCGATATCTTTCATCTTTGGTTGCGCCCTGTGGCGTGCGACTTCAGACATCAACGCGAAGTATAACACAATTTCGAACAATATAAAACAATATGGCTGAGTAAATCAATGGTAAAACATTAACAAAATAAACAGAACGAAAATAACATAATCAGATAATATCTTTGCATTAATACAGCGTTCTGATTGGAATATGAATTTGATCACAATCTGAATTGCTCAAAGAAAAGCTCAAAGGAACCGATTGAATCTGCAAAACAGTGCTACTTTTCAATAAAACAGAAAAATATAATGGTCATGCAAAATTGCAATTATCCATTTTAAAGTATAAAACAACAAAACCTTACTATTTAAGAAAGCTTACTAGGAGGGAGTTTAAGTACTACGAATGATTGATACCTCTTACATAGCTGATTATTGCTTCTGTAATTTTGTCTTGTGATCCATATTGACATATTTTATAACAATAGACATTTTATTTATACGCAAAACAATAAACTGAATAATACTTTGTTAACAATGGAAAACTGAATACATCAACAGAAAATTATTTTAGGGCGTGAAAACAAAGAAAATACTACATTCAGTAATGAACATATTGGTAACCAAATACAGGATAAGCTTTTGTTGATTGTTTATCTCATTCAAACTAAAAAACCTCAGTGCTGTTTGTGAGCATTAGATCCACGGAATAACAACAGAATATTCAACCGCTTACAAATTAGCCAAGAAAAACAGGTAATTAGCCAAGAAAAACAGGAACCGCAAAGTCAAAAATTTGATCGTTTTGCTCGCTTTTTTAAATATCACAATTCACGATGAACATTGAATACACGCGGTTGAACTATCTCATTCAAGGGACCCATAAACTCAAACACGAAATAGGTTTTTTCTCTCATTAAAACAATTTTTTCGCAGACCTCAAGATAATTTCGCACAACTTTTTGCGCACGCCAAAATTTGAAAAAAACCCTGCTCTCAGTCAAGTATACTTGATATCTTTCCGCTAATAACGATGTTAACGATGTTAAATATTAGGCAACTTTTAGCAAGTGCAAGGTTACCGCACTCACTATAAAACTTTTGTGGCCCCTTCCTTTCACCAATTTTGAGAAAACAAAAATTGGGGCAGTTTTACAAATTTTCAAAACTGGGATGTTCAATAGTTTAGCAGTTTTAAAAATTGTTGAAATTTTAATGTTAGATTCTACAGGACGGCGAGCATCTAACGACAGCAATTAATATAATCACTCATCACTTGATAGCCGATACTAATACAGTAAAATGTGCGACTATAACCTTCCATTTGAGAATGATTTTTATATTAAAGTGCATACGGTATGTAACTGTTGAAAACACAGCAATGTCTGAAAAACTTTATTTCCTTCTGTTGTCCATTAATAATGTCAAAGTAACAGAATTTTCCATGCAAAAGAAATGAAATGATCTTAAATGTATAAAGCACTGCATCATAGTGCAGTTTATATATTAATTGCGTAAACAATAGCCGTAACTGCAGGCGCACATAATTGTGATTATCTGAATTGATTTTATACGACAATATAACCCGAGAAAAAGTCACAGACTGTATTTGCGTCGAGGCAAATTTTTAGGCTGAATCAAGTTTTTATTCATCTGGAATCGGAATTTCTTTATTGTTTATTTTGTCGGTAATGTCAGAGGGATGTTGTCCTTCCACCGTACATCCAAGGGAATGAGCAGTGCTGAGAATTTCTTTTACAGTACCCTAAACAAACTGCAATGTTACAGTCAAGTTTGGAGATACAGTGCTAAACCACAGGAACATAATTTACGAACAACTAGGTAACTGCATTACATACACAATTAAT
Source organism: Enoplolaimus lenunculus (assembly GCA_030248215.1). Lineage (NCBI taxonomy): Eukaryota > Metazoa > Nematoda > Enoplea > Enoplida > Thoracostomopsidae > Enoplolaimus > Enoplolaimus lenunculus. The sequence continues at coordinate 114,455 of JASANG010000442.1, read as the reverse complement.
GTATCACTAGAGTATATTAATTTTTAAGTTTAAATGTATATAAACATGCAGTTGACTAAAAAATAGCAGCTGCTATAACGTCTTTATTGCAATTGCCTTAATCAAATATCTCAGCAATACAAGCAAACTAAGCTCGTTTATTATTTTATAGCACATAAAACGAACACTGTCTGTTCCAAGAAGCCGAATAACGTCTTATGTTGCAGCAGATATCACAACAGGTAACAAGCCGACACAAACATAAGACAACAAAATAAACCAAATAAACGAAAACATAAAACTAAATGACTTTTTGTATTCCTATTACTACAAAAACGTACTTCAATTCTAATGGGCAATAAATCATCAATGAACAACACTCACTTCTAAGTTTCGAGCCATTGAGCGAGGGCGCATTTCTCTAGCAATGTTCACAATTTGGTCGATTGAAAGGTTGCCAGAACGTTTGCCTAAAAATAACGCATCCGAAGTAGTGACCACTGCGGATACCATGAATTTTTAACACAGGTCGATACTAGCATAACGAAAGATGTGAACATGTAATTTCTTAGTAGGTATTATTGTATTCTACATTAACATGTACGTACCGCTGTGAAGACAACTTTTTGGCAACTCATTCAAATAAAGGAAAGGCTATTCATTACTTCTCCTCTAGAAATTTTTGTTTTACTACACTTCTTTTTCAGCAACGCAAACATCATAGAAATTAAATCAAAGTCAGAAGCCACGCGCAAGAGAAAAATCGTTCAACTGCGGCTACCATTCTCTCACAAAGTTTTAATTCAAACGTTAGTTATTTTAAAATTTACCTTTAAGTTTTCTTCGATCCTTAACATCTTTGGACTGACTCATGAGTTCCCGTGATATAAGTGACGAAGCCGTGGGCATTACGTCAATTTTAACTTGACGATTTTGAATCGTTAATTTTACCAGTATACGACAACCTTTATAGTCCTGTGTAGCTTGTGCTATATCCTCAGCAATTCTCCTGGGAGACTAAAGCAAGGAATATATGCATATAATTCACATATACATGTACGTATTAAGTATGTACGCAATTTTGCTTTTCTGGCAAGATTTTCAAAAAACCATTTTGAAGTATTGAATACAATTTGGTGAACAAAATTTAGCCAACAGAACATGAGCACAAACTTTATATATTTTATACTCGTGTTCTTAATTTACAATACAGTATTCACATCTACCTGGAATCATTTAACGGCATTTTTAGGCTTTCAGTTCGCTATATATCTTTCAACAAGTAGATTATATAGAAATTATATGCTGCCCCTTGCTTTGAAAAAAGTGAGGACCAGCTACCTGGGGCGCAAAGCAAAAGTGAGAGACTTGACTGTGTGAGGCATCCAATTGATCCACAGAAAAGCCCCGATCAAAATCTATACACTATTCTGCGATCATGAAGTTTATATTGCTATATTGCTTTTGTGAATTAAGACTATTCAATCCTATTCTATGCCGCTCGGCAAATAAATAGTTGTACCCATTTTGTTGCTTGAACTTCTTATTCTTTCCTCCAGCTTCTGAGATTCAGATACTATATATTCAATCCTATTCTATGCCGCTCGGCAAATACAATGGAATAATGAAAATGACATCAATGTATGAATCCGCTGCAACTGTATTTACCATGTATCAGGGTGCAACCGGAATTCCGGTTCCGGTTCCGGCATTTTTTCACCTTCCGGTTCCGGTTCCGGTAAATTTTTACCGGATTTAAAAATTCCGGTATTATAATTTGGCCGTTTTCTTAACTTTGCTAATTTTTAAGAATCTCTTTTGAAAGCCACTTGTACTCCGAATATAAGCCATTGATGGTGGATTTCACTTCAGTCGATGATGAAAATCTAAAATACAACAAATAAAATAAACACCTATGTTCGACTAAGGTTATTTCACAAATAATAGAGCAAAAAATAAGATTAAAATGAAATTTGTGGTGAAATGCATTTTTCATTTTCCGGTTCCGGTTCCGGTAAAATTTTCAAATTCCGGTTCCGGTTCCGGTTCCGGTAAATTGTAATTCCGGTTGCACCCTGCCATGTATATATCAAAAGCAAATGATATTCAAGTGACATACCAGACCAATCGGTCCAACTTTGGGTGCGAGCGAAGACATAGCACTTGTTTCGCCTCCCATACACTTGACATAAACTAGAATGAATAAATATAATTATTATTTCAACAGTATAATCTGTTATATTTTCGAAAACATTATATTACCTTGCAGAAGGAAAATAGGATTTTTAATGAAGCAGAAATTGGAATTGTAAATTATTTGTATTTTTGTGAGTAACGGAGTCGGCACTGGAAAAAATTGACAATTCTTTGCCGATACTTTTTGCACATAACAGTGATTTGGAATGCATGAATATCAGTTGTTGGCGTATATCAGTGTGTCTCATTGGAGAAACTGTTATCTTTGTTGCGTTTGTGTTTCAAAAAATTATTGAAATGATCCGTCCTCATAAAATTATAATCTTTTATGTTTCTTAGGGTTTATGTCTGCACAATTCTAATGATGTAATGTTGTATCCTATCTTTTCTTTATGGATCGCGTATATATTGAAATTGCTTTCGGCATGGTATATTTTCAAAATAAAAATCAGCATCCTGACCACCATACACAAACGAAACGTTAAAGCATGAACAATGTAATCAATTTCGAAAATGAACTCCCTAATGCAACAACTGTTTCAGTAAATACGATTTTTCGTTACATCAGTACCAAGTGGCGTCTGTATCAATTTTTGATGTGAAACAAATTTTTCAGGGGTTGCTGCAGTTTACTCATGCAGCGCATGAAAGCTAACGTAATCGCGGAATACGCAAAAAGAAAACATGCGTACCAATTTTTACTTCATTTGGATCAGGTTTGACGGCCATTTTATTGCAAACAAATTACAGCTATGATTCACAATTAGTTCGAAGTTTATCTAAAACCAACACATGTACCATATACGTATATTACACAATGCGTTACATCGCATGCGTACACGTGCAAGCTTCTATATATACAACTCAGCCATAACGGATATCTTATTGCAAAACAGATACCGACATTAAAGTGTATGAAACTGCATTGTGTTCGGTGCTCAGTTGGCCACACAAAGACGACCAGTGGGAGCATCAACATTTTCCAAAGGTTAGCATAACGATAAACGCATGCCATGGGACGACGAACACGCAATGTGTCGTACAAGTTACTACAGTACACTTGCACTATTGTTGGTGTGCTTTCCTACTACAGTCTACAAGCAATGAAGATGTAGTTTTTTTACGACGGAGAGTACCTAGTTTAAGCTTGTAACAAAAGAACTAACAAGCATACCGTCAGATACGGGCATGCTTAACATCAACATAATATACATACTAATTAAACAATGAATTGATGTAAAATATATACCAATACATAGCAGATTACCTAAATACGTACATGATCCGCCTTAATTGGTGTTCGGAAAATCATAAGCAACCTGTTGGAACAACATGGCTACCCAATCCTTATTCAAAATTTGGGATGTGCCTATGCCTATATACCAAAGTTTTTGACGATGCCGATACCGACGCCGATTCTTATTTTGAAATATTGCGAATGCCGAAACCAATGCCGATGCCGTTCCCAACTTTAGTACACCATGCTTAATGAACAGATCGGATACTGCATTACATCATTATATGAAGACTTAAAACCTAACCATCATACACGATTCTAATTTTAGACGAACGGTTCATTTCATTTAACTTTTTCAAACACAAACGCAAGGAAGATATGAAGTTTTACACAAATTGCCCTAACGATCTATTTACTGAGGGAAGCCATTTTTGTATGAGATAAAAAGGAACTCATCAATGAAAAAAGGTAACCATGCCCCACTATAGTATTAACAGAAGCAGCGGGTACAAGCAGCTCTTTTACAGAACGAGGTTGCAAAAAGCGGCCAACTTAAAGGATCTGGTTTCGGTTTGTACTTATGAAACCGGAACCACAACTTAAACAGTAACTTTCGGTCGAACCCTGACTGTAAGAATATGTCCTGACTCCCGATGTGCGAGGTATCGGTGGATAAAAAGCCCATGCGCGCCACACCTCAAAGACAAAGACATAAAGATTCAAACACTGTACTGAACCCCCACGATCTCACGTTCACTTTGTGGCCGAGAAGCAGGAGTCAATAGCCAGGCGCGCCGAACCAGTTATGGGGTGCTACCACCATACACAATTTTGTCAGTAGGTATGGGCGGTCTCGACCAAAAAAGCAGGACAGACTGAAACAGAGACCGAGACCCAACCTACAGAGACCGAGACTTTTGGTCTCGGTCTCGGTCGGGGGTGTAGAAATAAAAAAAGTAAATAAAATTACACAACGAAAAAAAGTGAATGAGATTTTTGCAGAGTTGATCATCAAGTATTTCATTAATATTGGAACTGACGGTCGCTTATAATCCGCTTAAGATCATTTTCATATGTACACAAAGTCTGTAATAATTAAAGTTGGAGATAGTTATGTGAACCATATTGCGTTTGCACTCATGTCCAGGTTGAGGGATTAACCGACAGAATGTTATGCCGTGGTAACTACCATGGATTCATGGTCTCGGTTAAAACCGAGACTGAGAGTTGACTACCGAGACTGGCCATGAAGTCTCGGTCTCGGTCAATTTTTGGTCATCACCCAAAAAATTAAAACTTTCAAAATAAATTATTTCTGAGTTTTTCGTAGTTTTTGTGTTTTTCACATTTTGGTGTTTTTCAAAATATCTGCTCTTCATTATTGCGTAACAATGAAAATTCATTAATTTACAGCTTAATTCATCAGGCATAACTTATTCAACAGTACGCGAGACGTTTGCTGAATCCTCGACTTGTGGTCTCGGTCGCAAATCAACGAGATTCAAAAAAACGGAGACCGAGCGTCAAATACTGAGACTTGCCGAGACCGAGAGCTTCCAAATACCGAGGCTCCCATCCCTGGTAGCTGAATGATACCCCAGGCTCGGAGTGACTGGCTCTTAAGTCCTGCTTCTTACGCACAAAGGACGGCAGTGTACGTGAGACTGTAAAAAGATGGATGTCGTTATATGTTACACGGTAAGTGTATGTAAAGCAAAAAATGCTATACATGTGCACATATATCTTATATACCAGTGTAAGAAGTTGTTGCAATGACTACATGACATGGTGTAATGGTAGCATGCTGAACACGAGTGCAACGTGACCGAGGTTCGACTCTCGGGTGACCGAGGTTCGACTCTTGGCATGGTCCTTAACTTAGAGCAAAATTTCGAACAAGTATCGTGCAGACTGCATATTTCCAACAAAGCCTACCAAACTAATGACAAGGGATGGGTCTATATGTCCACAGTAAGTGTATGTAAAGCATAGACTGCCATACATGCGCACTAATAGAAGAAAATGACACCGTTGCAGTCGACCGCGCGCTCTATCGGTAGAGTGCTTGGCTAGAGTGCAACATGTCAGAACTGAACGACCGTTTTATAGGACCATTTTAACTGTCTCAGTAAACGAGAAACCACATTGCACACACTTCATTGATACATACGCGTTGAAGTTATGTGAAATTACAATTCCAGCAACGCTTTGTATATTTATTTTGCAATCATACACCTAGCTATGTAGTTTACAGTAAGTAATACAATACAAAACTTAAAAAGATCTTCAACCTACGCAAACAATTTCAGATGCTTCAAATGCTTATGCACCGTCGTTTTTTCTTCGGGGCGCACAACAATACAAGTTGGTATGTTTTCAGGTTGTTCAATCCAAAGGTGGTAACGAATATCATGCGCAGATAATTGATCACACGATTTTTTTAATTCGACGTCGTTAGGCACCTAAAATTACAAAACATGTAATTCGAAATAAAACCCACTGGTATATGCAATGATTTCCTGTTCAAAAGCCAGCGCAGCATTTAGTAATGTTTTCTTTACATATTTTTAACAGTCTGTGAAAAGTTGTCCAAAAATATTTCTAAGCTTTGTTTGGAAAAAATCGTCACTTTAGCATTTAGAAACTAAAATTGCTCCAAAGTTGCGAAGAAAATTTTTGAAGAAGCACAATTTAAAATTTTGAAAATTTCACAAGCTAATTGCCGGAACCCCTGCAAAAATTCTACCGCTGCCGGTGGCAGGCTTCCGTGTGTGCCTGGTGTGCATGCAGCCCAAAGTAGGCCATGGGAACCACTATTTCTATAAACTAGGTTTGAGCCTACCTCCAAAACAACTTTTCTCATTGACTGGGGCTTGGACATGTACTCAATAACGTTGTCGTCGGCTTTCATTTCCCATAACATAGCTGCCGTCGCGTGAGCAACCTGAGCCATAACCGCTCCCAGAGGCCACTTTAAATCTGTTATCAAATCACGCCGAACGACAATGTACGCAACAAGCTGTCGTTGTTTCGATGACATCTAGTAATTATCATGGGATATTTTTCACAAAAATTTCAATATACAAAAAACATAAAAAGCAGTGTAGTAAAAAGAAAAGTAAAAATATTGAAAACGGAATACAAAACTTGAACTATATCTTAAACATAAACAACCGTCTCGCTGCTTGTTTAACAATAACGAACATATCTTCAACAAAACGGAAACATCCGCTTTAAGAGTATAGGATATTGTCAGCACTTCCATCGCCTCCGTAAAACGCGACAGCCCCACGGGCTCAGTGCAGTTTCACATAAATTTTTAAAACTTGTAAATTGCACTAACAAAATTGTTTGATATTTATAAAATATGAGCTCCAGAGTGCAACCGGAGGTGAAAAATACCGGAGCCGGAGGTCAACGAAACTTGCCGGAGCCGAAGGTGAGGTGAAATTAGTCGGTAAAAACGATGGTTAGTTAATTTTAGCCAATATTGCAATATATTGTCAAGTTGTTTGATTTTACGCTAATTTTCTCCAAAATTTCGAACCTTCTTTTATGAAAATTGTGACAAAAGTAAAACGAAGCGCGCTAAACAGATAAATTTTGCAGAATTGTGTAGCGAGAGACAGGGGGTCAAGGGATCTGGACCCGAACAGAAAAATTTTCCACCTCAATGGACAAAAATTCATTTAAGTATATCAAAGTGCTGTTTTGTGCCTTTAGAAGTTTTAGGACGCGATATTCTCTCTATCTGTCCCCATGTGTACTTCCTATTTGTGATCACGAAAATATGTACGCTATGAAAGAAATATATTACACTATGCCTATGAGCGGTAATTGTGCGCCAGGGGGTGCCTTGACTTAGTTTAAATATTTACTTGGTTTTTAACGTTGCCTGATTTTACTTTTGCGCACTAGGTGGTGTATTGCTAACCATTGCATAGAGTACGAATGGGTTTTTGGATGCTTAGGGTTGTGCTCTGAATTAAAGGGCATACCCTGTTCAACTGTGCACCCGGCTAGTTCATTATTTTGTTTATTCACAATATAACCTTTGAAAATCTATAGATCACATTGATGAAGTGTGCCTTGTAAAACTTTTGTACGCATTTGCGTGTTGCATTATGTTTCGGAAAGCAATTTATGATGTGCTGGTTTTTACAGCTGTGAACTTAGCCCAACAAAGAGTATTAATTGCGGTTTTAAGTTTAGTCTGCGTTTGAGGGGTAATTATTTGAAATTGATGTTTTTGGGGGCAGAATCGAGGTAGGTTAAAACTGTAACTTGTATTGGTGACATTATAATTTACAACACCTTGGTAATATATCAATTCGGCATAACTCGAAAAACTATCCTCTATTAAATTCCTAAAATACCAGTAGTCACCTCTAGTGTTGTATTTTTGAGATTCTGGTGAAAATAAAATTCTTGGTGCGGTAGCGCTTGTTTGATGCCTCTTGGTAGAAAGATCTGAATTGATCTTGTGACTTGGGGGTATGTGTGTGAGCAAGCGTAGGCGGAAAGTGCAATACTTCTATATGTGAATGTTGCAGGACACAAAAAGTAGAGATGAAATTTAATTTATTTCAACGTCGGGTGCGCAATTTGTGTGAAATACGAAACCCCATTTTGAGATTTGAGATGGCACAAATCTACTTATTGCTGTTTTGTCTGCTTCTCTGAAAAAATAAGATACATTCATTGTGATTTGACATTGCATTACGATGACTGGTTTATGCACAGTGTGTTCTCAGGTTCTAGTGCGCGTTGCATTTTTACAAGGATTAGACTGTGGGCGGGCTTACGAACATATGCCATTTGAGTTTAACGTGAGATAGGGAATCTAATCCATATATTGTGGTGACCTGAACTGATATTTGATTTTTCAAATGGTGACATGCACGTGACCGAAAGTGGAGTACTTATTGCTCAGTTGGGCTTGTGATTTTTGTTGGCTAGCGATGGGCGTTACCCTTGTTTGGCTCGCTGGGAATGGCACTTCTGAAAGTTTGAGTGTTTGGTAAAACTCTGGAGTAGCCGAAACATTTAAATATTTCTGAAAAATTTTAATTTTTAAAAGATCAAACTTTTATAATTTATATTTTTAAACCCAAACATTATCCAATTCCGCAAACTTTGTGCTAGATTTAAGCTAAAAATTGTTTTAAAAATCCATTTTTTCGCGAATTTGTTAAATGTTGAACGAACATTTAACAATTTTAAAGGTTTCTAGCAAATTCTAAGAATATTGGCGACCTTTCATAATTCAGCTATAAAAGCAACCTGCGCTGTCGTGCGCGAATTCAGAATTTTTGTGTAAGCGTGTCACAGCTACTTGTGAATTTTGAGGAATTAATTAAGAGTTGATTAGTTGTGCGCTTAGGTAACCGGTAGTATTGGAAGGCGTTCCTTGGAGTGCCGACCCTCTATACTGTACCGTTGTTACAATTGTGCAAAATTTTACTACCAAAATTCCTGGAACGTCCGGCAAAAATTCTACCGGAGCCGGAGGCCGATTATCTGCCGGAGCCGGAGGCCGGGTTTCTGCCGGAGTCGGAGGCCGGTTTTCTGCAGGAGTCGGAGGCCGGTTTTTGCCGGAGTCAGACCTCCGGTTGTACCCTGATGAACTTATAAAGAAACATTGACTTGAATACGTAGTCTAAATTTTCTTAACTCGGTGGACTTCAGGCAAATGGGTGTATATATGTACATATTGTTAAGTTTTACGACTAAAATTTTTACACACATATATTTTATTTAGCTCGTGCAATTAGGTACACAATTACAAATTTCCGCGTAATGTTTACTTTAGCACATCATTCGAATCATATCACAAAAAATACGTCATCCATGTTTACTTTGCACAAGCTATTGTAAACATTTTATAGCACTCATTTGGAACTGTGACTAAAACAATATGTTGGCTTGAAATTTAAGACAATATCGCTAATATATCTATTTAGTCAGTGCTCAATGACAAGGACAATGAGTAACTGTTAAACTGTAGAGACATCTTCTAGGACTGTTTCCACGCTGCAGATAAACTTATGGGCCTGAGGGTTCACATATTCCAAGCGCAATCCTTTAGCTGTTATACGTCTTGTTAGAAGACTTACTCTCAGTGTACTTTAAATAATAAAACAGTAGGTACTTATTGCTCATTTAGTTTCGGGCGAGACAATAGCGAATACATGCGGAAGCCAATTAGGCCTATACCCATTAACAAAGATCCCAAACCAAATTTTCGTTGAAATTTAGTGCTAAATTCGCGTTCGGCTTTTTGCTCGCGTTATAAAATATATCGCGCAGCCCCCCCGTCAAAAAGTTCTATATCCACCAAGGATCATTGACACTTCAGTCGAGTATAATTCATATTTTGCGTATACAGATAGTAAACGGCACAGTAGCTGCACAACGGCATAGTCCCTTCGGAAAAACTAGGTACTTTTCAATACTATACGAAAAACATTACGAGAATCACAGCAACATGTTCTTGCACTCAGGGCCGAAGCAACCACCCCCATATCCACATTTAAGGGGGGCCGCCTGAAGGGCCCCCAACCTAACCGGTTAAAACGAAAAACGCCGAAGTTTTTAGTACAATGTAGGGTCTCAGGAAAAATATGAAGTTTTTACAGTAACGTATACAATATAACGTAGATGGGCCATAAAATAAGTGTGTTATGCTCCCAACAAAGGCCCTAGCTTACATACTAATGTGAAAAATCTGAATTATGCATTATTTAAATGCTGACGCCATCTGCGATGTGACGTTTTATGTCTATGAAGTAGCGCAAATTGCTACACCGGGTATTGTGCTACGTTCAAAAATACGTTGCTAGCTGCATACTTACATACAAGCAGATACAAGCCACACCAGAATGTTAGCGATAGTGCTATAAAGTCAGCAATAAATAACATACTTATTTGCGTATCAAAATTTTGTAATTGGCCGATCACTAACAATTACGACGCGTACTCTCTAAAAGCTTAAACCAACTCAATTTACACTTAAGCTAGTCTAGGAGTGTTAAACTAACTTTCTAGATTAACTAAACTAACCGACAGGTTACAATTAAACTCATTTGAAATATTACTGATTTTGAGCTAAATCTAAACTTAATGAATTCCAAGAACCACATAGTGTCTGAGCCGTACTTATACCTTGAACTAAAAATAAGTTTAGCTTTAACTTGCCCAAAATTTAAAAATGTTAGTTTAAGTTAAACTTAAAATTCCGGTTTACTTAGTTCGTCCAGCCATTTATATTTCACTTAAACTCACATTCAAGTTCAGTTAAGCTATAATTTAAGTTTAAGTTTTCCGAGGGTAGGTAAATCCTCTTCTACAACACTCTTATTATTACGTACCGAAATACCTGACGTAGCAATTTGCGCTACGACATTGATACATATTATCTTCGTTGACAACTAAATTTAACAGTCACAGCTTAAGTCTGCCGCGTTTTTTCCGATAAAAACTAGTAAATATTTGTAAGCAGAAAAATCACTAAACATATGAGTAAAACTTCACTGAAGTAGCCATAGACAGTGAAAGATATAAATAATATAATTAAAAAATAAATTAAATAAAATGTTTCACACTGGTTAAGGTAAAACCATTTCCAAACATCAGAGTGCACCCGAAGGATGAAAAGCAGCGGAGCCAACGGTTGACAAAAGTTTCCGGAGCCAGCGGTCAAGCAAAACTAAACAAATAAAATGATGCATACACTGAAACCGTAATAAGCTACAAACTGTTGTAAGAAAGTGGTGTATATGTTTGTGATTCTTTTCAAAAAATCTCGACAACTGAATTTCGAAAATTGTACGGTGGTTACAAAAAAGTGCTCTCAAACGACTCAAATGCTATAAAAATACGAAACCTTTCCGTATCAAAATTTCGAAAACCTCCGTCATTAAAAAATCGATATATACCGGCGCCGGAGTTTAATTTTCTTTCGGAAAAAAGGCGAATCTCGTGTTGAACTCCGATACGTATCAAATCATAATTTCGCAGAAAGCACACTTTGGCGAACTTTCCGAGCAATGGAATGCGTTTCCTCATAGAGTTCGGCACCAATTCGGTATTTAACGCGTTCTAAATATGCTTTGGCGATCGGGTGCCCTTCAAAAATATCGTAGCTGAAACGGCAAAACGACCAAACTATAAACATGGCATGTAAATAAGAGACCTGTCCGTTATAGAAATGACCAGTGCCAGCTGAATAGAAACGATGTTCAGTGCAATTTCTTCGAATAAAAGTTTTAATGCAAAAACTGGTTAATAGAAAAAAACCGTCTATAATAACGGCGTAAGCGCAACGGATAACAGGACAAATGGAGGACGTGAGGTAAATATTTATCCTTAGTGCATGGTAGGCAGATAAAGGGCCTTAATTAAATGGGCCAAAAAGATTATGCCAATTCTATTTGCGATTATACGCACTTTAATATTTAAAAATACCTAAGCCACTTAACACATTATTAGCTTTTCTACAAACTAAACTGTTGTCTGGATATAAATATACCTATTTTCACGGTCACATCACTAGCTACCTTGCAACGGTTCGTCTGTATCGAGTAACTAAAAACGCATGTAGCTAAGTAGAACTCGGTTGCAGATTAATTAAGAAAAAATAAATTCTATGTTGTGAATGTTGATTCAGAAAATATTTCAGTCAGATTCGAACAGTACTGCTACTTATGCGTGGTTCATATTATAACTGGCGCATCCCGGAACACGTCTTGTCCATGTTGATTCGACGTCAACATTAAATTTTGTGTTCTGAATAGCGGTTATGTAGACAAAATGTGAATGTCACATGATATTGGCTTAGAAATCCAGGATCTCCATAAATCTTCGTGTACAAACAGCCATATGTCACATGACACCGACTATGTAATTTATGCGCGAATAACATAACGAAAAGCCAGATAATGTAGTTTATGTGATTTCGAACACTGAATTAGCTTCTATTTTTCTGTTTATGGCGGAAATTTTGCTTATCGTAAATACCAATAACTCAAACTTTAAATTTTAGTACCATATGATATTGTATAGGACATTCAGGCTAGTTTATCGCAACCTTGCAGACATTTTCAAACATGTCATATTTATGACTGACGGACAATATTTCGAATATCATATGATATAGCAGTACAAACAGTGGATGTCACATCAGGATAGCAGACAAATTAGCAGATTAACGTGCAGACAAAACGTTACCCGCTATTGTAATAGGTACAAAACGCATTCCAGGCTGCGCCAGTTATATCGTTAACCCGGCATTATACCTGATATAGCTATTGTTTCCGCACATTAACTGGCGGAATAATTTACATTGAAATCGAAATTAACCTACCCCGCAGCCATGGGCTGTTCCATTTCACACACGGCAAACAAATCAGCAAAGGTAATGTCTGGCAACCCGTTGCAAAATTGTTTTGTGTCGGCTAGGAATGTGGCTTCCATTTGACTTAAACATTTGTCAAGATCGTCCCGCCAGCGGTCGACTTTCGCAGGATCAAACTGTACGCCAGCAAGTGCTGGCCGTACCACCTAAAATAAAGAGAAACCAAAAAGAATAATGATCTTAGATTAATGTAAATACTGCATCGTAAACATTTACATGCAGAACATAGAACAACCATGGACCGTATCTACGCGGAGTAAATCTTACTAAACTGTTATGGTCAAACTAGAATAATCTAAAATATAGCTGTCAATGTGAATTTTTCCATTATTCCCCAGCCTGTTTAGATGAGGCACGATACGGATAAATGATAATACGAATAAATATGCAAAATAATTTGAAAATAGAAGCATTTTAGCAGACGATAACAGAGAACACACGTTAATTATTCGCACCTTAAATTATAGCGTTGTTGGCCATGATAAATACGGCCTCTATAAAATATCTTACTCGAAATTGAAACACCATTGAACCAAAAATTCTCAAGTTAGTATGCTGCCACGCCATATATTCGTCGACACGTGCTCGCTGCTTCGGATCAGTGGGATACCAATTCGCTGCGACCGGATACTGTGTAGTCAAATAGCGCATAATCGCAACACTGAAACATTTCAAACTGCAAGAACGTGTACTTAAAAAATTTCACATAACGCAGACGGAATTTTTAGAAAAAAGTTTAAATTTAATATCACAAAGACATAATATGAGAGTTTATCTGTAAAACAAAAAGAAACAAAAAATACGCACTTATACACGTTCGCGGTTTAAGGCCACGTTTAAAGCGTTAGTCTAAGTATAAGTCTCGTCGTAAGCTTAAGTTATGCCAAATTATAAAAATTCAAAAACTATGAAGGGAACTGTACAGAAATGGAAAACTCAGGCACCTAAAATAATGCTGCACTGCACGTACTTTCCTAAATTTCACGCTTTGCACCCTGCTTACTGTTTATTTTTTAAAAAAGTTTCATGTTACTGCTTATTTGTAGACAAGTTATACACATGCATTTACACCATACCTTTCCGTAAGTTTGAATCCGTCGTGCTCGATTACAGGCACTTTCTTGAAAGGATTTATTGCGGTAAATTCATCACGAAGATGCTCACCTGTAAAAATAGAAAATGTCACGAGCTACATACATCTCAAAAACGGGCTGCAAAATTTTACAAATGTACCACACGACATAAAGGGTCCCAAACTTCCGTCATAATGAAACCTTTGCGATGAAAATTTTTCTAGTAAAAATTATAATGTGTTTGCAAGCTAAAAACATGGCGCGAATTCAACACCAGGTCGACAAATTCAGAGCCTTCAGTGGGATATTTAATCTGCAATACACGAAAGATTTTCGTTAAACCACTAGGATTTTACAATACATGAATCTAGATCGTCGAATTCACCACGCGACGTTACTAGTGCTCAACACCATATGTAGGTACTGCGTTGTGCACCCTTTGGTAAAATTTACATGCAGCTAAACAATAAATTGCTAAAGCCAGAATCTTTTTCGCTAGTTTAGAATAAAGCCGAAGTACAATACACAAAGGTACCTTTTCGCAAGGCGACCTGGCAGTGCTCGAACGGGATTTTGTTACATTTCAAAAACATCAACAACGCCCTACAAGGCTGTGACATTAAATCATAGTATACCTTGAGCATTATTATTCCCTGAAACGTTATGTATATACATCTTCATAGGGTTCAAGCGGAGGTGATACCGGAGCCGAATGTCGACAAAATTTAACGGAGCACAAATGAAGTGAGATTAAGTTCTTAAAATAATGTTAAGTTGCTAATTTCGGCAAACATCTATAAAGTATTGCCAAAAATTTCGACTTTAACCTGTCTGAAAAATCAAAGTAATAAACTAACGAAAATTGTACCAAAAGTTAAAGGCAAACACGCCGAACGATACATTTGTAAAACGGCCCTCTACTCGCTTGGCCAATGCCATTTTAATAAAACAGGCTATTTCAATTTACTACGAAAACAACGCAGATACATTATAAACAAATTAAATTAGAAAAATACACAAAGCATGAAGACAACCACCACTTTACTTGCTGGAAGAACAATTTGCAGAAGCAATATTTACAACTGTAGTTAAAAACGAAATTTTATCTATTTAAGACGGGTCTTCGGAATCACAATAGAACCCAACCTTATAGAAGTTTAAAATAAATATACTCATAAAACTGAAATCGCAGTGACACACGTACTTGTTTGAAATGAAGTCACGTTGATACTAAAAAGTATTTGAAGCGACAGAGAAATCAATGGTGGCACAGGTGTGTTATCACAAGTGCTTGAAAAGTTTTTAATCAACCGTTTGGCATCAGAAACAGTTTTATATACATATTAAGTTCGCACCGTTCACAAAAATAAATCGCACGACTTATAGATTTAGCATGCAGTGAAGTGCGTACGTAAACGAACAACACGCACTGAACGCAAAGTTTTAAACAGTGTGATAAAATGTAGTTATAGCTTCTTCTGAACCACAGCAAAACCTGCACGGACGGAAAACTGAACCATCTCAACTGGGGACCTGGCTACTGACTGTATATAAGCTAAAATCTAAGCCTCATACCCGCCTCACAGTGGACCGGCTCCTGATGTTGATATAAACCATTGTTACCGCGTAAGTAATGCCTCCCGTGCAAAGGCAGCGCTATTTCTACCCACGGAAACACCACACTAACTTCACAAATTTAGTTCATTTCACATAGGTTAATAGGGTTTCTTTTAGCGTTATTCCACCCTAAAGAAAAACATTACGCTGTCCACTAAAATATCACGGAAAGTACAAACTCATATCAAATCACATAAGTTCTGATGTTTCATTTCATTCAAAATGGGTATTGTCCAATTATATAGGCAAAAAATTTTAGGAGCCCAAGCCAATTATAATTATGGCAAAATTTTAATTGACTATTAATTCTGTATATGTACACTAAACAAAAAACGCTCACCTGTAGGGACAATGATGTGCCAACGTATTATGGGGCACCAAGGTACAGCCGGGAGTCTACACCGGTTTCGGCAGAGAAAAGACCTCCGGCTCCTTTGGATTCTTAGCACTTGGGAGATATTATTTTTTCGACCTTAACTCAAGGCAGGACGATCGTGCAAGTTTTCCAATCTTTATTGTACACACGTTGCCTACAATGCTTTTGTTTATATAGGGGTATACCTATATTTCAAACAGCGTCGTCAAATGTAACAACATTTCATCAAGTTCGAAACATAAAACTTCATTTCGGATATAAAAAATGTTACATTGCTTGTTTCAAGACACTAATCACAACTTCATTTTACTGTCTACTTGACATCCGGTTTTGGTTCCTGTAGAAAAATCACTACCTGGCTCTGGTACCCCGGTATCTCGTATTCCGACATCAGATTTTATCCTGCTCGGAAAAGGAGAAAATATAACAGGTGCAAAATAAAGTACCGCACAGGGTCCGTATTTCTCACCTCCGACTGCACGCTAGTGGATCCCTTTCGCATTGCCATCGAAAAGAAGATAATAAAAAAATTGCAAGGGGTTACTAAAATTCGATAGAGTTAATGCCACATTTTAGTGCGATCAGTAATTTTTAAAGTGAGAGTATGGTGGAGGACCCAGAAATCTCGACCTAAGACTTTAGAAACGTAGGTAATAGTGAAAGAAAGCACGCGAGCGTGAAGCAAACACATTTTTCAGTAAATCCAAACACAAAAGTTTGATTTGAATGTCTACCGTTGGTGGCAATATTGAACATTGTGTTGAGTACTGTAGTGACCCGAATAAGAGGAGGGGGACTGATATTTTCTTGACCTTTCGAGAGGGTACCCCCTGTTATTCTCAATTACGGACTGATTTATTTTCAATTGCCCTCCGCCACCTTTCGTTACTGATATATCTCCGTCATTGCAACTCTCCATTGAATTAAAGGTTTATTTGTCTTATGTAAATTAGCTTGAGCGATAATGCAATGTTATACTTAGGAATGTACTTTCAAAACTTAAATACGTTATTTGATCCTGGAGTCATTTATGCTCTACAATTAGGGATAATTGACATTTATGGACTCGAATTAGGGTTTAGGGACTCGATCCGTTTACGGATTCTTATTAGGGATACGAACTCCTATTGATTGGGACTCAAAATGGGCACCCCCCTTTTATTACCCCACTCATGTCGCCAAACAGATTACTAAACATAAAAGAGAGCCTAATAATTGGCAGCAAATTGTCGATTCAAAAAATTTCAGATTACGAGTTGCCGGTTGACGAGTTTGTTAGGCGACATATTGTCATAATACCGTATTTGCAAGTCTTAGTTTAAGAGTGTAAATGGATAGTAAAAATAACAGAAATGGATAGCGGTCAAAATGACGGAAATGGAATGCGGATATTGAAGTACAAAAGTTTCAAAAAATGCATCCAAATACTGACTTGGCTTTCTAATATTTTGAAAAAACTACGGACTCCCAAATATTGACTTGGCTTTGTAATATTTTGAAGAAACTATGGACTCTATCCGTTTAAGGACTCTTATTAGGGACACGAACTCCTATTGAATGGGACTCTAAATGATGACCCCCTCTTATTACCCTGCCTCCCTCTTATTCGGATCAGTACAGTAGTTAGCCAACTTTTTGCATATTTTCCAATCGCGTAAAATTTTTTTATTAACTTGTCCCGAAGTGATGTTTGCGGCTTACATATGCGGCGTGGAAAAACATTAAAAATATATGTTTTACAGAACTAACGTTTAAAACATAAACATTTGGCAAGACTTGGTAAGTCATGGAGCATTATATTGACAGTAAACTAAAAAAGATATAGTACTAACACACTAAATATATAGATTTTACACATTTAAATACTAAAGCAACATTCAAAATACGGCTGCAATGGTTTTTCAAGGACTTCATTTATGCCTGCTTACTCAAAAAACCGCGCTTTATACTTCATATATGGGCTGCACTTCGCGCAAGCACATCGCAATTATCACGGAACTCCTTGAATAAATTAAGTCGAACCACTCAACTGACTATTTTGTAAATAACTTAGTCATTTAAGTTCGTTTAAAAAATTGGACTAAATATTTTCACTTTTAACTAAACACAAACGAAGCTTCAAATTAAAATATAGACCGACAATAGGAAAATAATACACTACGGGCTTTTGTGTATACGTAGTCGAAAAGTCTGCAGGAACGAGTATCAGCTCGGTAAAATGCTGCATAATCAATCCCACAGAAATATATACAAAACATAAGACAAATAATGATATCCTTGCAAGTTGTTTACACATCTACAAACAGCATTACGAGATTAAGTCAGACATATACATAATGAAACGAACAAAGTTTGCCTTGACATGAGCAATGGTTTTCTAACCAGTTACCGGCGTATGTACACTTTCCCCACAGGTTCAGACTCAGGCGTAGCCTTAAACTTGTGAAAAACCTTACCTGGTCTAAGCCTTTACCTAAAACTAAGCCTCAACCTTAAATGAGGGGAACGTGCACATGATCCCTACTTTTGGGTTAAGAAATGAGACGCTTTTGTCGCTGAGTAAAACTTGCAAACTGCAGTTACAAAGCGATGTTTTAGAATCTATTCAGCATTGAAATTCAGTGTTATAGTTGCTTTTGTGGTTTTCACACGGAAAGCAGTTTCCCTTTTGTCCTTTGATTTGTTGGCCGTGTTAGACCGGAAGCTATGTTTTTAATACAGCGCTGGTTTTTATGCGCTTTGAGCAGAAACGCAATGTCGGACATGGAAATACATGGTGCAGCGGGTATTTTCTGTTTATAAACCAACGTATATAATGAAAAACAATATCACACAACACAGACCACCTAACATAATATATAATAGTGACATCGAAATAATAATGAACAAAATGATAAAGCTAAAATTAAAAATAAAGCGTTCAATACCGCCAAGAATAAAAATAAAAGTCGAATGACTATAATATTGTACACGATAATATGTAGCACAAATGAGCACCAAATCGATCATATAAAAATGCAATATGAACATAAATACGCATACTGAACGCAGGGCGAACATAGCTAAGATTCTTCAGAGGTGGAAGAGTTACACTCTATCTGAAGGCAAATGGTAACGGTGTCTTGTGCTATCAACTGAACACGCCTTAAAACAAAGGGAGTTTATGTCCTAAACACTGAGGTTACGTTCTTGACCGCACATGCGCCATTATATTCACATTTTAAAATACAGGTATTCTCCATTCATTGGTAAATCATGTATACAAGCCAGCTAGTAACATACCATTTTTATATGCATAGAAAAAATACCATAGTTTCTATACGAAACTGTCACACTAGATAATAATTTTAAAGACATTACAGCTTGTATTTAATTACTAACCTGACAGCAACACAAAGAACCAATAGTCGCGGCTTCAAAAAATATAACACGAAAAAAATGCAAAACACGCTACCAAAAACTAGAAAACTTAAACGCGGGATATTTTTAGTGTTACAGTTATAAAGTTAAAACTAAATAAGTTGCTTCAACACATAATTTTGACTTTCGTCGTTCAAATAAACTAAGTCCAATACGAAATCAAGTCTGCAAAACAGACTAGCATACAACTGCAAACAAACATCATTGACATTTTGAGCAATCAGCTTCAACTAAACTGATATGCTGTTTTGGTTTGCGGAGACAAAAACGCACATTAACAGTGTATACAGAACCAAAAACCCGAATTTTATGCTTCGGACTTCCGACTTCAAGTAAACTGATATGCGTTTTCCGTGCGCGCAGACCACAACGTATTGGTCGGATTAGCCCCTTGACCGTCTGGGGCACTGCTCGCGGATGATACTTGACTATCGGCAGGCGAATCATTCGATATACGGTTGTTATGACTGCGCCGTTGTTCTACATGATCCATGTTCTGTTGGCGTTGCCTTGGTTGTTGTGTGGCTGCTGATTGCAATGCAAGAAGTTCCAAGCTGCGAGTGCGGACACGAACGGAGCCCAAGTGAGTCATGTACCTGTTCGGGTCAACAGGAGCCCGCGGAGAGCGTTTCGCCATACGACGTGTCCTCGCCAAGCCAGATGCATCGTGATACAATGGAGGCCATGCTATACAGTGAGTAAACTCGAACACTTCAATGAACTAAGCAAGGATCTAATCTTGCAGATATTAAAAAGATTTTGTGCGTCACATAAACACCAATCTATCAAGCACAGCATGTCTTAAGTTTTGACAACATGCGTGTACGTCAAATGCGTATGTGTGCCAACAAAATGATGTGGTTAAATTTCATCCAGGCACCGGCACCGGGTAAAAGCTAGACCTGAGTCATATCATCAAAAATCACAAATACAAAGCCTGCTTTAACAATGTACATATTGCCCTTATCAATAACTACTTATTAAAGTTGCCAAAACGCCAATAAACAACAACTTACGTACCTATAACAAAATCATTCAACAGCACAGTCGCACCCGTTTCAGGACCTGCGGGATCGCTCATTGATGACTGGCCACCATGAGCCTGTTGTTGGGGTGATACAGTAACTGCGCTACTTTCGAGTGGAATATGATGTGCTCGAAAATATTCAAGTAAATCAAAAATTGACGCAAATCGTAAATGTTGCACTTGACACTGGCCATCGGATGGCGATAGTGTTAGTCGAAGATGCTGAAATGTTACAAAAAATATCCAGTAAATGACCTCTACATTCTAGCTACATGTTGTTTTGACTCATCATGAACCACTTAACAAACGTAGTCTAAATTGTGTAAGCCTTGCAATACACTATTTTATCACAGTTCAGTCACAAAACCTAACAACATAGCTACAATATGATAAAAATTTATTTCATTGTCACCTATCATATGTTTAAAGTACTGAATAATACCAAGATATTTATAAGTAAAACAAACCTTTGCTCGGCCATAACAGTTGAACGTCAGAACGTATTCACCTTTCCGCGTTTCAGACTGTCGAACCAAAAACAACCCATGCCCAGTTTGTCCTGGATGAAGCACAAGTTGCGCAGCGTCAGATCTGGTCAATGTACCATGAAACCAAGGATATTGAGGGAGTAAATACTCTCCAGTAATCGAAGAATAATTTTCTACAACCAATAAACATTAGCAAAATTTAAACAGAGTTTTCTAAAAATTCTCTGTCCTGAAACAGGCTATAATATTTATCTATAGACTAGTTTTCTCATTAACGCTTTCACATGCATTCAACAATTTTAAACACCATCCACACAAACCAAATTTTACTGCATCATGGTTATTAGGGTGGGGCTATAATTTTGATAACGCCAGCGCCGTTGCGTCACAATGCGGCATCGTAACGCTGCACCACAAGTATAGCGCAATCCTTAGAGTCGTATTAAACGTAAATAACATAATACCAAAATCCAATCCATCTTCACACAATTCTATCCACTACTATATTCTACCTATCAACTCACATCCATCTTCTCCTCTATACCCCTTATACACACCTGCCTGTACTGGCTGCCTTGCCCGTACACCGATTGCGGCTCCATTACCGCATGAACCAGCACCACCGCTAATGCTGTCAAACAAACGGCGAGTTGTATCAGCAATGCGAGCCAGATTGCTCCCGCTGTTCACGTTTGCTCCCGTTGTATTTCTCCGCTCGTTCGGTTGACGTATACTTGACAATTCCTGCCATTGGGTTTGATGCACATTTGACATAGCACTTTCATTTCGAACACCACTGTTGGCAACAGAATTGCTTACTGCTGCTGCTACGGAAGATCCATTATTTTTGTTGGCTCCAATCACAGATCGCAGAGCAAAACCAGGAAGACTACGACTTGAACTTCGAAGACCAGCCGCGACAGCATTTACCGTTTGACTTGCAAAATTTCGTGTACTGCTGTGAAACCCGAGGGCTGAATGCGTGCCTGACAAGTTGTTAGTTCCTCTTGCAGAAGCAGAATCGTGCGAACGTTTTCCAGAAAAGAAACCTTTAAACAAAATTTAAAACTAGCTCCAACAAACAGACAAAGCTCAGTATATGTCAAAAATATACACTGAGTTTTATAATTATTGAGTTAATTAAAAATAACACAAACATATTGTAAGTTTTAGTTCGGCATACTAAGCTGGCAGATGAGCCGACGTCGCTGTGTCTTGAAATGCTGAAGAACAAGTATTGTAGTAACCAAACAACGCTTTCTGTCATAAAACCCTACATTAATAATTTTTGACCCATGTACAAAATAGGGGTCAACCTACTAAGCATAAGCCTAAACACAGGTCTAAACCAAGCCTAAACATAAGCCTAAATCTAAGGCCAGGTTACCAGTTTTTATGTTCCTCAACCCCTGTCTCTCATCGGGCAGGCCGCGATGACATGAGCCAATGTCATAATCGCTTACCTGACAGACGGTTTGGGCGTGACCGAGTGCTTCCTCGATGAAATCCGCTTTCCGTATTTTGCTCGTTCAAACTGCTTGATACCAGAGTGTCAACCGCGTTCGTAGATAGTGAATTGCGCAAAATTTCACTATTCATAGAAGACGTGAAAGACTGCACTCCAGCATCATCGGCACAAGGATCAGTTGAATTACCAATTGTAAAAGATTGAGTCATTATATCAATACCGCCGAAGTACGGTAGACCTTTGTTTTCTATTCCGTGGCAGCGAAGCGGGCTGCGACTAATGGTACATCGCGATGGACTAAAACATCCAAAATCAAATCCACTCATCAAATTACGCTATTGTGGTGCGAACCAAAGAATACTAAACAATCTAACATTCTACTATGCAACAAAGTCACGTATGTTTAAAACTCAAACGATGGAGTAATACGTTAAGAACATAAACGTGTCGGGAAAGTAAATTTTGCGTATTTTATTACAGTACAGCATCTACCTTACTTACAAATTACAGTTAAAACGTTACATATGTCCCATAATCTATGTAGCACAAAGCCAAATTTACAGATGTGCCGATTAATCCGAATCGGTAATATCGGCATTTTTTGTGAGTATATGTGCATCGGCACTACAAACAATTGCCGATTCTACTTATCATGAGTATCGGCATGGGAATCGGCAGCACTGCAAAAATATTGCTGATTCTTTGCCAATACTTCTTGCACTTAACGTAACAGTGAGTTGGAATGCTGTAAATTTCACTTGTTGGTGTATATCATTGCGTATGATCACGGAAACTGCTATCTCTTTTGTGTTTGTGTTTGAAAACAATAATTGAAATAAACCGTTCTGATAACTTAATATCATCATTTACGATTGTTAGGACGTAATGTTGCAGTAACCCATCAGTTTTTAAGCATCAAGTATTAAAACTGGAATAGGCATCGTACCTGCATCGGCAATAAAAATGAGAATCGGCACATCACTTATCAAAATGATTAAATTTCAAATAATATTTTGACCGAAAATATTCCAATGCTATAACCAAACTAATAACAGTAAATCACATGCTTAAAATTTTCACAGATGATTTCTCTGTTATAAACAAATAAAGCATTAAACTAACGAAGCATTGTGCTCATTTAATGGGAGCGAATCACATGAATGTCGAATCAAATGTAGCCACCGTTTTCTCTCTTCTTTGCTATCAGTATCGATTATGTACTCCATTAGATTGTCAGCCTGCATAAACAATCAAAAACTTACACTGCTACTACTACGTATAACTTAAATAACAAAACATAATAAATATACACAGAAAAATTAGATATATATAGTAACTTCAATATGTCACTGGAAAAACGTAAATTTACACACTTACCTTTAACACGAATGTGTTCTCGCCATCCGGAGCCTCAAGTTCAGTTGTATCACGAACTTCAGAGATCAGAAAACAAAACACACCACTTTTTGGCTTTGTGGACTAAAATAACAAAATAAACGATTAATAAATTTGGCATATACGTAATACTTAACGCTTCAAACTTTGAAAGTAGTTCCAATTTCAAGCGGAGCAAGACAATAATATCGGTGGTTCAAAAACAAATTCAAACATTTTATTTTAACGATAAATAACTTATTAACTAAGGAACTTCATAAAACAATTGCCAGTGCTTCATACTCATTACCGTTTTTACTTCAAGGTTTACAGATCATACCTTTGGTGGACTGTAAAATTCAAGCATACACCCGCCAGCTGTTTTAATTAGGCATAACCGACATTTTTCCCATGTCTTTCCGTCTAATTCCCGACCACCTATGCACTGAACTACTCCTTCCTAAAATAAAACAATGGTTAGTTCAATTTCAGCAATGCAAACAATTTACGTTGTAAGCTGTTCCTCAAACACGAACACAAATGTCAAACAATAAAATAGTCTAACTATACAAATTTGACACTAATTTATGAAATGAACCTAGTTCAATTGTGTTCAATCAAACATACACACATTATTGCTTTTCGAGGAAATCTGCCCTAAATTCTGACTAAAAACTTTACATTCCAATATTCTCACATGCCAGACAAATTTGAATATGGCAAACAAGTGATGTAGCATACTTAACAATTTCTTCAAAACCGCTACGTAACTACATTAACTTCTGCTGGACGTGCCTGCCAACTCACCTTAATAACCTCCACGTGAGTTTTGCTACGAGACCCAACCCCTCGACTGCTGCTTCGATTTCTTTTCTGCTTCAGCTTCTTACTCCGGATCAATTTCGCTAAAGATTCACTTTCTTCTTGACAATAGCTTTCGTTAGTGTTTAGTAAACGCCCTGTAAAACTGGTATTGCACCCGCTTTCTGATGAATCAAATCCACAATCTCGGGGTAACTGCCTAAAATGTAATATAGCAATAGATCGACTAAATCCCAACAAAACTAATTAGCAATTACACCTTTAGACAAATAAGTACTTACAGATAAAATAAAAACGGTCCAAAATTAGTGTTCCACGATTTTTCCGCATGCGTAATTTACCTTGGAAGAAATAGACCTTTTTTAACGCCCCGCCACGACAAACGGCTTAACAAATTCACCGACTTTCGTGATTGATGTGAACAATTTTTCAACTGCAATGACTCGTGATCTGAAAAATCTGAATCACCGCTACTTATCACCAATTTGTTAGCGTGTCCATTCTGCCGGTTACAGTCAACAGAGGAACACTGGTTTAACAGTTCCAACTGAACATCATCGGATACTGCGCCGCTTGTACTTTGTGCGGAGTTATTCTGGATATTTCTTCCAGCACTGAGCGGTTTAACTCCAGTAGGGCAGCCAAACATCCCAGAACTTTGACAAATGCGCCTTGCTTCGTGTTCAAAATGGTCAACAAAAGCGTCAACAAAACGCCGAGATACAACTTTTTCGGTTAGCGCTTTCGACAACGTCTGATTTTCCGTTAAGTAGTTTAACCACGCTTGCGCGAAATCTAATGCAGCAGACTTCGCATAATTATCTATGTACTCAGTCCATTGAGCAGATTCCACGATGTCAAAAAAATCATCTGAAGCCGTCGAAACACCCATAATGTCTAATCAGACTTTTAACATATTTCTAAATTAGGTAAAAAGTGCAATAACTACACAACAATCATAAGCCGATAAGAATACATGCTTATTCGGATGTTTGCTGGTTTATTCATTGCCTTCAGAATATTGTAAACATGTAAGACATGCTTGACCTAGTGCATATGCAAAAAATGCAATGCACATTGTGTTGTAGTTTGCTGGCAGCATACGGTCGGCACATATAGTCGACGAAAAACGTAGTTGGAGAGGCGGGCTGCGTGGCGCAGTGGTAGAGTGTTCCCTTAAGGATCGTAGGCTAGCCCACTTTTCCAGCTGCTTTCTTAAAGGTCTGAAGTCCCCGTTCCTACCTAGACTGACATGGGGGCCACGCCGTGAGCGCAATGGGAAACTTCCGCGCTATGAACACGGTAACTAGTCGCAAATAGGATGGACAGTTAAGGGATCGCTTAAGGATCCGTAGGCTTAGAGTTCCATCTCCGCTCCGAAGGCCCGGTTTTCCAGCTGCTTAGTATAAAGGTCCCGGTACCTACATAGACTGACAAATATCAGCTGAAGATCCGTAAAACTAGCTTTGTTTTCTGAACATTCTGGCAGTAGCCTGTTTCAATATGCATATAACATCAATATTCGTTTTCGTCTATGCAGGTCAGCAATCAAGTCTACCCATTTAAAACCTAATCAATTTTATTTAGGCTTCGAATGTCACACATTCCCAATTAAACGAACTTTCCTCCAAGCAAACCCCTCTCACACCACTGAAAGTGCTGCAAGATGCAGACAGGCAGTGATTATATTCTATTGTCACCTAACCGAATTCTAGAAGCGCTCAATCAACTTACGCCGTTTACAAATATAGTTAATCTGTTTTGTGCAAGATCCTACGCTCAGATTAATTATCCTCAAACATAACAGGTGCCGCAAATCTACTCAGCAAAACACTCGAGTATGCATGACCAATATACTAAATGTCAATGGTGTTTGTGAAAAAATTCATTCACGACATATTTTGAAGTTTACATACAATTCGAGTGTACCACTAGCTATATGATTCAGAGTTAAAAAATTTGAGGCTCCAATCCACAAGCGTCAAGAAAATTAACCACACAGAACACGGAATAACTAAGAAATATTAAAAAATTCATAGTTTTCTGTGGTTTAAAACTGCTTATTTTAAATTGTAAAAACAATTAGCACTTCCTGCTCCAGGCTGACAAATTCTCTGTGTCGCGCACCAACCACTAAACAACGCCGCTTCACAAACTACCGCATAAGTCTTTCAGCGCTGCAAAGGACATGAAACTACCATTACTTGCATGCCGCACTCTTTGAATTTTTTCTGCAACTTCTTTTTTAAGCTGGAATTTCCTGCGAACCCCTTTGTAGAGTCGATTTTGAAAAATTTCAAAACGAAGATAAATTAAATACACAAGTGCAAATTGCAAATGCTTGCTTTTAAGTCAAATATGTATTGGCACGTATTTATACATAGATTTGGCATTGTACAAATATTTCTGCACATTCATGATAGATCTTAAAATTATCGTGCAGTCTTTTCTAGAAACTCAGCTTCGTTGCATTATAAAATGTAACCTCAATGCATAAAATATGTCATAGCTGTGGACATCCAAATTTCAGCAAACCGAGCAACACAGGCTTTTTGTTCAACAACGCATGGTTTCTAACCATTTTCTCGAATTTTTGACCTTCCATATGCACGTTTTTCGCTGTTTCAAGTGAGTTTCATCTGTAAAACTTGCTCTGTTATAAAATTGGGCAAATATATAACAGGGACGGAACAGTATTATATGCATATTCCTAAGCCTAAGCCAAAACGTTAAGCGTAAGAATGTGTTTATTCCTAAGCCTAAGCCAAGCAAAAAATCGTCTAAACCTTAAGCTTACTCTATTGTAGTGCCACAGAAAAACGTTGCTGCCCGAAAAAATCGTAACAGGAAATTGATAGCATTTCAACGATTATTATTGATTTTTCCAATGTTTTGGCAATCACTGATAATCTGCTGAAACATTTCAGTTTCCTTTTGACCTACAAAATTTAAAAACCGATAGAAATTCCTTCTCAAATTCTTTCTCTACTTCTGACGTATGTGGTTCGGCCTACCCATTGGGCGGCATATTCCTCGTTCGCTCATCAATATATACGCGTAACTGCAGCCTCTTCTATAGAAATTTTTGCATAAGCCAATGACAGTGGGCATGTGCATTGTGTATTGAGATAAGAATAATAGTCGGTAATCAAATGTAACTACAGGTTGAAATTTGATGGGTGCCACAATGCAACTGGCATTCATAGCCATCATATACATACCCACTGCGCACTGAAACGAATTTACAAAAACTCCACGACATTGTGGAAGTGAAACCTTTGTGTCCCTAGATAAACAAGCATCTCGTTTTTAAAGCTTGTTAATACAATCGTTAGAAGACTAATTAAATTGCCATCTATTGTCAAAAGTCAACCAATATTAAACGTATCAGGTTATAATTTATGTTTGAGAGTATTATTGAAATATCAGAAACATTCAAAATAAACGTACTTATGCATTTTTAGGACTCATGATTTTAAAACTACTTTTGGTTGTATTTTATTTTGCTTGATTGCAACAGTGCATGCGGAATGAAATTAAAAAAATCGCGCTGTATGGAGGTTGAATTTTTAGTCATATATAATTTTGATGTCAGTGGTACGTAAGCGATTGATTTATTAACGGCCCATGTTAATTATATGGGCCTTCCGGTTGGAAAACAGGGTGACTAGTAGAGTTAGAGACTGAAAAGCTTAGGCTTGCAAGTTTAGTCATGGAATCAGACTTACATTGTAATTTCCAGTGAATTGATCGTATTAAATATTCAGAATGAGTTGAATTGCTTAGTCTAGCATTCTGATTTGATTCAATTCATTTCTGAGAACCAACACCCCAAAACATCTCAATGATGCAGAGTGAAAATAAATTCATCTCTGTGAGTGAGTTTTGATGTTCACCGATAATTGCCCAGAAAGAATTAATTCGCTAGCTAACTTGAATAAAATCAAGTCATTGGAATTTACAGTGTGGTCTTTTTATTTAGGCATTCAAATATAAATATAGGCTTTGATTAGTATTAACCGGTTTAACAATAAACTTACCTGTAGAAAGTCTGCAAATTAGGAGAAAATATCTGCGGAGTTGAATAGTTCATTTAATATCGTAGTGCATTCTTATAACTCTTGCGTTGTAAATATTTCAAACATCATTTTTAATGAACCTTTTAATTTGACAAAAAATCACAGTGAAGAGGGTTGATGTTATACTCAACACTAAAAATGCAAAGGCGAGCACGCAGAGTGTATCCGAACACCAGTTTCTGTTTAGGGTAAAAATCAATATCCGTTAATATCCGGCAACATTATAATCAACAGGTTAGGATTATCCCAGTCTTTATGCTTTACACCATTATGTGATTTAGGGTTTCCCATATAATATCACATTGCTTAAGTCAAAACTGAATATTAGAATATTCAGAATAATTACTTACCATTCATTTTCTATGATAACTAGCATTTTAGACGCTTCTTAGACAACAAAAAAGTAATTTTTCCATGCGTTTTACGCAAGTGTGCCATAAGAACGCAGCGCGAGGTAACAGTCCCCTGATTTTTAAAACCAAAACCTTGTATTTATTAGAATTTAATTCTAAAATTACGTTTAACTTTGCGATCGATCTGCTCGTTTGCTAAAATCTCGGCAGTTGATTCACCCGTTGTTAAATTCGCTGCTGTTCACATAGTTTTACTATTTTTACGATTAATTAACATTACCCCAAAGACATCAATTTAGTTCCCCGTCACGGTATTAATTCAAGTCTTCCATTTTCTTAATAGTTGTAAGGAGGAAAACTGTTTTATCTCTAATTTACAGATAGCAATCTCAAGCCTGAGATATGTGCCATGTCTTGCTTAGTAACGTTTGGTTTTGGAATTCTGGCCATTCGACATCCGCGTTATTAGTCAAACGATTGTTAGCGGAAAAGTTTTCGAAAACGGGACAATCCAGTTGCATCCGTGCTACTATATGCTTCTTTAATCTTAAAGTGACTGCTGTATTCATTTGAGGTTTTTATATTTCTTTTTGATGCAACATTGTTTGCTGACATATATGGTATTTAATTCGTAACCTAACTTCAAAATAAAATAATTTTTCATATACCAATAAAACTGCAAATCATGGTTGCAAATTTTTTGTAGGACTCAACTTCGCAAGTTTGTGGCCACCTTAGCTGGCACATGCACCATTTTAGGTATAGGACAGCTCTGAAGTGTGTGCAGTATACATCGTCATGCGTTTTATCAAATGTTGATGCTTAACAAAATAGTAATTTGATCCTTCCAAAGCCCTTTTTCCAATGGACAAATCATCCATCAAAGTTATTGCGCTTGCGGGAGCACTACAATATGATTTTTCAATTTTTCCGTTTTTTCCGAAAAAAGCGGAAAAACCTGTTTTTTGGTCGATTCAATTTTTCCGGCAAAAATCAACCCTGGTTTATATGGATGTAAAAATTTTACCTCCATTTTGGAGCCCCACCTCTGTTAATACCTACTTTAACAGTGCGAAGTTTGTGTCCGCCGATCGTCTGAAAACCGCAAACACAAATCCTAGGACATGTTTTCTACGGACTCAGGACAAGAAATACTGTTGAAGCGCAATCTATACACTGTACTAAATTTCAATTTACATTGGTGTTTTTGTACCCGATTGAGTTGAACAGACTGGACAATTTGAATTTTTGCAACCATGTAGCAATATATTGATGTGAATGATAATTAATTACAAAACTCTAAGTTTGATAGGCCTGCGCTTCCAACTATCCTCCGATTCCATTCTTCTGAGGGGTCATAAAGACCTTTCTATCTAATTGTTCTAGCCGCACGAGTTAGCCCTTTGCGCACTTTGCTAAACATGTATTAACCTTTTTTCACGTGGGATGGAGTTCAGCAAAATCGCAAATTGTGTATGTGAAACATTATGCGCAGTAAACATTATGTACATTATGTGCATATGCAATGCAATATCTCTACAACAAACGAGTAACCCCTCGGGCTCGAGCATCAAGCTCTTTTCGGTGAGTGCCGAGTGGTTATCGTAAACGCCGTCAACAAGACACATTTAGATTCGAATACTTCCTTGATATTGATAATAGCAAGAGTGGATGATGCATGCTTCAACAACAGTACGTAACTGGGTACATTCTGTGTAGAAAAGAGTGAACACCGCACGCGTTGCGTTTTGACATATCCTCCTTTATTTAGAGGGGGGTACAACCTGTACGAAGCATGAAACTATGTGTCCGACAACAAAAATGATCCGCTTATAGTTTAATTTAATTGGCCAAAACCGTAACACCCGGTGTCACATTATGTGCTATGTGGAACCGCAAGAGTTACACACTATAAGAAAGATTTGGAATTTAGTTCCAGGTTTACAGTTTAGTCAACCATGTTTTCATCAAAATTTGTACCATAACAAACCTTATGAGTAGTTATTGTCACAAGCCATTTTCTTATAGAGCCCTGTCTGATAAAAATTACCAACAAATCTATATAGAGTTTTAATTGGGCACAAAAATATCTTACACGCAGTTTTGGTTTAGTATTGGTATTTTATATAGTACCGTAAGCCCAGTGCAAAAAATGGTAAGTCAAATTAACTGTCTCCGAAGTAGGCTCTACCGGTCTACACAAACCGAGTAAAATTCGACTTCGACAGAGTCAGATTCGACACACTGAGTCGTACATTTGACTCCAGCAGAATCGAATTTGACTCTGTGTATTCCCATAGAGCCTATTTCGGAGAGTCAAGTTGACTCATCATTTTTTCGTAGAGGAGTCGCAAAATCACAAAAATGTTTACAATTTTGTCTGATGCCGCATTCATTTAGAAGGAGGCCATTTATGTATTTTCTTCCAATTTTAAATGCAGTCTTTTTGCAATTATGGCAATTCAAAACTTAAGTAGTTTGCGATGCGATTTAAACATATATAAACATACTGAGCGATTGTCAACCAATTCAGATTGAAATGCGTCTATAGGTGTTTGTATATTTCAAATGTTGGCCCATGTAAATATCAGGAGCGGAACGTTATTCCGTGGGACTGGCATAGAGTAAGCTTTAAGCTTTAGACTATTTTTTGCTCGGGCTTTAGGTTAAGACTTAGGTATAAGCTCATTCTTAAACCGCTAAAAAGGCGAGTCAAATTTTATCTCTTCGTAAAATAGATTCTACGGGACTACACAAACTGAGTCAAATTTGACTCCGACAGAGTCAAATTCGACTGGTTTTTGCAGTGACGCTTAGGCTTAGGCTTAGGAATATGCTTATACTTCTATTTCGTCCCTGTTCCATACATTGGTCCAAATGTTCATGGTCGGGCTATATAACATGTACACAATGTCCGGTCTTAATAATGCAAACGAATACGACGGATTATGTTCACTATACGAGCCTGCTCACTAAAATCTAACCCTAATCCTAATCCCCTACGCGTAAGCCTATGTATACAAGGATGGATTTAGGGAAGTAACAGAAAGTGACTGGTCACCACTCCTTTTCGTAGTACAAATTTCTCTAACGTTTTGCACCTTTTCAACTATTTTCAAACCAATTAAAATATATCCACTTGTAAAAACACACAAAAGCAACAAAGCCTTTTCAGAGCTTTAACGCTTTTCAACTACAATATGTCATATTTAGAGTAAATGCAAAGTTTATGCAGGCAGTAGATTTTCAATATCCATAAACGTCTGATTTTGTAAATATATGGCATGCAGAGCGGTCCGTTTTGCACTTTAAAAGTCTACATATTATTTTTGGCAATACAATTGCTAATTCATTTGGAGAAGCCAGGGTACGTGGACACGTTGCCATTATATACTATTCAGTAAAAAACAACGCAATATTGAGCCATCGCCACCGATTCACCAATTCTATATTAAGCAATATTTTAGTCGTTTTTATACTGCCGCGGCTAAGCCTACCCAAACTTCATGGCACGCCTCTGCAACTTAGCACAATTATTTCTGTAAACCATGTCTATTATACAGTTTGTTGACTTGTGTCGCTGATTTTACAAAATTTGAGTTTTAGAGTTAAAAATAGTTTTGCATAACAAATCAACGTTCAAGTAAACATCGTCGATTCTTGCATCGCAAATTGCTCGTATTCACAACCATTGTTGCAGCTTTTCTCACGGTAGTATGTTGTGCGTACGGGGATGTCAAACGGAAAAGTCGCACGTTTTGGCAATCAAATACTATTATACGATGGAATTACAATGGAAGCGGTTAGTAAGAGCACTTGTACAACCTAAATTCCTTAAATCTATAAGCCTAATCCTGAGCCTATGGTTTGCCAAAATGGATGGAAATCTCGAAAATCTGGGTGGAGAAGGTGTACAAATTCCGCTCTATGTTTTCGCTAAGCTTCGGCTTAAGGCTTACGTTTAGCATAGGACTAGTATTCGGCTTGTGGGTAAGTTTTGGCTTAGGCTTACATTGGGTTTAGGTATACAGTTAAAGCTGTGAAACTGAAAACTGTACAAATACTGAAAACTAAAATTAATTCAGAAAAATCACTTTAAAACGCATTTTTGGTTTAAGAGCCTCAGTTGGAAATATGCTCAACAACATGTTTAGTGACCTTTGGCTTTGGCGCGTATTCACCACTAGTATCATCGGCTCAGTCCTGTTGCAGTTCAACACCACCACTTTACTGCCGTCCGCTATAGCATGGCAATTTCTATGCGATGTCTTTTGTTCCGAACGACGCCTGGCGGTTCGCGCGCTGAAAAGCATTAAAATTGTCTAACAGTGTAGCGCCACCATAGCTGTCAGAAATGGAGAAGTCGATTAACCAATTATATAGTAGCTATACGTGAGTTACAATTATTAGCAAATAATTCTATTTAGTAAAACATATACTTGAAGCAATAAATATATATCGATGTCATAACTGTATATAAATGCTGATCTAGAAATATTGACCTGTACAAAAAATGATTGGCTTTTGCAGTTATGCAATTTTAAGTTATGGTCAATCAGATTTTTGGCCCCTGAAAATGCGGTTTTTCGGTAAACGATTAATCTCTCTGAGTTTACATTTAATTATAATCCCATAGGACAAAAATATCAAATCTTTGCTAAAACAAAAGAAGTTTTGCAAAGAAGTCAACTGCGCGTAGATATATCAAATTAAAAGATAGAATGAGTATTTAGTAGTGCGTTTTATTTTTTTAGTCAGGGTGCAAACGGGCAGTTAAAACAACGAAAATGGAAATGAATAGCGATCAAAATAACAGAAACACAAAACGGATATTGAAGTATAAAAGTTTCAAAGTTATTTCAATTTTCAAACAACACCTTTTGAGCATGAAAATCGTCGCTTGGCTTTCTAAACTTTTGAAGAAAAAATACCGAACTCACCAAAAATTTTTAAGATTTTGAATGAATATTGTATTTTTTATTTCATATATCAACCAATTGCTGCATAGTTGCTGTGAAAAATTTGCGGATTTATATAAGTACGTGATTATTAACTAATTTTGAGTACAAAATTAACAGAATTTCCGGTACTTCTATAACGGAAACGGACACCGACTTTTGCATAAACGGTTGTCCGGTTACACCCTGATTTTAGAATTCGTAAAATGTATCAAAAACTTCAGGAAAATTGTTGCGCATACGAAATATGTTGGAAAAAACTCTATTGCTGAATTTCTTGAAATTTTTACAGTTTACTGTAAAAGACGCTTATTTATTTCCAATTTTAAACTGGCTATGACCAAAATGTCGGCTCTTTTTTGTATATAAGTACATATTCCCCGGTTTTGAAAACTGTTCCATTTTGTCATGTGACTATAGAAGTAGTGTTTGTTTAAACTTACACTAAGAGTTAAGCTTTATATTTTGGCATTAGACTTTGGCTTTAGACTTTGGCTTAGCATCAGGCATAAGCTTAGGAAAAGTGTACAAAAACTCAAAATGCCCATAAGAGCATTTTATTTTATCATTGAAATATATTTTTCAAATAAAAGCCACGTCAGATAGGGGAGCACGACGTCCTAGTGCCGAATGCAACCACGTCATAGTTGTATTTTATTGTAACCACATAAACGAAAAATAATCAGGTTAAACCATATTCAATTATATTTTTAACCAGGGAAATGCAGTTAAATTCAATACTTCAAGACGAAAGACGTTTAATATACCATTACCGCCTGAATATGAAAGCTTGAATCTTTCGCTCAATTGAGTACTGCAGTTACCCGAATAAGATGGAAGTAATAAGAATCCAGTGTTTCTAGTTTTGGACTGAATCAACACAAGTCTCTTCATTTATTTTTACGAGTTCAAAAATGAGCTGCGGGCCAAAATTACTAATTGGATCATAAAAGTCAACAAATTGAGACAGTTCATATAAAGGTAAAATTCCAAATAAATTACATAACAATTTTAGGAGATTTGTTAGATTTCGCTTATAACTCGGGGCCAATTTAAAGAACAGAGGCGGAGCGTATTTCTGTGGACTGAAATAGGCTAAGGTTAAGCTCTATACTATTTTTGCATAAACTTAGGCTACGAATATGCTTAAGTATACAAGTGTTACAGCCATGTTCTATACATAGGCCCAACTCGGTAACGTTAATTATATATACTTTTTACACAATTTCGATAGGTGTGGGGACGGCGAAACCAAAACAAACCATCTTGTACGCAAATAAGGGTTGTGCTATACTTGCCGTCCGGCACAAATTTTCCGTACATTACATGTAAAAAATTATTGTGCATAGTATTGAGTGGGAGACATGGTACAAGCGGAGGTGTGCCTCCGTCTCCTGCACTGGTAAAAAATTGACCTCCGGCATTGTAGGATTTCTGCTGAAAGTTGCGACAATTTCGGTGGTGTAATTTTCATAGTTCTACAAAATTTCTGCTTTAACTTTTGGTATACGATTTTGATGAGTTAATAATTCTTGAGATTTGTTAGAAAATAAACCATGAACAAAGTTTTTCGCAATGATTTTACACTTATATATTTGCCAAAATTAGTAAATTAAACATCATTTTAGCTACCTAATTTCACTTCAACTGCGGCACAGCTTCCGGTTCCGGTAGATTGGTAACATCAAACTCATGTATATTGTGCTTCCGGTTGCATTCTAGTGGCGATATTTGGTGTCATCTGACGCCGTGCGACAATTTGCGCAAAATGCTTCATGATGTCGGGCGACAACAAATATTTCCATAAAATATAGCTGAAGGATGCTACGGACGTTACCTGAGTGCAACGGTGTTAAAATTTCTTTCAATAATGACTCGGAGTATCATACGCCAGCGTGACGCGGTCTTCGGTGGCGTTAAGCACAGAGTTTACACTGCGCTCTACAAGGAAACTCAAAACTTCAAAAAAACGTGGGGAAAATGCACAACCGTAAGAGCAGCGTTATACTTATCGTGCGGGACCGTGCGGCGCCGTCCGTCACGGTCCGCAGTTGTCAGTCACTGTCTGGTGACGTTCGTCATCGTCCGGCGCCGTCCGTCACCGCACGGTATGGTACGTGAGTAATTAACGTACAATACTGCACGGTGACCTGAGGTAACAAATCGGACCGGACGGCGCCGGACGTTGACGGACAGCGCCGGACGTCATCAAAAGTGTAGCGCCACCCTAATTCAATTTTTTTTTCAGTTTATTTCATAGAAACAACGCTAATGCGACGATGATCCAGTAACGGTTTGTTTTTAGTTTCATGTAAACACATTAATCCAGCGAAAATGTTCATCATTAACAACGACGCGAACATAATGAATGGAGTTGACGCGTGATGGTGATACGTTGACACGATTAACGGCGCAATCAGTTTACCGATGTTACCACCAAACTGACACAGCGCATTGCCCATGTTGCGGAGGTCGGTTGGAAACGCTTCTGCGGACATTGCAAGAATGCCTGTGGTGACAAATAAATTATTTATTTTCGTTACCATCGTCAATACTTTCTTTTATGGCCGTAACTGTAGGTTTACCATATTTCGAGGGTGTTAAGACCAACCGTAAGCGTTTAAAAAAGTGTAAACCAACGCCTTGACCCAAGCTATGGCTCTCAAATTAACATAGGCCGTTACGAAAATAATAAATTTGAAATGCTAAAACAGGTTGAGCCACAGCAGAAAACCCTAAATGTGCCCGTTCTCACTCAAACGTTTATTAATTTAACATTAAGCATCTGGTTATGTATATAACATACGCAATACACGAGTTGATTGCAATATTATTCAAAATATAACACATCTGAAGTAGTTTAATGTATTCTCCGGCTCTTGTACACTTTCTCCACTGCTTAGGGTCATGCTTATGCGTAGGTATCGGTAAAGGTTTACCTAAACTGTGCCTATGCCTAAGCATTTTCATAATCCTATACGCCTTAACTTGAATTTGAGGATGAAGTGTACAAAAGCATAGTGCGTTTAATTAGCTTAAAATATACCTATCTGAAATTTATTCAAAAATGTTAGTCATTTTATAATGACTGACCACATTTACCTCCCATAGCAAAATCAGCCATCGCAATTGCAACAAATACAAACACACGTGTAAGCCATACATAATCATGATCGAGCGTTGTATGATACGCGGCGATCAAAAATATTGACGACAGCAACGGACCCCAAAGGCCAACTTGATGAAAGAAAATGCGGCCGCACGCAGGTACTGCGACGTCTAACGTGACAATCAGACCAATGACAACTAAATTAGTCGCTGCAAGTAGCCAAAAATTCATGTACGTTTCACCGGATAAATTTGACAAATGAAACATAAATCCGTAATATTGAGCGGATGTGACAAAATTTGAAAATACCAGTACCAACAGGATAGCGGTGGCTTCTTTGCTGTAGAACAGATGCCAGTATGAAAACGTAATGCGCGTTTTGCCTTCTAAAAAACACAACCAAATACGTTGACGATAGAAGAACAATAAAAATAATCGGCTCTTGTATACGTTTCCCATTTTGATCCTTACTTTTAAGGTTAAAGCTTAGACGTAAACTTAGGCATTGGTAAATGCTAAGGTAAGCCCTTAATAAACCGTAACCCTCCAAGCCTAAGTGTAAATGTGGAAGGAATTGTGCACGAGTTGATTTGTTTTAAGGATTATGCTGCTTTAAACGCTTTTGCACAAACTATTGCAATAATGCAAAAAAACTATCACAAATATTTGTTAGTAGCTGCGTTTTAGTCTGAGCATCGTTTAAGTTTAAATTATTTACTGCTTTGATGCGCAACAGCGCAGATCAGATTCTAATATCTAATTCTGTACGTAGGTAAAACACATATCAAGAGTTAAGGCAAAAATTGATATCCGCCATTATTTTAAAAATACGTCATTTGAAAAACTTTTACATTCGGGTTCAGTGTTTTGCAAGTTTCAGCAATATTTACATAAAACTATAGGAAGTGTAGAAAAGCAACACATCCAAGAATTTCTCATTAGACGTTAATATGTTTACCACTCGACGCAAACTCTAAGGAAATTTCGCAATTAATGGTTCTCTGAATATTAATGTTAGTTAATTTGGCATTCACACGCTTCCTCCACAAGGTAGGCAGCCCTATCATCCTCGCCGTCAATAGCCGTAAGTTGCCGTCAATAGCCGTAAGTTGCCGTCCATCACCGTCCGTTATTGTGCGATCGGGTACGCGAAGTACTTGCGTAGGATGTTACATGGTTTCGGACGGCGAGAGACTGCAACTGATGGCGACGGACAGCACCGTACGACTCGTGTAGCGCCGTCCTAAGTCTTTGCCTGAGCCTAAATCTTTAGAGTAAGCGTAACTGTAGCAATAAGTGACCATGAGCGAGCAATTTACTACAACTATGCTGGAGTTAACCGGTGACCACTATTAGATCCCACCATTGCTAAACTGTTCCAGTGTTAAAGAC
The DNA here is from genome assembly GCA_030248215.1 of Enoplolaimus lenunculus. NCBI lineage: Eukaryota > Metazoa > Nematoda > Enoplea > Enoplida > Thoracostomopsidae > Enoplolaimus > Enoplolaimus lenunculus. The sequence continues at coordinate 76,072 of JASANG010000442.1, read as the reverse complement.
TTAATTTCTTTTAAATTCCACTACTCCTAATCCTTACTTTTCAACGGAGTTTTCTCGCTTTCATCTGGATCAACAACGTCTTCCGAATCTAACGGTTGCATTTTAAGCGTAAAAGTTTTCGCAGCTTCTGATTTAGCACTTGTAGCGTCATCGCTATTGTTGTTGTCGCCACGATTGGCGCAGATACAACAACAACAACAACACTTCGATACCGCACGACAGCAACGACTCGAACCAATATCGCAAAACTGATGTTCGCCAAGTGATCGTAAAATCCGCGCAGCTTTCACCGCGTCGCCTCTAGCGAGCCAAAATCGTGGACTTTCCGGCAGAAATACCATATTAATGAGTAACGCCGGCGCTGCAAATCCGCTGATGACCCAACTCAATATTGACCAATCGCTCGCAAACCTTCCGACAATACCCATCAGAAAAAAGATGACCGGATGTGGACCTCGAATAAACAAAATGCGGTACCTGGATGGAACTGTTTCGGCGATATAAACCGGATGTATGCACCAAAGACCCGCGGAAAGGACTCCGATTGCAAAACGGACACCGGTAAACGAATAGATATCTGTTACAAAGCCACATACCACACCACAGACACCAGTGCCTACGATTGAAACGATATTTGTCGGCTTTCGACCGTACATATCAGACGCTTGACCGATGAGAAGTGAACCCACGAATAGACCCAGCTGAAATTTAAGCATTTCGAGGACCGTAGCCCGCTTACTACGGTAGAGAAGCCACGTTTCCCGTCGCCAACTCAATACGCTAGAGGACCAACTTTTCAATAATTATCTTCAGACTTGGAAGTGGGGAAAGATTTTTTACCCGACCCGCGCTTTACCCACGCAAATATGAATTTCTTACCCGAAGGTATACCCGCGCTGAAAAGATATACCCGAGACCCACCTTTTACCCGCGACCGAAGTTAAACCAGAATTGTAAAGATTGCTGGTGTTTTGCAATTTAATGAAGTTTTACGTTTATAGCTCCAATGAATTTTACACATGAAGGTTTATATACTAGAAACAACATACCCGCGCCTGAAATTTTTTACTCGACCCACGTTTACTCGCGGGTAATGTCCAACTCTGGTTACGTTAACATGCCAAACTGGGGCAAAACATTTTGAGACGCATCTTGTAAGATAAATTAAAAAGTTTCTAGTGAAGATAAAAATTATATATGAGGACTGAACCATCTATCCCTCTAGCTACAAGCCCAAATACAAAAATCAAAATATTTGCGGCAGCGTAAGGGTTGCGCAGTACTTGTTATTCGACACAGCACGGCGGCTTTCAATATTTTTGTTGTAGTTTTGTATATGGCAACATCCGGCGACGCATTGCCGTTCGCATGCAAGGACACAACGACAAAAGGCACCGGAACGCAAAAGAGTCATCAAAACCTGTAGCGCAACCCCGAAATACATTTCCAAATATTTCAATTGAAGCTCTATTGTTCAGTAATTTTGTGTAATCTCTAGCTAATTTCGACAATGCATGGTCTTTATTGAAAAATCAAGGATAAATTTCACTAAGTATCTTTCGCTAATTGGCAGGTTTTCACAAAAAATTTCGTAGTTTACGTACTAGAAATCATCAATTAAAATAAATTTTGCAACAACGCAGGCAAGTTGAAAGACGAATAAAAATGAGAAATTCGATCGTTCAAAAACATAAGCTATTGTTGTAAAAAAGTTGAATTGAACAATTTTAGGCTGGAGTGACTCCGAGCGCCCGAGCGAGCTACAAGAGTAATATTTTCAAGAAGAAAGCAATAAAATTTCAAACGGTCATTAAAATATCTCAGCCAGAGTGGGAGTAAACAGGCATTTGTGGCAACTTCCTGCATACACCGTTATATAATTTATCTTAAGATGGTGTACAGTGGACGGCATATGTATACTTTCAGCCAACCGCTAAGGATAACGCTCAGGCTTACACTTAGCTAGACATTTTCCTTAACCTGAGCATAAGTTTAAGCCATAACCTAAGCGTGTGGATGGGGAATGTGTAAGAGTCCACAGATAATTCATTAAGGCTGTTATGCGAGATCAGATTTTGCATCAAAAATGAAAAGTTAGCTGTACGCCAGAACGTAACAACAGCATCGGTTACTGTTAAACTAGCTTCACGTCTGGGTGCGATAATTTTAATCGTCCCATTCGGTTCTATTAATCCTGGCACATCATGCAATGCTACCAGACTAACCATTTGTAATGTTTCAATAATGGCAACATTATAATCTGACAGTGCCCATTGTGATTTGACTGAATAAAATTCATCCGGAACAACACAACTTCGGTTTAGACCCGGTTTTTGCGGTCGCATTGCCAACCGCAGATCGCCATGTTTTCGACATCCTTCACTTCGACCAATTTCTGCCGCACCGTAAACCATATAGAATGTGTTACCTGAAATACTATCTGGAGATTATCAGCTTGCATTCTCAACTGTGTATGCCGTATGGCACCTGCCACCAATTGATGATTATGTTTAAACTCTAGTGAATCAACGTCTATGAACATCTACAAGTTGTCTGTAGCAGCGGACTTGTCCAATAGCTGCATGGGGACTTTCTGACGTACGCATAAAGTGCAATTTTTTGCGAGCGAACTGGAGAAATGAGGTGCAGATTACCAGCGCTGGTTTGTGGGTCAAAACCTCTTATGTTTTTTATTTAAGAGATATATATTTATAGAGAGTTTTTCCGTTTATAACAAAATACCCCCCCCCCCCGCGTGAAATTTTTATAAAACTTACCCCCTTTATAATCTTGGCTATGTCCTTGTATTAATTGCATTAATTATCCGCAGTGACGCTTAAATCTCTGGAACTCAAAATGCAGCATCGTGAACTAGGGGGCAAGAAAATTTAAAAAGTGAGACAAAAAAATCAATTTTTAAGATAGCATTTATGTAAATGCTGTCGATAAATTTTTCGGCAACGGGAGATTGAAGACTTGGTTCACGGGAGCGCGCCGCTTCCTCGTTTTCCCAGTAGTTGGCGTACTAAACCGAACTAAAAACGATCACACATATATCTGCCGACTTGACGACTTACCGCTGAATAAAAACGATATCAAAACCATCCAAATCATCAGAGTGCAATGAAATATACCACACGGTGCTTGCGACTCCAGTACTTCGTCATAAGTTTTCAGTGGTCCATTCGGTGGCGTGTCTGACTCGGTTTCGTGGTTTGAATATTGCTTTTGTTCATTTTCGGTGGGCATGCTGTCTGTATTTTCCGATGCCTTATCCATTGATTTCGCTGCTTTGCGTGAATTTGCTTCATGACCGGATTTGGAAAGCATTTTCTGAATACTTTGCCATCCAAGAATTTATTGGACAGAATGTGGTTCGCATTAAAAACTATACTATTAACAAATACTATAATACGACAACACACCGACGGATCATGTGCACTTTCCTCACAGGTTTGACTTACTCTCAAGTTTTAGGCTTAGGCAACTGTGCACTTTCACCACATGTTTGACTTACTCTCAAGCTTTAGGTTTAGGCTCACGTTTTGTAAAAAGGCTGCCTAAGCCTATTCTTAAACCATTGATAAGCCTGACTGCAAAGTTAAACTTTAATCTTTAAATCTGGGTGCAATGAAGACGAGAAGATATTGCACTACGTAGCACACTGAGTACGTAGTATTATTGGCTACAAACCCTATTTTAGTGTGCTCCTTACTTCAGTTTGCCTAATAAACGTATATCAAAAATTCCGCATATTTAAATTCTCATCACCTCAATGATTTACGTCAAAACCTAAATACCTAAATATTTAAAAAACTTACAAATATCACTCGTGAATATTCTGTGGCATATTTAACAGATAAAACTGCGGGCACAAAATCGTTTCCACTCAGTTAAGTGAACTCTAAGGGTTGCACTATACTTCTGTTGACGTTCGGCGCCATCCGTCACCGTCCGTCACGGTCCATCAACGTATGGCGCCGTACGTCACTGTGCCTTATCATACACAAATATCTCACGTACGATAACTTATAGTACGAAAAGTGACGAACAGTGCGGTACGGATGACGCACGGAGAATTATGGTGCCGTACGGGGCGCGCAGCGGTTAAAACGCAACCTAAGTATTTGTATTGTTCAGATTTACAAGCAAAATCATAAAGTTATTAACTTTAGATTTCAACAAGAAATCGCGAAATGTTTATAATACTACACGGAACCGTGTATAAATACACAAGACCTGGTTGTAGTTCGGGTTGGTTTGTTGGTTGGAAATCACACATGCGGGCTGATGTATACTTTGGCGCCCCAGTTTTCGAAATTTTTCACAATTTTATGTAACAGGCATAAATTTAGGCTTACACTCTGGCGCGTAGCTTGTGAAGGAAGTGTACATGTACCGAATTGTGTACTAGCACAATATAAAAGCAGGTTAGTTTTACTTAAAACTAAACATCAGTCATATCAAGCTCTGCTGCTACATTTTCTCTTGGTAGAACTGAGATGCATCAGTGTATTAGGTATGTTGAAAAAGCATTTGTTTAATAAACACTGACAGCGGCCCGAACCTAGGAGGGCAGGAAAACACATCCTCAATAGAGAGCGTTGGTCTGGCTTTTAGCAAAATTCGCTCGTTCAGGCCGGCTGCCGTCTGTATTGCCCTCCCGACATTGGCAAACCAGGGTGCATGCGGATATCCATTTCCGTTTTTCCGCTAAAATTTAATATCAGTTTCCGTATCAGCTTCTGTTTACGGAAATCTGAAATCCCGTTATTTTTATGCTTTTAGTTAATTAATTGTAAGTAACAATCGCATAATTTGCAACCAAAATGGCGAAATTCATCCAAATTCTTAAAATCTTAACTGCATCCGCTACATTTTGCTTAAAATTTTAGAAAGACCGGTGAATGTTTTTGCATTTCTCAAATGAATTGGCAGAAAAGCAGTTTTTTTGAAACACTTACACTTCAATATACGTTTTCCGTTTCCGTTTTATTCTAATCACAATACTTCTCCGTTAATCAAACCTCAAAGCTCAAAATTTTGACACCCAAAACACGTTATTCTCTAGAAAATCCTGAATCTTTAACTGCCGCGCACATGCTTAGGCACAGCCGTAGGCCGTTAGAAATAAGCTTAATACCTTTGCCAGCTCTGGCCCATGTTACTAGATTGCCCTCCGCACATTGCTAGTTTCAACGTCGCTTGTAAAATCATGTTAATTCCTTCGTTGCTCCTCCTGAAAACATAGCCCTCCCCTAGCAATGCTGAGCTAGGTTCGCGCACCACGGGATTCAAGCGGCGGTTCACTCCAACCTAGGCACCCAACATGCATCAAAACCGTAAATTTTATACTAAGGTATAGCAATAAAATAGCGTTTGGCTTCTCGCTCGCGTCGCTTGTGGATTTTAATCCGCTTGAAATGAGTAGCCGCTATATTGAACGTCCTAGTGAAACACCAAAATACAGAACTGTAATGTCAAATTTGATCAGCCTACCAGGCGCGCTTTCATGAGATTCCACTATTAAAAAATTTTATTTGCAATGAATGCTTCTTCTAGAACGAATGGTTAACCAATCTGTTATTTCCATTGACAAAATACGTTGAAGCACAAAATATGTACAAGACACCCAGCATACGAACAGCAATACTGCCATGAAATATCTATTCCAATAAACCAAAAATTCATAAACCTAAATTATGCGTAAGCCTGGTGTTTACATATACGTTGTGTACTACTTGCCTGTACGCCGCTATAGAACCAGTCTATAATCTCAAAAATCCAGTTATGCAGGGGCGCTGTCATACCGAACAGGCTTTCAGCCAGCTCAATATTCTAGGGAAGACAAAATTTTTGGGCCTACGACGATTGCGTCAGCAAAACGTGACAATTGTCCAAACGACAATTGCCCAAATGCGACAATTGCCCAAGCGACGATTGCCCAAATGCGACAATTGCCAATCGACAATTGCGTTAACGAGGCAATTGTCCAAACGCGACAATTTCCCAAAGGACAATTGTCCAAATGCGACTATTGCCCAAGCGACAATTTCCAAAGGCGACAATTGCCCAAACGACAATTGTGTAAACGCGGCAATTGCTCAAACACGACAATTTCCCAAAGGACAATTGTCCAAATGCGACAATTGCCCAAGCGACAATTTCCAAAGGCGACAATTGCCCAAACGACAATTGTGTAAACGCGGCAATTGCTCAAACACGACAATTTCCCAAAGGACAATTGCCCAAATAAGACAATAGTGTAAAATTAATAGCAAATGTCAACAGTCCGTAACCGAATAGATGGTTAACATCATTTGCATATACGTTCAAGGTTTCAAATTTACGGCCGTGTTTGAGATAGCCATTTTGAGGAAGTATTGTTCTTACTTCGTACTTCGCAGTTGAACTCGCAAGGCTAAACTCGACAATCAACCTCGACTGTGAATTAACCCTGGGTTCTCCGGCAATAAATGCTGAATCCGTACACTGTCGGCGCGGATGCCAATTTAATAAACAAACGCATCACACACACTTTAAATTTGACTAAGCAACATAATGCTTTGTTTCAGAGATTTAATCAAAATGAGATATATATAATGATGCCATAACAAACATGGAAAAGTTACGGAAAAACACAGAAAATGCGGAAAAATGACTTCTGGTACAACATAGCCATCCTGTAATGTTTTATGCACCTTACAAAATTTCGTTCTGTGTTGTTAATTTTATTTAAATCTTTATATAAAGAGTCGTGTTAGTGCTCTCAGTTCTGGTGCTTTCTCATTGACACTATTCGCCACTACCAAGGCTAAAAAGCGCCACCAATCTTTTCAGTTGTTGCTTGCTTTACTTACGATGATGCGATTGGCTAATTTGGGCAATGGTCGTTCGGGCAATTGTTGTTTAGGTAATAGTCGCACTTGGATAATTGTCTTATTAGCAAAACATTCGCATTTGGACAATTGCCGTTTGGGCAATCGTCGTTTGAGTGTTTTTCGATTGCGCAATCGTTGCGACCAGAGAATTTATTAGGGACATGCAGAAAGTTCGCCAAATACAAGCGAAGCTGCTTTTTTAAGAGGGGTGAGCATTTCTGATCTTCTTCTCGCTACCGACCTCAAACGGACCGAAGGGTGAACGACAGCTTCGAATTTGCTATATATTTTTGCTCAGAGAGCGGAAAATATTTTGGATAATTTGTAATTATGGCTAAACGACGTTTCTAAATGGACGGTTAAAATAATTTTGAGACCGTCCAACAAAATAAATGGGAATGGCGAACGAGCCTCCCCTGAGTGTTTAAATTATGCGGTGTTGCTGTGAAAATGTATAGCTGAAGTATAATCGATTTAAGGCGCATCCTTTGAAGAACACAGCCCAATGTGCGGAACTGGTCCGGAACAGCGAACCTAAACATTTATTTCAGTTCGTAGAAAGAATTTTCACTTTTTGACACGATTGCTACCTTGTTCTATTACGGAAGCATTAGTTTGAAAGCACATAGCAATGCTTAACCCCTTCTCACATTGAGTTGCTTATAGGCAACTCGGCGCAGTGCATATACGTTAAATAATATATATCGCACCGTGTTTAACAATTGCAACACGTAAACATAGTACTAAATCACCACAAGACGTGAGAGCCCCCTCGGACTCGAGCGTCAAGCTCCTATAGCTGAGTGTTGATGGTATACGTCTCCCACTCCAATCACTGGAGTTCGAATCCTAGCATAAAAGTAGGTGTCAGGGGAAATAGAAAATATTCATGTGAGAAAGGGTAAAGAGAAAAATTTTCAGTTTACTATCTATAACTCCTTCTCACATTGAGTTGCTTATAGGCAACTCAGCGCAGTGCATATACGTTAAATAATATATATCGCACCGTGTTTAACAATTGCAACACGTATACATAGTACTAAATCACCACAAGACGTGAGAGTCCCCTCGGACTCTAGCGTCAAGCTCCGATAGCTGAGTGGTGATGGTATACGCCTCCCACTCCAGTCACTGGAGTTCGAATTCTAGCATAAAAGTAGGCGTCAGGGGAAATAGAAAATATTCATGTGAGAAAGGGTTAAGAATTTTACTGCTTCTCTTTTGGGCAAGGTGCAATTGAATATCCGTCTCCGGTAGAAAATCGACCTCCGGCACAAGTAGCATTTGTTGCGAATTTTATACGTAAATGAAATTAGCGACAACTAGGCTGTAGGGTGTAACAGTGAACGAATAGTAAACGAATAATAGAAACGGAGTGATCAAAATAACGGAAACTGATATTGAAGTATGAAAGTTTCAAAAAACGCTTTATTTTTCTGCCAACACAAATGAAGCATGCAAATATTCATTTGGCTTTCAAAAATTTTCAAAGAAAAAATAGCGGATAAACCAAAATTTTTTAAGATATTGAATGAATTTCGCAATATTTAATTAGCTAAAGTGATGTGTACCGGACCGCATTTTAGCTGAAATAGCCCATTTGCAGCCTGGACCGGGCCGGACCTACAATAGCGGCCCGCTCGCGGAAGTTGACCTAAACTTTATCCCTTGTTCTGTTCAGAACCGCCATTTTTGGTGGCACCACAAAAGATTATGTTTACTTGTTATACCATATTTTTACATAGGCTTCAGCTTTTTTTGAACGTTTATGCTAGAACATGCTTAATCTACAATTACGACCCTAAAAGTAAGTAACATTGTAAGACTTATATGATAGCTGAATTCTGAACGGCCGCAATTTTGTAGTTTTGGTTCATACTTATTCGCAAGCATCAAATCGTGCAAAATATATTGTTCCAAATTTTTCAAAACCGTTAAACAATTTCCCGCGATCATTTGCAATATTTTAACCTTTTAATCCATGGTAACTAGTACGATCAAACTTGAACGTATTTGTCTTCCATGAGCCAAAACGTTTAGAAATTTCGACCAGTAATAATCTTGAACGAATCTTCTATCTGCATATAAAATTCCATTACAAAATTGCATCCTTTCTGGTTTTAATTCCGATACTAAAGCTGCTCCATACAACAAACCAACTGTTTTTTATTTTAATGTGCAGTTCTAATCAAAAAACAGAGCAATAACGCAAATATTTCTTACAAAGATTCTGTGTGCATAGCAGCACATCTGAACATAAAAGCGCATGCAATACCAGCTACGATCTTACACTTTGCCAGAAATATACGCTTACAACTATTTTATGAAAAGGTGGCCCATGAGCGCCGGACCACTGTCCACGGGAGTTAAGCTTAAGCTTTAGACAATTTTTTGCTTAGACTTAGGCTTAGGAATATGTTTATTGTTTACGCTGTGGCTTTGGCTATAAGAAGTTTAATCAGTTGCCTGTAAATCCATTAGACTTTAACCGAACTGTGAGCAGGTTTATTAGATATAATCCCTATTCGAGCCTCTGAAATCCCTTACAATCAATTACAAGCACAAGGAAATTGCATAACTTATGTAGAAAGATATAAACAGCTAAGTGACAGAAAAATAATAAATAATTGTACAAAAACTAGTGCACTATCAAAACGCATATGTACAAACACGTGAAAACAATTGATTCAAAATGAACTGCCAATTCCTGAAAGAACCCTAAATGCAACAAACAAACGAGTACCTTTTCATCGAACAAAGCCTTACTAAGAACATCAAAATAATACACAAGTGTTAACTAATTTGGTCCAAATAACGATATAATTAATAGGTTACCAGCATTAAACAAAACAACATGATGCACTCGCATAACATACAAAGATCATGTTTAGAATATTGTGCAAAAGTGCAATACACTAAAAACGCCACATAAAAAATTTATCAAGGCAGTTAAATCAGGACCAATAAAAACATGCAAACACTCAGTTGAATGAACGCTAGGACCCTTTCCATGATTCAGCAAGAATATCTAATAGTATTCTAATACTGTTAAATACTACACAATCGTCGATCTTTGTCCAAATCAATGTCTCGTCATTAAACATACACGTCTTGACTATTTTATAAAAACTTACACTGAGATAACGAGTGAGTCAAAGATGTGCAAAACAAACTCGATAATTTAACAAAACGGTATTATTCTGAATTTTATTCAAATTCCATATTACTATTTCGCCAAATACTTCCACACTTTTACTAATTTTTGTATTGTAGTAAGCATAATCGGTACGCACACTAAACTATATAAAAACGCATATCAGAACAATTTTTCCGGATTGCGACTATTGCACAAATGACAACTGCCCAACCGACCATTGCCAAATGCGACAATTACTCAAACGGACGATAACTGCCCAAACTACAATGGTCCAAAACGCGACGATTGCCTAAACGACAACTGCCCGAATGCGATAATAGCAGAAATATGTAATAATTGTCCCTATGGCAGTGCCCCTTAAGCCTTACTAGTATTGAAAAGTGAATGTCTACTACGAGAGAATAAAATAAATTAATGGGAACAACACAAAATAAAAATTTGTGTACATGTGTACATGTAACAGAAGCCATTTTTGCGGATTTTCCAGAAGGGTTTTCTACGTCTCTTTCAAAAATTTTTCAACCTATTACGGTACCATTACCAAATTTTGATTGACGCTCTGAAACAAAGCATTGTATTGTTTAGCCAAATTTTAAGTGTGTGACATCTTTGTTTAAAATTGGCATTAGCACCGAGAGTAACGGATATACAAATGGACGAAAAAATTTGATATAAATAATATAAAGTTTACTAATTTCCGATAAGCTGTGAAAGGAATGCTGCAGAAGAAAACCCATCCACCCGAAAAATGACGGTAAGGTTACTGTACCTAACCAGAATTTACAATGCGGCACAAAGTGCATTGCGTAAACGGATGCTTCGAATCACAAATAACACACAAATTACACGCGAAATTTTTTGGGGTACAATACTGTTGCCTAAGAGCAGTTGTGTGGGTCCAGAGACATTTTAAACGGATAGGCAATTTTTAATATACGGGATGCGCCTTATCAATCCTGCACGTATCCCCCGGCTGGCGGCTAAAACGTGCCTCAAAACTTGTATTTTGACAAAAATTCTAAATTTGGAGTTAAAAAGGATAATTTGGTTACTTTCTGGAAAATTTTTTCTTTATTTCCTGTTTTCGAGATTATTTTAGTGTTAACGAAAAAATATGACAATTATACTTAATGTATAATGTCTACACCCGATGATACATTTTTATAATAATTTGGATAAATGTGAAAAGAGTTATGCCCTAAGGCAGAGTATTATGCAAGGCAACAGCAATTATTGGATTCTCAAATTCGAAATTTGGAACAACAGCGAGCTATATACCCGGCGAAAGCAATTTTTTATCTGATTCTTAGAATTAGGGCACTTAAAATACAGTCCAGATATACATACCTTCTTTTCCTTGCACTTGACAGTTACTATATGTTCGCACTATTGTCAAATTTGGGCAACAACTGTCGTTTGGGCAATAGTCGGGTTTGACAATTGTCGCGTTTAGGCAATTGTCGTTTGGGAAATCGTCGTTCGTGCAATTGTTGTTCAGGCTATTGTCGCATTGGGGTAATTTTCGTTTGAGCAATTGTCGTTTAGGTAACCTTCGTATCAGCGCTAATATATTTCTCAGCACACAGCACAAGTTAATATCAAAGTGTTGCCAGTATTTTGTGCAATAGAGGATTATGGCGATGAATTTTGTTGAGATGAGACTTGAGATTGTGCTTGGTTGTTAAAGCAACACCACAAATACCGCAAGGAAATGGTTTGTAATTCGAATGAACATAAGTGTGCCGTTCCAAGTTTTGTTTGCTCCTAAAGGAATAATAACAATCCAATATTCAGATCAGCACCTTATCACAGTAAGCTTGCATACGAATCGTAAAAAGTTTTGTCTTAACCACCTAAGCAGATTGTCAAATTCTTAACAAACTGCATTCAATTTCACAGAGTATAATGATGCGTTTCTACCTCCACAATCTACTATTACCATTATTATTATTATTATTATTATTAATATTATTAATATTTATATATTGAAGCTGGAACGCCCCACATACGTATTTAGGACAGCGTTCCAATTCATTTTATAAGGTATGCAACTTAAATCCAGTACTAATTAAATGCCTACAAAGTATCTACCAAATATAACACCACACTAATGATTATGACATCAACCTCTATCAAACGCATAAACCCACCAGCGCGAACAAACATTGACAAAGTGTAATTATTACTTGAATGCTTTCCCGCATGTAGCACACTGGAATGGCCTTTGATTGGAATGTGACAACGTATGACGTCGACAAGCAGCTCTTGAGGCAAATGTTTTGCCGCATTCACCACACTCAAACGGCTTAACGTCATAATGTTTGCGAAGGTGGATTTTGTACGGCTCACTGACATGAAACTTCTGAAACTACAAAGTTCTGGTTCTCAAATGTCGCAACCAAAATCTTTGCTAAACTGATAACCATTTAAACAGCTAAAAGGTAGGCTTGCCAGCTTTATTTTTGTTATTATATACGTACTGCAACTAAATGATAACTACATATTAAATAGAACCCATTGAATGTTCACACATTCACTCAACATTTCTGCACTAGTTCAATGCAGGGTGGTAACACGGTTTGAATTCCGTCAAATCGTGGATTTGTTGCCAGCTTGCTTCAATATCAATATAGCTCCGCGTACGTAGATTAAAATTCTTCATATAAAAATGCTTTTAACGTAAAATCCTAATGTGACAATGTAGGTGTTCCTTGTGGCCAAAACTTCATTGTTTATAGTGTTTAGATATTGTTAACCTCTCATGTTTTACATGACTAGCCTAATTGCCCTAATACAGTAAAAATAAAATATATTAATAAATTTGGGAATAGCAACGCTCTAAAAATTCGCAGGTGCCCCAAATCAGTTTATATGTATTTTAAAGGCCTACGAATAATCACCTCGCCACATTTCGGACATTCAAATCGGAAGTTTTCGCTGTGCATTCGTTCATGTTTTTTCAAAGAACTGCTGCTGGCAAGGATTTTGCCGCATGTTTCGCACTGATATTGTCTGTTGTCGCCGGAATGTAACTAAAATGTCAATGAAAATTTTTTCAATCTATACACTGCAACAACGTATTAAGCCTACTAAACCCTATTTAGTGCAGTATTATTTCACAATCCTACATACAAAATGTTTCTTAATCAAATATTTCGAATTTTCATCCACGCTCAGCTATCTCACCATGACTCAAGGGGAATAAAATTGCATCCACTATCGGATAAAAATCATCTTACGCAAAATCCAATTCCAAAACCTCACTTTACAAGTTGGGAAACAGATGCTGCTATAATTCATACGAATATAAAACCGACATTAGAAAGCTTGAAATAAAAGTATTAATCTCATATTATTACATATACTTACAACAGCTGTATGTGCTTTCAAATGTTCTGGCCATGGATAAGTTTTGTCACAGTGTGGACACTGATATGGTCGAACCTTGGTATGAATGCGGTAGTGTCTTTGGTAAGCAACACTGCATTTAAAAGAACTAAAATGAAACGTTAACTATTTACCACAATGCAAACGACTATGAACTAATTAGAAACAAAAAGTTATCACACAAATTAACACACCGGACCCCACTATAGCATGTTAACAATACTTTATGATTAATGCATGCAATAATGCATGAAAAGGTTATCACATACAGCTATGTCTCAAACTTGGGCTGGTATGTATTTGTTGCCAAATGCAGGGGAAAAGAATTATATAAAACATGTTCGAATTTAAGCGCCTCTCACAATTATTTTCGAGGGACAGCCACATATTTGTACGAGTGTTGGAGAAAGCAAAATTTACAATGTTAAAATTGTGCCCTCGTTAATCTCACGTCATCAAAATTTTCTTTGCTACCAACACCTTAACACGCGTGAAACAATGTATGCCTACGTACATTGTGCGTAATGTGACACACGTTAAGGTGATGTTTACAAAGAAAGTTGTGGTAAGTTGGGGATAACGCAATTGTCCTGCGAATCCCTTTTCGCTGACTTCTGAATAGCTATGGCCACAACCAGTGGAAGTTGCAATATACTTCAAACTCGAATTAGACGGCTACCACTTACAGTAAATGGCGTTACAACAATAAACAACAACTAACAAGAGTTATGCTCACCGATCGCATGCTTTACAGCGGAATTCTTTATTTTTGTGCGTTCCATACAAGTGAGATTCAAACTCAGGACCATTGCTGAAAACCTCATTGCACAAAACGCATTGCATATCCGGTTGATTTACATCAAGCACTTCTTGCGCAAACATGGCCTATAACATGACATATTTCTAAAAACTGTCGTCATATAACAGTGTGACCATAGCTGTAGCCATTATTCTTGAAATATTTAATTGTGTGATTTCGAACAAAACACTCTAAATGTGATTTTGATCAGAAAAAACAAATGCAATATAGTTTACTTTTCAGCAATAAATATTCAGCAATGCAGAATACCGCAGCTGGATGTGGACGTTCTGCCAAAGCCGGTTATCTGGTCGCCCCTGACAAAACTGTTTTTCACTATGTACTTACTTAACAAAACTTTCAAAAATCCACAACGTTACTATCAGCAAGCAATATGTTCTAAGAGTTGAACCGTTCCCAAATAAACATGAATATTTTCGAAAATGCCAGTGTAGCATAAACGCAACAAAAACAAACTGTCTAGAAGTTTAACTTTTGTAGGTATAGCTCGCTATTAACAACTAAAATCACGTTTATAACTTTCCTTCATATTTTGTATTGAAAATGCACAGGTGCCTAGATTGAAAACGGTGCAAAACAAATCGATCCAAAATTTTAATGCAATCTTTGCCTGACTCGATGCGTTTCTAAGAGCTAAAGAAGAATCTACCGTTTCGGTCAAGTAAAAACTTTATAAAAAGTATATACTGGTCTTCATTTTTACGCTACGCTTACAGTGTATCAAATAGAAAACTTTGGTTCGATTCAACGTTTCATTTTTCAACAAAAACATACTTGTCTAGCAATAAACGGCAATTCTGACAAAACAAAATACATTATTACAAAATATTCATTGGCCCCCGATTGTGTACGAATAGGAAATTTGCTGCTTTTTAATAAGTCATTGACATACCTGGCTAGTATCTGGATGCGTGTGTAAATAATGCTCAAGCAGCGTACTCCAATTTCCGATTTCCCTTCCGCCACATAGTTCACAAGCAAACGCGTTAACATCGTACGGGTGCACCTGTTTTCGCTTTCCCTTTGATTTGTTGTTACCATTGTCGTTTACACTGATTTGGTCATCTTCCACAAAATCTGGGTCATACAAATATTCATCTTCGCTACAATGATCGTTCTCACTTTCATCTGAATCACTCCGATCCTCAGGACATTCGGCTTCGAGACCACTAGCTTCATCGGGTTTCAAAACAAAATTCGATGGTTTGTTGTCTTTTGAGGTCGCCGCAACATCAACCTGGTATGGTCCCGTGTTCACTTGTCGTGAACACGACGCATTGTCGCCGCTGAACCGTTTCCTTGTGGCCAACTGTGATGGATGTTTGTTGACACGATTCTCGAGTTCAAAAGCAAAACCTTCTTCATTCGAAAGCGCCTTCTCGACATCAACGTAATGACCTGGTGATTCCGTGATGTATGTAGCATCGTTGTGGTATTCTGAAAATAGATATATACGAGAAAATATACAGTGTACTTCCATTTAATTCAACAGGTTGGGCGGTCTCGGTCAAAAACGCGGGACCGAGACCCAACTTACCGAGACCGAGGCTTTTGGTCTCGGTCTCGGTCAATTTTTAACCGTCAAAACACTCTCGATACAACCCTGATCCAAAGCTATAGTGTTGTTTTTGATCCCGAGCAAATCGAATAGACTGGACAATTTTTAACATAGCGTAGACCCTATAAATGCGGATGACCCATATCTTTACACGAAGCCGTAAATGTGTTAAACGTGAAAATGCAAAAATGCAACTATTTGGGCTTTGTCATAATAAAATCAAAGTGTTTCGGGTTTCCTTTCAAAAATAGAATTTTGGGTAACGGGAGGGGTCAGTCTGCTTCTCAAATCCCTGTATAACCAGGTAGCGGTGCTCCACAATCGTTCGCTGTCTGTGTTGGTATGCAAAATGCGCAAGTACTTCCGGCAAAAGCTGTAATCTAAGGAAAATTTTTGTGATTGCTTATCGCTTTTTTACCTCTTTGGTCTCTGTTTGCAAACCACCGAGACTGAAAAAACCGAGACCGAAACCAAGGCCAGTCAAGTCCCGAGACCGAGACCGCACATCCCTACCTATCAGCCATGTAAGAAACCTTAACATTCAATTGCACTAATAAGTAACCTTAGCCATGCCGTTTGAAAGATTAATTTTCCAATGGATGCATTCCGATTTTGTAAAAAATATATATAGAATATATTAGGATTCAACCGGATATCCGGCTCCGAATAAAATCGACATCCGGCTCCGGTAATCTACATTTCCGGGTATTTATCGATGAAAACTATAACATAACTCTTTACCTTACTACGGATTATTTATCACCAAAAATGTATAAGTATATACCGCAAGAACCTCAATTAACATTAAGATTTTTGTAGAAACAAAATTATAACATATTATGGCAACTGGCAAGTAGTATTAAATAGCGCAATTACGCATGTTTACCTTTTTGTTGAAACTTCTTCGGTTGAACGCGATGTATAAGAGGGTACAACTGGAGGTCTGCCTCCGGATCCGGCAGAAAATCGACATCTGGTTCCGGATGAGGTAAATTTCGGAAGGGAATTCCGAATTTCGTAATTAAATTTTGCACAAGTACAAAATTTGTTTGCTTGAATGCTTTATGCGTTTCATTTTAACTTTTGGTACAATTTAAAAGGACAGGTTACCTAGATTTCGTAAAAAATACGCGCATAACCAAAAGATTTACACAACAGCTTACATATATTTGCTAAAATTAGTAAATGAAACATCATTTTAACTGCCTAATTTTGCTTCATCTCCGGATTCGGTATTTTTCATCTCCGGTTGCACGTTGATATATAATTAATATTTATATACGTATTAGAACAAAACTTACCTATTGTAATTGTTGTGGCCATCTTCTATTTTACACAAGAAATTTATTTTTGTACATCAATAAATAGCGAAAACAAAATGCTTAATTAATCGTGCAAAACGTCTAAGGTCCGCTTAAAACCCGAAGCATGAGGGTTTGAGTCACACCAGTACGTCTGTTTTTCTAGCATCTTACTTAAATGTAAAATTACCGGATAAACGATTCCGACTGCAGCAAAAAATTGCTATTCGGTTCTGGCTCCAATAGTCAACTCTGCCGGGTATTTATTGCTCAAAAGTATTGCATAATTGTACAGTTGCGAGCATGAATATCACAAAACAGCGTTTTAAAAGTTGATACAAGTACTTTTGCCTGAGCGTAACACTTAGAACAGCACATAATATTTAGATACTTTATTCGGTTGAAAAACATCCGGCTGCCAGTTCAGGAAGAAAATTCATGATCCGACTTCGATTCCGGAATCTAGTAAACTATTATCCGGCCGCACTCTGTTCAAAGTACTGTAGTACACAGCCTACCCTAGCACTCATATTCTTTACTATCTTGTTTTCTAGTTTTTCGTTATTTGCGTCATTTTTGCTTGCCGTTCCCGGAGGCGATTTTAGCCGTTGGTGTCACTCTGGGTAGGTAGCGAGCCTGTCGAACTTTTTACTAAGCACTTGGAAAAGCAGACACACAGGGGTTGCTCGAACTCTCAGCGTACGGATCCTTAAACAAACGTTTTACCACTGTGGCACATAGCCCGCTGCTCCAGTCGTCCGTATGCTGTGGTCTAGCATTACAATATAATGAGCAGCGCATATATTGCATATGCACCCGGAAAAAGCATATCTCACATAGTTACATGTCCCAATTTTCACCAAGGTCGTTCCTTGACTGTCCACCCTGTTTTCAACTGTTGTCTTTGCGGTCACGGCGTAGGCCACATGCCAATCTGAGTAAGTACCGGGATTTCGGAACTTTTTTACTAAGCACTTAGAAAAGCAGGCATACAGCGGTGGCTCGAACTGTCAGCCTACGGATCTTTGGCTTATGCGAACGCTTTACCCCCATAGCCCCAGGACAAGCATTTACTGTTAGTAACGAACATTGCCTGACCATTTCCGACCAAATTTCACATTTCAATTGTATTACCATAGTGGTAGACACTGTGATAAGTTGAGTAGGCTAGTGCAAGAGAGTTTTTAGTTCTGAGTTCTCAGCCGCCGAAAATGAGGGACGCTCCCTAGAGGTTTCGAAGTCGGTCGACAGATTTTCTGTCCAGCGCGTTATCTACTGAGCCACGCCGCCTCACAATCAACTGCTGAGTTTTTCTGCATTTATCATTTATTCCTTATAAGAACCACAACATTATACACATGTATCTTGGTTCTTCCATGTTTTACTGCTGCTGAATATGAAGGCACTACATACATACGTAGCAGTAATTTTTACCGATGTGCAGCGTCAGCATGAGGTTATTATTTGCCTTATGCATCCGCATGTCACAGGCACATATAGTTGACGATACAAGTAGTTGGAGGGCGGCTATGTGGCGCAGTGGTAACAGCATCTGCCTGGTCATGAGTTTGAAATAATCCGTAACCCGCTTTTCCAGCCTCTTAGTAAAAAACAGGGTTCTTTTTCTGGAAAAAATTATGACCGGAAAAAAAATAAATTTTTCCATTTTTTTCGGAAAAAAATGGAAAAAATGGAAACAAATCATTCTTTGTCTGAGTGATCGGTCATCCCTCCCTTAGCCGGCGTTTGTCCAAAAATGTTTGCATTTTGGAACTTTTTGCACATTTGCGCTTCTGATGACATCCCCTGATCATTCCAAGCCCAAACCTGAATTGCTGAAGAATTCGATTTTTAAGGCCACACGTTCAGCCCCTTGGCACCCAAAAATTTTTTTCGATATGTTGGACAAATTATATATCACTGACTCGTTAGACAGACGTCTGATTTGGAAACATTTAACAATATTCGTCTTAGCTCCGTAACCTGTGTCCGATGGTAGGTTTGCAAAATTTTTCGACAAAAAATTTTGAATCAAATGCAGGAATTTGGGACCTTAAAATTCGAATTTTTAAAAATTTAAGTGTTGGCGTGGAATAATTGGAGGAGGTCATCAGAACATCAGATACTGATGAGTGGAGCGAGCTAAAGAAGTCACACTTGTTTTTTGTAAGTATATATTCAATACCAAAACACTTTTGGGTTTTTTGACATCAAAGCCTCTCAATTGTTGCAATCTCGCGAGCGATTCGAGGTTGAAGCTAGACGTATTCTTGTGTCAAATCATACGGTAAAAGCAAGCTTTCAATATTGAGCGCCCTAACTTTGGCATCACTGTCGACGAAACCTGGTCAGTAAACCGAAGAAGATGCATATGTAGTTTTACATTGAATCTCGTGGCAAAGCTTCAATTCTGAAATCTATTTATATATTCAAATTCTGCAATTTTCGCTTTTTCGGACATTATTGTGTTGCATGAAAATTGGTTACATGTCGTCTAAAAAGGTTAATTTATACCACATTTAGTTGCAAATTAAATTTAAGAATCGTTTAATACTTTTTCCATTTTTTTCTTTTTTTACACCCCCTAGGAAAAAATGGAAAAAACCAATTTTTCCCGCCAACAACCCTGGTAAAAACTCTGAAGTCCTGGTTCCTGCCTAGACTGACAATATGCAACAGGACAAGCATGTCTCACATGCTTTACACTGGAATATTTTCCATGACTGACAGTGAGTCGTAACAGTGTTATTAACAACCGTTTTTGCGTCCGCTTTAATTCAGCCGTTGGCTAAAATTTTCGGTAACTTCGCAATCACTAATTTTTGTGGCCAACAATTAGTTTTGAGCTGAACGTGCGTGAAATAAATCGTATCAGAATTTGTGTTTTGCGGATATTCAACAGTAAATATTTATTTCGCGCCGAATCTCATAAGCTTTAGCGAATCTAGTGGTAAGCCTACGTCGAACTCCGTGGAGAATCATCAATCCCGATCGGTTCAGATTCAGATTCGCCGAAGCCGACGGTGGCTTATCTAGAAACCTAGGCTGTTAATATATAACGGTTAAAAATTGACCGAGACCAAAAGTCTCGTTCTTGGATGGTTGGGTTTCGGTATCGGTCATGCTTTTTTCAGAAACCGCCCATCAGTGGCTGCTAGCGCAGTGTAATTTGGTTTCTGAAAATTTCATACTTACCT
The DNA here is from genome assembly GCA_030248215.1 of Enoplolaimus lenunculus. Lineage (NCBI taxonomy): Eukaryota > Metazoa > Nematoda > Enoplea > Enoplida > Thoracostomopsidae > Enoplolaimus > Enoplolaimus lenunculus. The sequence goes on along the minus strand of JASANG010000442.1, from coordinate 55,771 downwards.
CCTAGCTAAGTAGTTTTTATACAGAAAAACCGTAGTCAAATTGTACGCATTTTTGAAACTGTGATATTGTGTTTTATAATTTGCACTTGAACTTGACAACGTGTCGCATTTATAGCACAAAGACGTTTGGCCCATGTATCGAACAGGGTCGGATCATTTTCTGAAGGGGCTATGTGCTTTTAACTTCCTATGCTTGAGCTAACATCCGCTCTCGCGTTTGTAGAGATTGTATACGGCGTATACTCGTAGCACGTTGACACTGTCGCGTTTTTGACGGATCACCTGATTTTGGCGCGCCCAAATGTAAATATGCAATATATATGTTGAAACTCAACCGTAGAAGGCATTATCTAGAAACAGAGGGTCGAAAGTGGCGTAACTCAGAAATAGTTTAGTGAAAGTGCGCGAGCGAACCGAGAGAGAACACTGAAACACATTTTTGCACATAACTTTTTTAATCCAAACACAAATTTTTAATTTGTTTTAGCCTATCAGTTTTGAAATTAATAAAGACGTATGTTGGATACCAATCTGGAAACAAAACAGAGGTGGCACGATGGGACTCGCGCGCAAAGCAAATGAAGCGTCAGCCATACATTTTCCACTTAATATCAGTGCAAAGTGGCTTATCGCTACGTCAAGACTCGAAAAATTTGGGAACTGCAGTTTTTTGTGACCGCTTTTAGTCTTTTATTGCGACGATCAACATACACGGCATAGTGATGGCATGAACCGCGCCCTGTTTCCCGCCGCGTTACTGCACCACTAATTACACTCAACTAAGGTGTCAGAATAACGTTTTCCGGATTGTCTCATCTCCAAGAAACAGCCATCAATAGATATATAAACAGCAGCCGCGTACTTTTCGACTGTATCTTCTGTGGACTGTAAAATAAACTATAAATTCTATCTTCAACAAACAAAAATTGGAAGCGGTGTCAGCTCACCTCCCTTAACCGGGGCAAATCAAGTTTAGGTCACCTTTTGTTCTTTAATATGATATTCGAGATATTTTCTGCGAATAATCATATGATATATTTTCAATATTTTCAAATGTCTGCATGCTTGAGGTAACATACCCAAATTGTCCTGATTAGTATCATGATACAGGAATGTGAAATTTTAATGTTTGAAATCATATGATATTCGAGTTTTGTCTGTTGACCTGAAACAGCCCGAATTTTAACATTGACGTCAAATCAACACGGGACAAACGGTGAACCGCCTACCCCGGTTATACGTGATCCCGCGTGAATCGTTTGAATTTAAAGTGTCAGAACATTATTTAATATATAATGTAAAAACAATTTAAAATTTTACACATTTGCAAAATAAAAATTTTCCAAGGAACGCTGCGCTCAAGCAATTGCTTGAAATCTCCCAATAGAAAATATACTTTTGCATAAATGTTTAGCTCCCGTCCGTGTGAAAATCAAGCGCGGAACGTTTTTCAGTGGGACAGCAATAGTGCAAGCTTAAGCGTTTGACTAATTTTTTTCCTTACGTTAGGCTTAAGCTTATATTTTTAGGTTTTGGCATAAGCTCGTAATATGCTTATACTACTTTTACGACCCTGTTCTGTACATCGGTCCTCCGACCTAAGGCAATATGCTATATACATCATTTTATTTGCACAACTGTGGATGTAACTATACAAATACTACATAACAGAAGTAATGCGAATAAAGATACAACTAATGATAAACTCATAATATAACAAGATAAATAACACAAAATTTAAAAATAATCATATGCCTAAAAGCTCATCTATCGCACCAGGTTACGTTTGGAAGCTAAGGTAAAGGTTACACGGATACGAACTTATGTAAATACAGTGGCGAATGAATTGGCCCGGTATAATTTGTGAAACTCATCAGATTTGGGCATATACGCAAGCAGCGAAAACACAATTTAACCAAAAACGCAAGCAATTAGTTATCCAGTCGATGTGGCGAACACGGTTTAAATTCAGTCTGTCTCCATTGTTTCCGAGCAATGCTATCAAACACAAGCAAACCACTATTAGGTACCGATATGGACCCTGCGATACTTCAAAAACCAATATTATAATTCACAAATTTAATTTTTATTGTAAAAATGAAGAAAAAACAGTATATCTAACAAACCAAAATACATAAGTATCTATTAAAATCGGCACCTTTCTGAGCAAACGTTCCCGACGGCAAATAACTGAAAAGCATGGACGCCGGCAAGTGTATTCAAAGGTGTGCTGTTGCGCCGTTTTAGCGTTCTCTAAAGTAATTTGTTGGACACATACCGTAACAAACCCGTGTACACTAACGTAAAATTTAACAATATAACTTTTCTGAGCCGTATCGGCTTGCCCAAACTTATAGCTAAGATATTGCCAGCGTCAATGCTAAAGAAGAATGCGCTGAATGACAATATATAACAAACATCAAAACATATTCTCACATGTGTAGCTTTCGCCAGTTTAGTGATCTGATTACAAACCTCGTGAACTCTTGCAGTTGCGAATGTCGAAACTGGTACAGAAGTAGGACAAATTAAATTGAAAAAATGTACTGATTATCGAAGCTTACCCCATTCACTGATTCGAAAATTACAAGAACTATCACCAATTGACGATAAGCGCTACATACATTTGAGAATACGAGCATTGGCTTCAGTTTATTTTTGTTTTTTCGGAAACAGTAATTTTAGAGTAACAAAACGTTTAACGTACACTATACTACTACAGGCCCGGATCTGTATCATTGGTTGGTTTGGACAAAACGTATATACTATATTGCACTGTCTGCAACCAAATACGCACTGTCGCACAATATTAAGAGTAAAAAATCCGATCATGAAGCAGATCTCAGTTGAGTTAAAAATTGCAGTTGCTATCGGGATCGCAAATCACAATATTTCCGCACAAATCATTAATTTCAAGTTAACTCTTGCATGTTGGAGTTGTCGGCCATCGTAGCTAATCTAAGTGACCGCTCTGTTTGTTGGCACCAAACCTGCACACCACTGTAGAAAGATTCGCTTGCGATATAGCGGCCGTCTTGTGAACGCCATTCAGATTCCACTCCGAAAATTTAGCCTCGTTGCTCAAGACTTCATTTTCCAACCCATTCGTGTAATCGCAGTAACGACGTGAAATCCTTTCTGAAATTAATTAGTAGAAACTAGCTGCGATATAACTAAAGCTACTTTTGTGGTAAGTACAACAAAAGAAATAGATTCACCCCGTCGCTTATCTTAAAACTTATCCTTGTCATGCCCGCAACTATGGGGGAAATAGAGTATTCGCTCCACCAGACCGAATACGTTTTCAACTCTATTGCAAATTTACTCAGCTATTTGGCATCCAATATCAATTAAAAACATTTCACCTGGACCTTAATTTCCCTACTAATTAATTGCCACTAAAGGCATGCAAAGTTGCAAACCGCTTGCAATTTCTGACGAAGACGGTGTGCTGGTGTTCTCTTAATCGTTTCAAATGTGAACAGCTTGAAACTATTAAACTTTCAATTATTCTCAAACTTTCAATAATCAGTTTCACTCATACTCTCTAAAAACTTAAACTTAAATCATAGCTTAACTAAACTTGAATATTAATTTAAGTAAAACTTAAACGGCTGGATGGACTAACTACACTGGAATTTTAAGTTATACTAAACGTAATGTGTTTTTAAGTTTAACACCAGTTTAAGTAAACATATTTTTAGTTTAAGAAATAAGTGCAGCCGTGTATCTAAGAGTTCATTAAGTCTAGCTTAAACTGAAAATATGTAAGATTTTAAATGAGTCTAAGCGTAAACCTACCTATTAGTTTAGTTAATCTAGAAAGTTAGTTTAATTCTGGTGGATTAGCTTAAGCTTAAATCAAGTTAGCAAACTTTTAGAGAGTAGTCGTATTCACAGCTTAGAATTTTTAACATTTTTTATCTAATTTCAAATTTTTAACTCAACCATTTTCACATATGTTCGTTTTCAAATCATTGCCGAGGGTGGTTCGGAAATATAAGCAGCTTAACGTTCGTTGAACACTACGCAGCTTAGACTTTTTGATAATTAATTTTTCATTTTCGTACAGCTATTTTCACTTACTCGCCATCTTCGTCTTGCTAAATAATGTTTTAAATTTTGCTTATTGTTCAAATGTTGAGCGTCTGCGTCATCCGATCGTCTCAGCCAACGGTGAAACAAACACTGATCAGCAGTCATTCGCTTGCTGAAATTTACGTTACGATACTTCACAACGAAGGCATAGGCGAGATTTTACTTCGAGAGGGTATTAACTAATGTTAAAAACCCTTTTGATCAGTAAGATCTTGAAGGTCTATTGTAATCTTGCAAACAGTAAAAAATTTCGGGCTGGATTTTCTTGGGCTTAGGACAGTACAACAATCAGTAATTCGGGGGATAACTTTTGCGTTCTACTAAATTAAAAAGGTGTGGAAGAACCCTAATCATAACCGACTGTACTTTCTGAAAATTAACCAAAAATACTTTGTATCATAACAGAGCAAATTTGTAATGATCACTTGCTGAACCTGAATAGTCGATAATTAATAATACAAAATACCCTGATCTTCATTTTAGCAACAGGTATTCACACAAGCCAACTGTGGCGTTCGAAGATAAAGAAATTCACGAAGCTGTTCACGAGGTCATATTCACACCACTCGTTTGCTCATATTCTCAAATGTGCGTAGCACCTATCACAAGTTATTGATATCATTCGTCTAGCTATTGAACTTGTGAATAGTGATGTTTGAACATTAGTTTGTCTTTTATATTTGATTACTGCTATACGAAAGTTTTCACATTTGTAGCTGTCGTGCTGGCTAGTTTGAAACCTGTGCCAAACCTATCAGTAGACGTTGGTAGTTATGCCAGCAGAGCTTGTTAACTTAGCTCATATTAATTATACGTGAAAGCGAACTCCTAAGCGTAATCCTAAACAGAAGTTTTAACCTAATCCTAAGTCGAACCCAAAGTCTTCTCGTCTCATAGTCTACATTTAATGAGCGGCTAAAAATAAATACTTTTTTCCGCGACGTTTTACCTTTTATCGTATTTTAGTAATTTTTTCACAAAATCTTTCGCATCGTCCGACACGTCAGCAAATTCATCTTCAGCGAAATCCCATTGCCCGCGTGTAATATTACAGTACGTTTCGGCGTCGGTGTCGCCAAGGAACGGTGATAAACCCGATAATCTGTAAAATAATTTCGTTACAAATGACGTTTAACTTCAGTTCAGGTGATATTTTTAATTTTGGTCAAATTTTGGAGTAAATTCTTATTTCGCTTACAGCATCTCTTTTAAATAACTGAAGAAATTAGACGGTTTTTGTTGCAAAAACAATTTTAAAACATTAACTATTACCATTTGAAATCTAAAATGAACCAAAACATTTCGAGATTTCCAGCTATCCCAATTTCCAAAAATTATTAGTAAATCAGCGGCCTTTGTTCGCGCACGCTGGTATATCTCAGCAAGAACACCAACACTACTATTGTTTATCGATATTTCATCGAAAAACTAGAACTCATATCAGATAATATACCTAACCTGCTAGTGAAGGACTGTGTTAAATTTTGAAAAAAATCAAATTATCTTACAAAATATAAGCTAACACCCCAACGGCCCACATATCAGTAGTGAATTCAACGCGTTCATAGTTGACTATTTCAGGGGCAGCAAATTCTGGTGTCCCGGCGAGAATTCTAATATCGTCGCCTGGTTTGTATTCGTGTGATAACCCGAAATCGATCAGTTTGATACGATTACCCGTTCTTGATATACACAAAATGTTTTCTGGCTAAAATAAAAAAAACAGTAATTATAAATGACTGAAATGCTACATATTACAGTATCACTGTACACGAGAGTATTTACTAAGCAATCACTTAACCATTTTTTCACTTCTTACTTCTTAAGCTGAGTACATCAATGTTTAACAAATCGAGCGTATTTGATCTGTTAAAGATTAACTTTTCACGAATACAATTAACGGCTCAAAGTACGTCTTCGACGTAATGAAAACCGGTAGGTACCTCTGAATTCACTCGATTGAAATTAACTGTTGTTTGTATTCGTTAGAATGCTGGATCGTAGCCAATGGGAGCCAGGGGGGTGCAGCCTATCTGGAAAAATTTTAGTCCGCTTTAGAAAATTTTAACGGAAAGCCTTGTATGCTTGTCCTGCAAAATTTTAGCTCACCTAGCAAGGTGATTTGGCTACGGTCCTGTTAGAATGGTAAGTTCGTATTGTTTTAGATTTGATACAGTAGTAACCACCACACATCAGCTCATGTTTGCGCACCAGTTAAACGTACTTTCAAATCTAAATGTATAATATCCTGAGAATGAATATAGCTGACAGCTTCACATATCTGCCGCATAAACACCACGATCGCTTTCTCGGTCACAACGTAATTTTCATCCGCAATTCTTTCGAACAATTCGCCGCCTTCAATGCTGAAAAAACAAACGACTATCACAAAATGCAGCCAGCTTCGGCCAAAAATTTCACCCTGGCCTCCGCAAATTAGTGGCGATGTTTTTCGCAAGAAATCAAAAGTTTTTTCGAAATTTCACACCTGGTTCTAATATTGCTATTTACTACTGATTGTAGAGCGCTGAATCTGACCTCAAGAACAATTTAACTTTAGACTTAATCATTTTAACAAATGCTGTACTCCTAGCGTCACACGCAGCGGAGTGAAAGTTAGAAACAGATTCGACCATGTCCATGGCAAGCACTGAGTCTATTCGAGATCGTGGTCGTGAATAAAGAGGCATGATCGATATAGACCCCCGCTTTAAAAATATGTGAAAAATAATAAAAGTTTACGAAAGACAGAACGTTTTTAATTTTCTACACGCAGCTGCGATTAATTGTTTTTGAATTGATACCTGTCCGAAATGCAGGCCTGGCTACGACCACACGTTCAACTATTGAACAATTGCTGTTTCGCTGTATTAAATAAAAAAGTTAAATGCAAAACATACAAAACTTACAGTTCCATCACGAGAACAGCTCGATTTTGAGCAGGAAAGAAAACGTCGTGCAGTTGAACAATTAGCCTATGATTGAGTCGGTTCATTATTGCAATCTCTTGCTCAACCATACTGCGTTCGTTTAATTTTCGAATGCGAATATGTTTCGCGGCGAAATGTTCGTTTGATAATCGATCCCGGTAGCGGACAACAGTGCCAAATTTACCCCTGACAAAATTTTCCATACATCAGGTAAAACATGATTACTTCCTCGTTTTAAATCGCTCTCGATAATTCCAAGTATATGTGGCAGTAACTACGGTCACATTTATGGATAGAAATTCATTTAAAAAAGATTATTTGACATCTACGGTCCAAAGGCCCGTTATAAAGCCTGGGAAACTATCTTTTTTTGCTCATCTCTTCAGAAATTTTCCGACGAAAACAATCTTCCTGGCTCCCTTGCATACAGACCAGTCACCGGCCAATTTCATGTAGCGAAATTAAGATAAAACGTAGCGGATATATGAATTCTATGGGGTGAACCGCAAAATAACTGGTAAAACACTGAAATTTGTTAATCTAATGAAACAATATTTTTAATAATACTTACTGCCTAACGGCGTTTGAGTTTGATTCGTTACGCATGTAGCTAGCATGTCTTTGCATTCGGCAAGATATATCACACATCGAAATTTCATGGACGCGAAAAACCTTTACACTATTTAGAATAACCTGCTTATCTTAACGCAACTGCAAGTATAAGTATTATTAGATACTTCAAGTGAAAACAGTCCTTTTTCTTCTTAATGGTTGTTGCTAATACATAGCCAGCGCCGGATTAAAGAGGGGCCAGGCAGCCGGTGCCCGGGGCATCCCCCGAGAAAGGGCCTTCCACCAACCGATAAGAGACAATACGTTTCAATGGATAACAAGCCATCAAAACCACTATGGGAATTTTGGAAAGTACTGATTATGTGCTCCGGGTCCGGTAACATATCTCGATAAATATTGACCCGTACGCCGGTTTATCTGTGTTAGGGATATAACTGTTTTCTGCTAGCGTTGATGTTCATTGTGTATTAGTTTTGGTGTATGAGCCCTATGCCTCCCACCAACTTAAGCCGATCCTGTGCATAGCTGGTAAACTAGAAAAACTTACGTGCCAATTTTATCCAACACATCATATTTGTAGGTTTTGTCTTTTTCAGTGAAACAATCCGATTCAAAATACTGGCGGCTTGGTGATAACGAATCTGACGCTGAAACAGAAAGTACAAATGTCAAAAAATTAAACCAACACCAACCCCTGTTACAAAAACTACAAATGGATGGTTGTGACCTCTGGAACACTCCCGCCCCCTGGATATACGGTTGTATTTGCTGGCTTTTTTTAAAATTAATTTTAAACTAATTAAAACGGATTTCAAGCCCAGTTTGAACTTTATAAATAATTTAAGTTTTGACAAGTAGCAGATTTTTAAATTATTACTTTTAGTATTTATAAACTCAGCATTCCGGCCAATAGACCAAGCTATACAAAACTATAACTTCACTTTCGTAAAGAAGGTAATCGAGTAGAAAATAGAGTGTTCTCAATAGTGGGTCCGTAGCAGGTTCAAAGGTTCAAAGGGGTCAATCTCAGCTTTTTCAGGGCAAACACAGGAGTTTTGTACCGCTGATTGTTGGTTGAACATAAGTCTCTTTTCAAGTTTTCGCTTTCACCCTGGTTCTAATAGACTCTTATACATATTACTATACAAGCTTATTACAAAACCAAAGCCTTATTCGTAAGCCTAACTTACATGCCAAAATCTGAAAATTTCGCAAAACTTTCATAATATCAAAAATTTTAAGAGACAGTGTGCTAAGTCTAAAATATTTTTGTCGTAAGCTTAAAACCTAAAGCGTACGTTAGTGCAAAATCTGAAAATTGCGCGAAAACTGAGAACGCAGTGCGTACACGCCGGCCAATAATTCGCCCGCAATATATTGTTTACCTGTGGAACAATAATCTGAATCACAACTGCAGTCAGATTCGTCAACATAGATCAAATTTGTCGATGATAAGTTTACCATTATGCAACGCACAAGTTTATTATATAAATTTTATACCCAGTGACTGATTATTAATACAGTTGTGATCATTATAATATTCTTAAAAATAACTATATACATAGATATATACATAAATATTTTCTTGAAAAGTTTGTTGGTCCACATGCCATTACCCAACAACATACTGAACTCCGCCGATGAAACGCAGGATCTTGAACATCCGTTCGGATCCACAACCGAGGTCATGTAATGCTGAAATTTTGGCTTGGGATTATTAAATATATAAATTACGTGTAGCTCCACGATCGCTTCGTTCGATACATTTTGTTTAAAGCTCAACCTCTTTAATTTTTTGCCGTCAAGTCACAAGTTGATATCAGGCATACAAGCAGATGCGTCCGAAAAAATTCCATTTGGAGGTGGCACCGAACAAATTTGGGGGCCCCTACTATTGCAATTCAAGGTTGTTTACTTTTACATCGAATCTATAGACGGCACCAACCAAATTTGGGGGCATGGCCTCCAGTGCCCATTCCCCTGTGGGGACGCCTTTGCATACAAAACTCGGCTTGTTCGTTGAAATATAAACCTGTACGTTTAACTCTTGCACTTGTAACACTTTTAATATTAAAACAAGCATGTCAATTATATTAGACACAATTGAAATTTCAAAGGAGCATATTCTTCTCGAACTTGATAAGTTATCACTAAAAATTGCTGACAGGAGCTGCCAACCATCGCGATTCTGTAAAGAATTCGAATTTACAATCACTCAAATGTAACATTAATTATGTTTGCATACTTTACAAGCTAAAAGTTCCCCCAAAACACAATGCCGCTACGTCACAGTCCAAGGCCCGTAGCCAGCTTACCTCGTTAGGTGGGCTATATATTTTTCAGGAGGGGCATTCAATGCTTTTTAATGACTTACAAGCAAAGTTGAAAATTTTCGGAGGTGGGGGGAATTTTCCAGAGGGGGGCTCAGCCCCCGTGCTTCTTATTGACTACGGGCCCGCCCAATCCATCATTTATAAAAACTCGGGAAACCAAAATCGGGACAGAAAGCGTTGTAAGTTCAAACAAAAAACTGCTCGGTAACTGAAGTGTTTTTCAAAGGCGTAAAGATATTACATTTTTACATTAACAACACTGGTGGATCCAAGCAGGGGGTATCGTCGCAGTCAATCGGTTAAGCCAACACGGATCAAAACCAAAATATTGTATTAAGATTTAGTACTAAAATTGCGTTTTATTTCTTCGCTCGCGAACTGTGTTCACCAGTATATATCGCGCATTCAAGCCCTTAGCCAGCTCACCGTGATGGTGGGGCTGAAAATTTTTCAGGAGGGGCATATAATAACGGTTTACGTTGACCCACAAGCAAGGTTGAACTTATTTAAGAAGAGCCAAAAATTTTCCAAGGGGGCTGACGCTCCTTGATTACTGGCCGGTGTGCGCAAAGTTCAAAAATATCAAGATCTCACGTTGTTTAATAAAAACAGCTTCTTAAAAGTTTACAACAGCTCAATATTCGCTCGATGTTAAACGAATGATGGCTACGTATGAACAGGCGGTGAATGCCAATATTAATAATTATTGTCAGCTTTGTATCAATCTAAAATCCCAGATGAACTGTGACAACTGACAGTGAAGAAAAAACGACGAACCAAGTTATCAAACAATGCAATGAGTATGATTCACATTGAACAAAAAAGCAATCTCTTATAACTTTTACACAATTCTATTCCAAGTTGCAGGCGCGTAACCAGGGTGTTTTCGTTTAGGAGGTCTAATCTATATTTCCATGGAGCACGAAACGTTTTGTGACAGTTGCAACGAAATTAAAAACTAAAATTACGTCTAAGTGCTGCGTATTCATAGATCTAGGTTTTGGTTTAAAGTTAGGCTTAGGATTAGGATAGAGCTTCAAAGCCAATAGCCTAAACATATGTCTAAGCCATTGCCGCCTATACCTGCAAGCATAAGCCTTATAGTGACCCGAACGAGATGGAGACTGAAAATATTTATTTCACTTCTCCTGAGAGTGACCTCTATTATTTGGTTACCGACCGTTATTTATTCTTAATTCACGACATAATAGTTGAATCCAACATCCTTCTTTGTATATTCTTACATTTGGGCAGGAATTGCTTGGAAGCACTTTTGTTGATTGCCATGTCCCTTAGTCTTTTTTCTGGACTTAATAGAGTTTATGTGTGTTGTCTGTGTGTTTGTGTTTTACATATTTGAGCAGTCTAGACCATTTTTCAAGTTTGGTCTCTTTTCTCTTTTCAAGTCTAATTAAGACTTATGAAGTTTATCCGCTAACAAACTCTAATAAGGAAGACGGACTACTATTAATTCGGACTCGATGTATAGAAACTTCTCATTACCCAGACTTTTTCGGGTCGCTACAGTAATTATAAACACAGGGGGACTCTGTACAAGAGCAAGTTCTCTGTCAAAGTGTTGCGTAATTAGCACACTGCTTACCACAGTATAACCAGATATCCGCTTTCGCTTGCGTTTTCGGTAAAAAAACTATGTCGACTTCCGTTTCCGTTGCAGAAATACCGGAAAATGTGATGTTTTATGTTCAAAATTAGTTAAACATCACGTATATATATCTCGAAATTTTCATTTTAGTTAAAAATAACGTGTCTTAAAATTTTTCATTACAAGTATGCTGTAATTGTTCGATGTGAAATAAAACCATACGAAATTCATCCAAAACCTTATCGGCCATGTATACAACAGGGCCGGAACAGTAGTATAAGCATATTTCTAAGCCTAAGACTAAGCCTAAACCTAAGCCTAAGCGTATGGATGAGCCTCTAAGCCTAAGCCTAAGCCTAAGCAAAAAAATTAGTCTAAAGCTAAAACTGACTCTATTATCGCCCCTCAATGAAACGATCCGGCCCTGTTCTATACGTGGGCCAAGATTTCGGTCCATACGCTATTTTTCTTGTAAATTAAAAAAAGCCACGTGAATATTTGAATGGCAGAAAAATAAAACATTTTGAAACTTTTATACTTTAATATCCGTTTTTGTTTCCGTGTTTTTGATCGCTATTCGTTTCCGTTATTTTTACTATCCGTTTACACCCTGCTACTTACAAAATATTAGCTGACAAGTTTAATTTTAAGCATATTCGGTTTAAAAATCGCTTTTGTGTCCAAAGTCTAACATATGAGTTTGATCTATAAGTTATAACTCGTATCGCCGGTGAGACGAAACATGAAAAGGACGTTGAGTAGCCTAAAGGATGTAATGTGGTAATGTTAACAATCTGTAAAGCTACACAAATTGAAGCGATCTTTGTTTGAAATAATGTATTCTGGATCGAAACGAAGGGCGTTCCAAGCAGGCCTCAGATACTAAACAGAGATCAAAAGCAACATTTTGGATTAAAAGATGGTGTTGAAATTGTGTTTCCGTTATCGCGGCGCAGTTTCTTGCGTCAAAAAGTTCCGGATCCGACACTGTTGCCTTTAAGCAAAACATTCAATGATCATTTCACGCCAAAATTCAAATTTTTAAAACAATATACTTTTTGCAGTAAAATACCAGCCCTCGAAACTGAACATGTATTGGTCAAAGATTTCAAATATTAATCATGTCACGACGCTGTAGGATAAAGAGTACTGTTATGCTAGGCTACTAAGCAGAGTGCAGCCGGAGGCAAAGAAAACTGGAGCTGGAGTGTAAAAAATTTCGCGCGAACCGGAGCCGGGTGTGAAACAAAACATCAGTAATAACAAGAGTACAAAATGTACTACCGAGCGTTGCGAACCCTCCTTATTCAGAGAGGGTCACTGTCACATATAATAACCCTTAATTAAACTGTAAGGGGAGCATTTTTGATGCTGGATAAATAAAGTGTCAAGGTTAATACAGGTTGTCGATGTATCCAATCTAAATAAGGGATGTCGGCCAAAACCGCAACGTCCGGTGTTTCATTTTGTACCATGCGGATCCGCAAGAGTTGCATACTTTTGTATCAAGCAGTTTTGGTGAGAATAATGCTGAATTTGCTAATGTTAACAATAATCTGCTAAATGTTATTAAAAATTGGATTTTTTTAACCGTTTTGCTTGACAAATCTTGGTATATAACTAAACCTTTCAAGATTGTCTTAAATTTTAACAAAAAAATTCACTAAACTCACTGAATGCAACGACTTGGGCAAAAAAGCGCCCAATTTCAGCTTCGCAATTGCCAACCCTACGGTTGTACACGGCTGCCGTGCCGACACAACTTATCGACATACTACCGAAACCCAGCAAAAAAAACAAATATCGTGTAACAAAAACGTACGGATAATGCTTTCAAAGAACGTATCGGCGACACTATAAATAGTTTTGATTGCTTGGCAACTCGCCAACCAATCACACCGTAACAAACGCCTTGTTTGCTATCAGGATTTTACTCGAATAATATAGAAAGAATTTAATTGAAAATATCAAAACATTAATAAATTTCGACCTTAGTCTACAGGGTGGCTCGTTTTTTATCGGAAAAGCTGTAATAACAATTATAGTAAAACATAATAATATTTATACAACCGACACCGTCAAATTAATGGTATAACAAATATGATATTTGCAATATCCTTTATTGTGCAACACTATCATCAAATTTCAAACAATTGAAAAATGACTCGATTCATAAACATTAATATTAATATGTACAGTTTTCGAGAAATTATATCGCTTTTTTGTGCGGTTATAAAGCATCGTTAAAGGCTCTCACCAGAGTCACTAAAAGACCGAAAGAAAACTTGAAAACAAAGTTTTCTATTTAACCTTTTTCTTCAATGATAGTTTGTCTCTAAAATATTCGCGTTTTCGTAAGCCGTTCGCAGTGCGAATGTCTGCCAAAAAATGCTTACAGTTTTTCTTGTTTTTTTGTCCCACATTTTGTTGTATTTTCACTGTTTCTCGTATTCAACACACACACATATACGCTCTAATTTTGTGGTGCGTCTATATAATAAGAAGCTGGTGCGGTGAAACGTTTTTAGTAAAAAATGGGAACTGGAAACAATCGCGTTATGCGGTTTTTATGTCTGTCGGCGGGATCAATTTGGCGGTTTGAGAGCATTGAGTTGCTACCTACTTGTGCACCTTCTTCAACAAGCTTAAGCCCTAGCCAAGGCCTAGGTCCAGAGCCGGAGCATGTATCACTGTACCCCCATTTGCAAGGCCAACCACTGACAAGGTCCCCACCCTAATTAGATTAATAAAAACCGCAACCGTTTTGAAATAAATCTGACTTCTTCTCCAGGCTGCCAAGTATCAAAAAACTTTTTCGCTTGCTGCGATTGCTCGCCAAATGATTTCTACTTGAAGGTATAAAATATTCAAAAGCGATGACAAAAATTGGCTTGTGGTACACCGCGTTAATTTTATCATTATTCTAGCATACGAAGAAATTCGATCAGCTTGTATTTACCTGAAATTTGCGCCATTTAGCTACTCTAACGTAAACCGCCCAAAAAATTGCCGCGCTTCGCGTTAAGATTAGCTATTTTTAAGCATGAGTTTACTTCTAATGTCCAGCACTTTGCGAGTCTTGATGAAATTAGTGTCGGAGGTGTGACCTCACTTAGGCAAATACAGAGTAGGGTAGGGGGAACGGCGCCAACGGCCAAATAAAAAAATATTAAATGGTAAGCTCTTTTTTTACAAATTTTTACTTTTGTGTTATGAAAATTGCATTTGGCTTCTCGGTCGCTTTGCTAGTGAGACTTTTTTAACATATGTTTTGTGCGCTTTAACGTCAGAATACAATTTTTTAGGAAAAAAGGGTTAATACTTATGCGCTACGAACCCTGCGTTTGGCTTTTCGTTCGCGAAATTTTTTCACAATTTAGATGCGAGACCTGCCGTTAGAAATTTCCGGATCTCCTACTGTGTCCTCCACAGCTAACTGTAAGTTTTGGGCTCAACCAATTTCGGATCTCTCGTGGTAAAATCCAGGATCCACCCCTGTTTTGGGACCCCCGCCCTGATTTCGAGGATAGCCACACCTCTGCCTGCTCATGCACTACCCAAGCCTAAATCTAAGTCCTAAGCCCCGTATTCTCAAATGTGTGTGGCGCCTATTACCAGTTGGTATTAGGCCTTGACACTTTCGAACCAGTGAATAGTGAGGTTTGAAATTAAGCACATTTATTGCTTTCGATTTTCTCTGCAACAGTGCAAATTTTGAGATCTGTAATTGCAGCAGTTCATTAGTTTGAAATCCTATTACTAACTGGTGATAAGTGCGATATGCATTTGAGAATATGGGCCATAGTCTATGCCAAACTGTAACCAGAATTTTATTTCGGAAGAGGATAACCGCGTCCAAAGGTTTTGACGAGCAAGTGTACCAAGCGGGGAAAATTATTTGTGTATTGAAGGTTAATCTTCAACGTGTAAAAAGAGCCTTTTTCAATTTTTTGCAGAAGTGTGAACAGGATATATCTTCTATGCCACCCTGTATCCTTGATTAGTATTGTCTAGCCTGTGACAAAAATGCAGAAATTTAAAAAACTGTAGCAGAAGTTTGCAAGAGCCACTTTACAATTTGTAATTTCACTTTCCGTTTATGAATTGAGCCAGCATTACTTTACTTGTGTACCGGTAAAATGTGGTCTTTTCTGTTAACCTCCCAGATGGCGTTTGCCCAAAAGTAGCCTGAATTTGAAAATCAGTGATATTTGTGTATATCAAAAGCCCGACCGATGATTTGGTACTACTGATACCCGCATTTAGATTTTTGAAACCAATTTTTTTCAAACCATTAATACGCTATCTATGAAATAGCAAATTCTTTGACAAAAGGTTTATCATTTCAAAACGATTGGGCGATACTTTGCATGCTAGACAATAAATGTTCTATTTAAATTAATCTAAGGATTGATTCATGGGTTATTTTAACAACTAAAAGTCTGGCGGTGATCGAACCACTAGCACCTTACCGGTTATTCAAACACGTTGCTAGACCACTTTGTTCGATCATGCTCACAAAACCCGACCAGTTTGGAACGTTAGCGCACCATTCCCTACACCTCAGGGGACTTTTTCAGAGAGGCCCCATTGTCTCAACAAAGATTTTTAAGACTTTAGAGATGCGAAACAATCAAGCCAACTTACGACAACGTTAAAACCTTCTGTCAATATCGCTGTAGCGGCGCAACACAAGCTAATGTTCGAGAATAATTAAGCGTTGTATAATTTTTAACAGAAATTGGGTTTGCAGTGAAGAAGTAAAGCTTGGCTACAAGCAACAAAATACCTGAATCAAACCACTGTTTCATTTGACAAACTTCGATTGGCTGCAATCAGCAGACCGTGTGAAACTGTTCAGTTAAAATAGGAGTCAAGATTCACATGTATGAGAAATAAACGACAGTCGGAAATATTTTATGCGCCGAAATTTCTTGAAACACGAAGAAAAACATTCATTTTACTGAAACTTTGAAACAAATCTGTTTAATCGTAGAATTAAAAACAATTTCTCGCTCGCGACGCTCGCTTACATCTAAACTTATTACCTTCTCAGCATGAAACACTGACTTTACCTATAGCGAACAACAGTAGATACAGCTGAAAACAAACAGTTGTGTATATAATACGCTCAAATTTTTAACTGAAAATCAAGCAGGATCGACAATTATTGGTTCACAGTGCAATCCAAAATCCAATAAATACAAACAACAAAAAGAAAAACTCATCTCGAACGGGGTGTTACTATAAAATTAGAATTGTCAGCAACAACTTTCCAGACTGAAACATTAATCTAGCAAATTACGTCGGCTTATATAACCGCAGGAGAACCAATAAAAACCGCAGTTTTACGGTCATGAATTTTTATTTTTGTAAATTTATTTTCAAAAATTCGATCATTTTATGGCGGAAAGTTTTCAAGTAGTTTTAGTCTATTTATGGTTGCTAAATTGAAAATTGCACAGTTGTTTTTAACGCTTTGCAAAACCAGATTACATTCTATTTTCGCGATATTTGCATACATATTTACAGCGCAAAATTGTTATTCTATTACCGCAAATATCCCGAAATATGCCTCGGCCTCAAAATTGAAAAACTGAAATTGTTCTGTGTCTGTCATTTTAAGAAATTTCAAGAAGAAAACTTCCAAAGTAACAAACAGTTATAACCGTATTTAGCGGTCTGCTATTTGCAACGAAATTTTATAAAAAGAATTGAATATTCTTGAAAATCGACCAAAAATACCATAAGTACTTTCGATCTAAATTAAGCTTCACTTGAAACTTCCGAAACACACGCGAAAAAAACTATTTTAAGCACAGACAAAAATTTACATTCTAGCATCTGAAAAGTCTTTCAAACAGATACAATTTTAACTGACAGAAATTCTGTGAAATTCAAGTTTCACCAAAATTTTCTATTTACGCTTTACGACCTCAATATATATAATAGTGTTGAGATTGTTGCTAAATTTACGTATCTAAACTATTGATATTTTGCAATCATCGAATACAAAATTGAGGCAATATCACTCAAAAATGCTGAAAATATTGCGGAAAACAGGTAGTTTTCACTTTCATTTTAATAGCAGCGATATGAAAACGTATCACAAAAGCTGGTCTATAAAGAAATTCGTAACAATTTCGAAAACTTCCGGAAACAAACTAACTGTTAGTGTATTAATATGCAACAAAATTTTTCTTTGAAATGATGACAGTGAAATTGCTAAGGTATTTAGTTTTAAGAGTCTCTACTATAAAAGCCACAACAAAATTGCCGAACGCAGTTAGCAAATGCTAAAATTCTGCACTTAATAATGAAATATTGCAATTGCAGCAAACTTTATAGCGGTTGCACTGTATGTTTTTGTTACCGCCCTCGGGTGCTAACTCTTGTTATCGCTCGCGGCAATCTTCCAAGAAATACGCACATGTAGACATTTAAGAACGCGTTTGACAAAATAAATTTTTCCCCAACAAATTAGTGATCTTAAAGCTAGAATTTTTTGCGAGTAGACCATAGCTTAAAATTTTGAAGCGCCAAAATTTGGTACGAAACTAGCAAAACTGCTGGGAAGCATAATAACAACAATAGATATATAACTTGGTAAATGAAATTTTGCGTTTTAAATTATCAAATTTATCCAAAAACATACCGTGTCCGTTACATTATTTTAAACACAATCTAGGGGCTGATGACTATCAAAGATAACCGTGCGGAAATTAAAAACTTAAGGATTTTACGAATACCACTTTCCGTACCGACGGCAATTATGTGTTTGTTCATAGGGTGCAAAAGCGATAATTTTTAAAATATTGCACGTAGAAAAATAAGCTCAACTACAATGATGATGTATTAGTTGTGTTTAACTGATATTAAAATTTGAACGCAGCTCCCGCACACGCTTCACTTAGACTCTCAGAAATACGCAATTTTTAAATTGTACATTCCCGTGTGTCGAAGTCGCACATATGGGGCTTGCTAACTGAGGAATATTTGGTAGAGGGAGAGTGTAAAAAGCACTACGAATTTTTTCTGTTCTACTTATGATTCCTCGAAGAAGGTACTAAATCAAACCAAATGAAAAATGTTCCAAATACGTTTGGTTAATAAAACGCTGCTAGTAACAGTTGCAACGTCTTTAGGAAAATAAACAAATTGTAAATTTTGATGTTTGCAAACGTTTCTATCCCTTTGCCAAGAACAATAAATGGATAACTCTTATATTCAAAAAATAGCCAATTTTTGCATATATATTTATACGAATAGCTGTACTGCCACGAAAGGTATATAAAATTTCTTGGAAGCTGCAGTAAGGCGATAAATTTAACAAAATGTCCAACAAGCTGCAATAGCTAGCCATAAAATGACAAAATGTAACCACATCGTCCACTTCTTTGTTTGTTAGCAACAAAAAACTACATTATTATACATTTGCTTCTATGCGTGATATCCGAATTACACAGTTTTCATTTCGGCGTATCAAACAAGGCGTTCAAATATAAATGAATAAAAACTTTGGATTACAAATAGATTTTAAACAGCGTATAGTGTATATTTTAGTTTTTTGTGCTATTTTTCAAATAACTTCGGTCAGTGATCCGCATTCATTTGACAGGTCGTTCGTACCACAACGGCTTGTATCAATTCCATTCACACTTCTTATGATGACGGAACCGTAGTCAAGAGAGGCCAGGGGTTTCAGTCTCGCACAGGAATAATCGTGGCCCCCTAGAAAATTATAAATCTTGCTCTTAAGTCATGGAAAACCATTGTACGACGCTCCTGAAATATATTTAGCTCCCTTAGCAAAGTGAGCTGGCTTCGGACCTGTATGATATGTAAAAAACCTTTGCACGTAAAAAAAGTATATATTGTATTTCTGATCAATCAATGTATATTTATCGCATTTGCTAACTGTGACTTAAACGAACCACTGGTATTCGTTCAACGTACCTCGAAATCTCGATTTGAAAATGCAATCAGAGCTTTATATGTATACACTCGTTTGGTAAACCTAACGAAATCTGGCTGTTAATATCATGCGTGTATTGTGATAAAATAGAGTATTAATGTTTTGTTCGGCATCTTATGTGCTCCTGGGCTACATCGTTTTCTGTTTTCGCCAGACCCGTAGCCAGAGGGTGGCTTGGGGCAAGGATCAGTCTTGATGTTCGCAAAGCGTATAAGCAAATTTGCGAGTTATAGTGGCCATGGGTTCTAACACCGATTTGATGCCCGGTTTCTCAAAAATCGCCGCCCCGCTTACTCATTTAACGCTTCGTAAATAAGGAAATTTGCGGATTCTTGTGGCCACAGTTGTCAGCTTAAATAAGAGATCACATTACAAACAGATGAAGAGTTTGGAATTCGAGGGATCGCCGAAACAATGGTACAGTAATATTTGCTTTATCAACGAAGGTTGATATGAAACGCCTGCCAACCCACAGCATGTTGGTTCTAAACATAGCTTGAAATTAGAGCCCGTATTCTCAAATGTGTGTAGCACTTATCGTCAGTTGGTGATAGGTCCTGTAACTTTTCAACCAGAGCATCGTGCGTGAGGTTCAAAATTTAGCGCATTACTCGAGTATGATTTGCCCTACTTCTGTTGCAATTATGATATCTGCAATTGCAGATGTTCGTCAGTTTGAAAACCTATCGCTAACTGATGATAGGTGCTATATGCATGTGAGAATATGGACCTAGATCTCAGATGAAATCGAAAATATCCACGCGAGCGTTTATTGAAGTACTGTTGTTCCCTTGTACTGATACACTATAAACTTTTGTTTAGAAAAAATAAAAAAACTTGTACAGGACTGCCGTAATTATCTGTACCCTAGCCTAAACCTGGAAACTCACACTAGGCCCATAGCCAGCTCTTCTACTAGGGGCCAAAAGGGGCTAAAAAATTTTCTGGAGAAGCACACCAGGGTTTTGTTGACTTAAAAGCAAGGTTGAAAATTTTCTAGGGGGGGGCAAAAACTATTCCAGAAGACGGGCTTAACCCAAACTCAAACCCAAAATTTCTGTATGCTGTTGGCTAACAACTAATTTCTATTATCAACAAGCGCAATTTCAAATCTAAAATAAAAGAACCTCTTAAAAATACATTTTAAAAACTGTGTGCAATATCCACTGTGATTTTTTAGCGATTTTACGGCAATTTTTTTCTCGCAAAAAATCACTTTGGAATTGCTTTTTGTGCAATGTTTGAGATCGTTTTACACAACGCTAATGTTGCAGTTGTTGCCAAGTGGTATTGCGCAGAGTAATTAACGGTGATGAGGCGCAAGCGTATACTTAGCGCATAATGCGTAAAAGACTTTTTAATAAGCGTTGAATTTTTAACTATTTAAATGTACATTTCGGAAGGGCTTAGCAATTCAAAGCTATAGATCATGTGATATACTCATTTAAAGTGCAACATTATAAATTGTAGTATTATATACTCTGAATAAATCTTTAGTATAATTGCGAATCTGTGTAAACGGTACACTTTTGGGTGTTTCGGTCGCTTTCGGTCTGAACACTAGCGGATGCAGAGGCGGAGTGGAGAGGGTGACGTATTCCTTCCCCATCGGAAAATGTTTTGTGATAAAATTGTAAGGTCTATACCTTACATTACAATTTTCCTCTCGAAAAAATTGACAAATATATTGCATGGAGTAAAAGTTGCGTTTCATAAATTTTGTCAGCCTGCTCCCTGCCAGAAATTTATGAATCCAGCGATGGCTCTGAGTCCTTTATATGTACCTTTGATTTTCAGTAGTAATTATATGCTTAGTCTTAGACTGTCTTGGGACAAACATTTCGTTTTTCAACGGCAGCTTCTTTGAAAGAGAACAAGAGCCAATGAAGGAAAAATGGTTCAATGTATTGCCCTATCAAGCGTATCTCTTATTGTTGTAGAGGAAATTTTGTTATGCAAATTGCTATGAAAAGCTTTTGATATGTTTTCTTTAGCTAAACAGCAGTAAAATATTCTTTCCTTGAATCAATGTTCGTTTTTAGAATATCACAGTAAAGTCAAAACACAAAAATCATTCTCTCCGAACGAAAAATTTTGGACCCGCCACTAAAAAACAAGTTCGCACTTGTGCGAGCTTAGAACAATACTAAGCCTACAGCTTGAGATAAGCCAGACGCTAAGTTCAATGTAATGTACAATACGCCGTTTTTCGTAAAGATTAGCGTAAACTTTAATGCAAAAATTGCAACAATTTTATCGTGCAATTTTGAACAATGAGTTCTAACAGATCGCGTCGTTCGGTTGCTAGAAAATGAATTGGTGAAAAATAATTATTTCCATTTTACTTAATTATCAGAATGCCACATACGTGAATGCAAGCAAATTTGGTCAAGATTTCAAATGTTTAATTTGTTACGATAGAATTTTAATTAGTGTTAATTAAAATTTTCCATCGTAACAAATAACAACTTTGAAATCTTTACAACATTTGTTTGGATTCACGTGTTTAGCATTCTTAACACAAAATGAATATAAGGATATTAATTATTTCATTCACAAATTCATTTTCTGGCACCGTATGACACGATCTGTTAGAACTCATTGTTCAAAAACTTCACGGCAAAATTGTTGCCATTGTTGTATTAAAATTTACGCTATCACTGTAATATATTTTCTACGAACACCACTGCGAGTTTCACTCGCGGAGCCTACGTAAACAATCATTCAAAAAATACAAATCGATCAAACATATTAATACGAATGATGTAAATTAACAAAGCAGCCCGAAATCGGGTATATTAATGATATCAGTTTGAAGTTCTAGAGCTGGAAAGCAACAATAAGGTTTTCTGGATCGAGTTCAAAAATCAAAAGTACATTTCGGAAAACTGTTATGTAATTAATACGCCAGATCCACAACGTGTTTAAAAATTAACAATTTTACTATCTTTAAGTTACAAGTGGAACGAAAATTGTGCCAATTCACAATGTTGTTTTATAATAAAGCTAAGTAGTACGTACCGGATATCTGCAATCTACAACAATTTGCATTGCATCAGAACAGGTTAACGAAATCTTTTCTCATTCGAAACCTAAACATTGCAAAAAGCTAAATTTGCCAGAACACTATAAACGAAAGTAATAACACACGAGATACAAATATATATATATATATATATATATATATATATATATATATATATATATATATATATATATATATATATATATATATATATGAACTATATAAAACGGAATTCCATACAACGCGAAATACAGCATAGATAAGCTTTCAAACGGATGTATATGCATGGAACTTCGTTAAAATTACCTTTCTTGTCCGACAAACGAGATTTACTTAGCTAGCGTATATATCACAAGAAATGAGCTTTAAAGATAAATGGTTATATCCTAAATGATACAGCATCAAACGTTGACACCAATCCCAAGTTTTATGTTGACCTGTAGCTGCCCGGTACTACCTATTACGTTGTGTCAACTAAAAACTCTATATAAACGAAACTGTCAAAAATATCCCACAAACCATAACGTTGAAAAATGATTTATTCGAAAGTTTTACACTCATTGCTATTTGTGCCAGGAATTACCACCACCCTGAATCCCACAATGTGTGCGCACTGTATACATATGTCGGTTTTAAGTTGTTGTGAGTAAAGCCGTTTTCCGCGAGTGGGTAATCGATGCGAATAAGCATCGGGGGCCAGAGTCACAACTGGCCTAAAAAGTGGTTTGTTTATAACGTACCAGTTTGAACAAACTTTTGTCAAAAAAAACTTTCTTAAAATTTGAATATACAGCTATACATAAATACATAAATATATATGTATATCGTATATATTTATATAATGTTGTTGTGATTGCAGTCAGTTGGTATAATCACAGTGTAAAAATAGAGGTTTCATTCATAGATTTTGATCTCAGTGTGCCCAAAAATAATATACGAGGTTAAAAGAAGCGGACACGAGGCATTATTTTTGTTATTTAACTTCCTGGTAAATACACTTTTTGCCAAATAATATGACCTCTATTGTCTTTTTGCTTGTTTTGATAGCAATTCGAGACGCGTAAATAACGACTAAATATAGGACAGCGGTGCAGTTCGATGAAAAGGTCACTAGTCATATCCCATTAATCAGTGGCTATTTTTAAGCCAGTTTCAGACAATTCAAGAATAACCTAATTAGAGTTTACTGGCAAAATTTCCGCGAAGTTTACATTATTACCATTGTTATGTGAATAATTCTATTGTTTACAAGAATTACAATGTCTTGCAAAAAGTACAAAAATGGTCTTAAATATCTTGTGAACTTTGATTTTTCTTATATTTAAGCGGAAGCTTAAGCCGGAACCTACGTATTTAGCTTAAAAGCGCAAATTAACACGTATCAAAAAATTAATTATCGACCAAAAGGGCATAGGAAGGTACGTAAATTACTGTTTGTGTTATTTTCTCTGAAAAAATTAAATACGTAGCTACCATGAAAACAAACTGTGTCGTTTTGCATGACAATTTATCCTTAGACTTTCTAAGCGACAGCTCAGTTTGATTGTCTCAAATGCGAAATAGTAAAAGCTATAATCTAAAAAACTTTGCCACACATTATTCGCACATTATAGCTGAGCAGTTCTGTGTTGACGTGTTAACTTAGAAAACGATGTTTCCCGGCATACAAGAGGTTTAGTTCCGAGAAAACTGAAATTAGCAAAGTTTTAAGAGTTATTTATAGACTTAACGATAAGCAGTTTCTATAACTTTAACAAAAGCTTAAAAAGGTAAATTTTCTATACGTTACAAAACACTGTTGATAGGGAAATAGTGAATTCAATTTTGTTACAAATGAAAGCAGAAAGTTGATAGTTCTGTTCTATTTAATTTTAGATGCGAAATAAACTGCAACTTTCGAGTGAGTACATTAGCAATAGACTAGCCAGGATTTTGGAAAGGTTGTAACTTTGGGTGTATAAAAATTGGAAATATCAAAGTCTTGCGTATCTCAGGCATAATCGGTGTGTCTTGGCAATTACAAAATCATTCGTTGAAAACTTACGTGTTTTTAAAGTTTTGCAGAGATCCTAAATTCAAAACCTCCAACTAGTCCACATAAATTGCAATATTTTTAACGCTAAATTGTATTTTTAAACAACATTTATTTACAATACATTTCCTTTATATTTATTCATGTGAATGCAAAATTGATTAGGAAATATGCTCAAACGTACGTTCGCCGTTTTAGCTTTAATTATATAGATAAGTAATTCAAACATAACATTTCTACATTTATTTGACACCAGATCAATATGCATTTCACAATTCAGCAATTTGCGAAACCAAGTATCTATTATTCCTGAAAGCAGATTGCTAAATACTTCTATTCATATCTTTAACCTAATTCATACTGTAGTGACCCGAACAAGAGGGGGTAATAAGAGGAGGTCCCCATTTTGAGTCACAATCAATAGAAGTCCGTATCCCTAATAAGTGTAAACACTTATTAGAGTCCATAAACGTCAATTATTCCTAATTATGTATGGCGCATAAATGACTCCAGGACCAAATAATGTTGAGTTCGAAACTTTAAAGCATACTTAAGTTGTGAAGGTACATTCCTAAGTATATCGTTGTGATATATATTAGTAACGAAGGGCGGCGCGCAGGGCGGGTTAAAAATGAATAACAGTCCGTAACAGAATAACAAGGGAGATATCCTCTGGAGAGGCCAAATAAATATCAGTCCCCTCTCTTATTCGGGTCAGTATAGTAAGTGCTTATAATGTCTATAGCAGTTAGTGATATGTTTTCAAACGAACAAATGACAGCACATACTATAAAGAAAATTCCAACAGTGACAGAAAAAACCGTCACATAAAACCAGTGCCGAAGCAGACAGGGGTAGGGCCCCCCAAACTCCAGGGTAGGCGTCCCCAGCATAGATGTGGATACAGAATAAAGTGAAACCATCTTTAAAATGAATCTAACTTCGCGCGCAGCGCGAAATATTTTTGACATTTTTTAAAGTTGCTAAACAGCTCATTTTTTAGGTAAAACAATTTACAATCTTCATATGCTCCAACCAGGGGAGACTGCACACGGGACACCTTACTTAAAAATTGCGAAAAGATTTGTTTGCAATTAGCAGCCTGGTGTTATTGTAAGGCCTGTGTAGTGTTTAAAACCAAACTTGCCAGCGAGAAGCCAGACGTATTACAAAACTTCGGCGGTTTTTGTTTCATTCGGATGAAGTTGGGGCCCCATTATGGGTGAGGGACCCAAATGAGGGATTTGGGGACAGGCTGTTCCGACCCTGCATAATACATGCAACACCTAATTTAATTTAATAGTTCAAAAGTTTAAAACTTATTGCTAACTGCTGACAAACATGTGCTATAATCAACAAATACCTATAATACAGCTTTTCTATCAATATCTCTAGTGAACTTAAACTGTACATCAACATGGTTCAAATTTGACGAACTTATTTTATTGCCAAACCAAAGAAGTAAAGTATGGTAAAAACCGTTTTATAACCACTGTCGAAGCATAAATGTAATCGTAAATGCAGTCATTTTTTGGTTGTAAATCTGTGCAGTAGGTTGGTTAACTGTATAATATCGTATATGACGCCAACGTTATTTTATTTTAAATTATATTCCACATTTTGAAAATTCAGCTGATTTTACTATTGGCCAAGGTATAGAACAGGGCCGTAGCTGTGGTATGAGTATATTCCTAACGTAAAGCTAAGCTTAAGCGTAAGAATGAGCTTATTCCAAAGGCAGTGTCCAAGCAAAAAATTAGTCTGAGGCTTAAGCCCACTCTATTGGAGTCTCACAGAAAAACGTTCCGCCCCTGATCTTTTTACATAGCCCGTGCTTTTATAGGTAATTGGTGAAAAAAGGCAAAATTTCAGAGTTGGTTTTTTCGATATTCGATGGCACTATGCCAAAATGTTAAAAGTGCAAAACGTGCAATCTGAATAATAATTAATGATATCAAAGAACATATGTTTTTACAAATTGTTCACTCTCAGGGAAGAACCGCAAGTAGAGAACAGTAAAGGCTAAGTGGTTGAAAAGACCAAGCGCTTGAACGCAAACAGAAGGGGGACTGATACATACTTTATCTGTCCAGAGGGTACCATCGGTTATTCGGTTACGGACTGTTCTTTGTTTCTAATTCACCCCATGTTACGTGGGCCCGCAGCACCAAGTTTGGTTTGAGTAGAAATTGATTGACTCCACCGGCTGCTCCCGTTAAACCATTTTCAGAAACTTGAACAAAAAGAATTGCAACTTTCATTATTGCATCTCATCTGTTTAAACTGTTGGTTGCATTACTCTTATCTTACATGCCAAAGTAGACCATTCAACTCTAAACTTTTAGGTTGAGATTTTCTACTTTAAACATACGTCTTTCTTTTAGCTTTCCTTGATTGCGATTTTTCCCCAATTTCTTGGTAATGAGCTCTTGCTTGCATCACTTTTACACAGATATTTTACATACCAAAGCAGAACAGACCATCCAACTGTAAAGTTTTAACGGTAAGATTTCATATTTTAAATCTAAACGTGCGTCTTGCTTTTAGCTTGCTTCGCTGGCAAAGTTTTTTCTCTATTCTTCCTATATTTTGATTTTTGGTTGCCTAAGTATGATTTGCGCGCTCTGTCTGCAACATGCTAAAGCAGCAGGACTATATAGAGGTCCAGGCATCGAATCTTTTGCTGGACCGATCACCAACATAAACCAAAATTTTGTATGAGCAAGAGTCAATAATGACTCTTTTTACAAGAGTGTGCAACTGGGTATATTCTGTGTAGAAAGAAATGTATCCGGTAGGAATTGCGTTTTTGGCCAATACCTCCCTTATTTAAACGGAGGTACAACCTGTGCGAAGCATGGCACTTTTCGTATCCAGCGCTAAAAATGCTTCGCACGTAGTTTGATTTAGGTTATTGTACGTGACAGCGACCCCACTCTAAATAAGGGCGTCGACCAAAAACACCACGCCCGTTGGTACATTTTGTACCAAGTGGAAACCCAAGAGTTGCATACTCTTGCCTCATACACTCTTGGTATTAGTAACTATATTAATACTGTCTGTAGCCTCTCGTGCACTTCACTCTCGGCGTTGCTTCAACTCCTAATGCAATTGCAACCCAGCAAAAATTTCTGGATCTGCAACTGAATATGAAGGTACGCAACCACGGCCCTGAGCCTACGCGAATCAGGCCGAATCCAAGGGTGATGGGCCCGAATAGAGTACGCTTATGTTTTAGATCATTGTACGCTTAGATTTAGGTAGCGCTTAGGCTTAGAACTTGTCTTAGTTCTGCTTTTACCGTTCCACGGAGGCTAGATTTAGGCTTAGAAGCATTCAACACTACTGCTACGGCCCTTATCTATACATGGGTCCTGCCCTTTAAGCACGTAGATTCTTGCATCTAGCGAATTACAGTTATTGAATTAAATGGTTCGTTAATGTTCTTGGATTAAACGCTTTGTCAATTCACTCTGAATGCAGCTACTTAATAAAAGACGCTGGTTTCTGAAAATTCTCCGAAAACAATGACTTACTATTGCACCACATTTGGATATTTTGTTGTTCCTTATTATTGTTTTTGACGTCAACATCGCTCTATACTCTAAACTTCCTGAAAACCCTTTTAGCTAGTGGTTCATCTAGAAATTGATGACATGGAACCACGCAACATATATCGCGTCTGAAGCGATCGAAAAACCAAACGCAATTTTTGTACAAAATCTTAATACTGCACTTTCGTATGGATCCCTTGTTCGTAGCTATAGCTTGAGATTCACTTTGCATTCGCCAGGATTTCGTTATATTAATAAAATCATTCTACGAACCTCGAAAAAAATTTTGCAAGACAAAACCATCCAACAACAAACAACACGCAAGCAGTTTTAAAAAAACAACGTGAATAGTACAAAATAAAGCTTAAATTTATAATGAACACAGCTGTTATCGCGAAGACTTGGCACATATATTGGCGAGGCGAACAGAACCGCTGTACAGTAAAGCTTTAAAAATGTTTTATGGTTCGTCACTTTGAATGTTGGTAAAAGCTGATATTTGCTTTTTAATTAGTTTTTTAACTCTTGTGATTTTTTTGCGTCCCAGGACCAACATTTCGTTGCGCTTTCGCCTGAAATGCTCAAAACTCACCTATGTGATATCACAGATGGTAAATTCTGCGAATGCAATATGTACCTGGTTTTTATGCAGGCGCACTAATTGCTTTTAAGCACTGAATAGATACGTTTATGGCGATTAATTATGTTGAATGTGTTGGGCATGTCATAAGAATGTTCTGGTTCATTAGTGAGAAATACACGTTATGTTGAACCTATCAAAAAGTATGTAAACCCCAGGGTGTATACAATGTGGATAGGGATAGGTCCCCGTTGGAATTTCTAGAGAGATGAGAAAAAAGCTTTCAACTTTCATAATTGTGAAGGCGCAAAATAAATTTGTAACTCCAGATTTTGGATTATGCCCCATTCATACATGCAACGTTTTTCAGCAAATACGTGCACGCGCAACTGACATGTGCCAGTGTGGGCACAAAATCGCAACTGCAAATAATTCACCGGAATTCATGCTAATAAATTTAATACGCAAGTATAAACACGGTTGCAAGTCGTTTGAATTTTTTGAAGCCGCATATTTTGTTCGAAAATTCATTCGTAGAATTGCAGCTGCAAATTATTCATGATAAACGTACGCACAGAATTCACACATATTTATGAATAGCCCTGCAAGTCGAATTAATTAATCATTTATTGGCTAGACTGATAATTTATAGCTTATGTTTGATCTTTATTGCTTGTATCTGAAAATTTCTAAAATTCATGTCAAGTTTAGAATAAAAATGATATTTTTTGCAAATACTTGCAGCTGCAAGTAACTCGGGCAATTTGCGGCTGTGAGTTTACGCTGCAAAAATTGCACGTGGGAATAGGCCGTAAGAACGATAATTTATATATTAAATCAGTCCAGGCAACGTCCATAAATTGATACGAGTAGCACGGCTATTGATACACATGAATTACTTTCTTGAGCATATTCATCATGAATAAATTGTCGCCCCAAGCTCTCCGATGAACAAAACTTGCATATGAAAGTTTCAGCAGCAAGAAACATTCGCTCATAAGAAAACTTTGCTTGAAATATCTAAATTTCTTGACTTGAAAACGCTTTCAAATCCTCTGATTTCTATTTAGTGCTTAATGGATGAAAAACTGTACAGTAACCTTTGCCATGGATTGTAAAATACCAAACAAGTTTTGATATTTGAATTAATTCAATATCCCTGCGTAAATTGAAAAATAGTTTAGGAAGCACCCCGAAACACAGATTCCGAATCGTAAATCGCAATGCAGGTGCAAATCCGGTTTATACTTAATAGCATGAAGTTCAGTCAACTATTTGCAGCTACGAAAACTTCAAAGTTGTTTTATGATCGAACCTGCACCGACAATTTGCAAGTGCAAGTCTAGCTTCGTACGAAATTAAACCAATATTTTATGGTAGACATCGGAATCGTTGTTTGAGAGTAATTATTATCCGTACTTAGTGAATTGCCCGTCTAAAAAATGTATTTAGGCAAAACTATTCAGGACTGGGAGCTAAATGGATATATCAATGGATTCCTCTGCTAAATTGTAGTTCTATTTGAAGTGTTAACAAATGTTCGGCATTTGTATTAAAATAAACTTCGCAAAGCTACAGAACTATGACGTTTTACAGAAATATGGAATATTCGGCCAACGAATAGAACAGGGCCGCAACACTAGTGCAATAATATTCGTACGCCTAAGCCTAAGTCTAAAACTAAGCGTGAGAACGGGCTTTGCCTAAGTCGGCCCATGTGAAGATCAGGGGCGGAACGTTTTTCTGTGGTACTGCAATAGACTAAGCTTAAGCTTTAGACTAATTTTTTGCTTGGCTTAGGCTTAGGCTTAAGCGTAGGCTTAGGAATATGCTAATTCTTACGCTTAGGCTCAGGCTTCGGCTTAGGCTTAGGCTTAGAAATATGCTTATAATACTGTTCCGCCCCTGTTCTTTACATAGGTCGCCTAAGTCTAAGCCACAGGCTAAGCCTACGCCTAAGCAAAAACAGTCTAAAGCTTAAGCTTACTCTATTGCAGTCCCGCAAAAAACTTACCGCCCATTATGTTTACATGGGCTGAAATTTCATACAAACAAGCGGCAGGACCGTAGACAGCTCACCTTGCTGCAGGTGCCAAACATTTTTCAGGAAGATCATACAATGGTTTTCTATGACTTACAAGCAAGGTTGAAAATTTCATAGGGTGGCAAAAGTCTTGCATGGCGCAGACAACTCCTGGCCCCCTCTGGCTACGGGCCCAGCACCCGAAAGAATATTTTTATACTTTTACTTAGGATATTTATTGAACCATTAACTGACTGTTTCAGGAATCATTGAAGGTTATTTCGGTTCACTTCATACCGAGTACTTCATACCGAGTACAATATGTGAAAGCGTTGGATTAAAGATTTGCTGACAACACTGCGTCTAGACAGAATACCTGTAGAATTGAAACCGTCAAAACAACCTATCTGAACTCATTTTTCTCATTTTTGTGACGGATTTCAGCTCCTACGAAATATTATGCTTTAAAAGTTTTTTATTTTTAAAAATGTATTTTATTCAAAAGTAGGCTGCGCTGCATCAAACATAACAGACATCGTTTCTAAAACTCGGCATGAGAGCAGCGAAAAAGCGTTAAAATACATTGTAAATACATATTCTGGATTTAATTTTCTGTCTTAGGTGTGTTATGCTTTTAGTCGACCTAAACATAAGTCATAGCGTAGGTTTTCATTAGCCATTGTGGAGAAAAGTTTGCATGGCGGCGTAGTTTAGCGGTTAAAGCAGCGGACCGGTAATCCGTACGTTGTGGGTGCGAGACATACCGCATCCACAGCAAAATTTTCGTTAAGGCTCTGTATAGATCTGTTTTAATTTTCTGTGTTAAATGTTTACGTGTGTTATGCATTGTATAAGTCGGCCTCAAACAACTCATAAGTAAGCAGGGAGCGTGGGTTAAACGTAACGCTCGACGGTAATTTCAATGCGACACGTTTTCTAGACAGTTTTACACTATTGTCCATACAGTTCATTAAAAACTCTAGTGATTTTATCAAGTGGTGTTTATAAGGTAAGTTTATATGTTTACCTCCTCTGCGTATAACACCGTAAACGCGAATGTTTCAATTATGAAAGTTATGCGAAATCAACGTACACGAGCTATTTGAGGTAATAACCCATGTAGGTTGCTAATGTTCACCGCCGCACCGCCACCATCAATCCCTGTTTCAGCGTCCAAGCCATATGGCTAAAATATTTATTGGCTATTAACGTATCTAAAACTGAAATATATTTTATACCAGTCGTTAAGGCGTGTATCTAGAATAATCAGTGATGCGTATTTAATAGAGCCCATAGAGAACCTGTGAAGCTTAAAATGGTTCAAATATTCAAATATATATGTATATATTATATACACTGCGTGCAGAATCTGCTCTCAAAGCGACTTTAACTAATTACTATACTTAGTTAATTTTGGTTATGCATTAGTAAACACTTTGCGGTGTATATATTTATGCTTTATTCGCCAGTGTCGGATCCAGAAATTTTTAACAACGAAGCCGCGTGATATGTAATAGCAATGAAACAAAACGAACGAGAAACCAAACGAGTTTTTAGGACGTTATAAGACTTAGTACTAAATTTTGGCTTCGATTCCACTTGGAGCTAAGATCTGAGTACCCCCAGGATTAGCAAGTCTCTATAGTAATATATTCTGATATATACAGCTAATTTTATGAGGAGGCGGCGTTGTTAGGATTAAAAATGTTTCGTTTGTTTTAAATGAATGATGCCATTTTGTTTTTTGCAATAAAATGCTGTAGATATGTCGTGAGATTTATATTTGCAGTTTTGAACAAGTGCGTTGAATAAATAAATTACAAAAGATAAAAGCATATTATCCTACTGCAAGCTGCGCACATAGAACATAGGACCAGACTTCACTAAAGACTTGACTACTTATTTTATTATCCCAAAATATACGATTAGGTATCACCATGTCAGATGCTTAAATATACTATTCTCTGTAACATAGGTTAGTTTTAGCAGAAATGAGTTTTATATATGTAGCCAAAATTTTGTCACCTGTTCATATTTTTAATGGCTCAGGTAAATCTGTGGCAGCTATTTATCAAATGATATAAACCAATAGCAAACGTTGCCTAACCCGCAATACTTTGCTGCTGCCATCACACTTGAGTCTGTTCCCTATCCAATTAACAGGTCTCAGCGTTAATATTTTAAAATTGATTCCAACACAAGATTCGAACCAGTATTCGTGTACCAAACAACACTGAAGCTCATGATTAGCGTAGTATGTTCTCCTGTAATTGAGCGGTTACTGTAGCTTGGATCATAATGAATCACTTCACAGTTACGGTGA
The DNA here is from genome assembly GCA_030248215.1 of Enoplolaimus lenunculus. Classification (NCBI taxonomy): domain Eukaryota; kingdom Metazoa; phylum Nematoda; class Enoplea; order Enoplida; family Thoracostomopsidae; genus Enoplolaimus; species Enoplolaimus lenunculus. The sequence goes on along the minus strand of JASANG010000442.1, from coordinate 22,719 downwards.
GCTGGTAAGCAGATCGTTTCCAACGCCGTGTGGTGGCGTAAAGGCCAACAGGGTTCAGCCGCCCTAGAAAATGTTCTGGCCTCTTAGAAAAGTTTTAACTCCTCTTATAATCCATGTGATTTCGTTTCAAGTCCCGCCTAAATAAATTATTTGATATTCCTAGCATGTTGGCGTGGCTACGGGAATAGTATCAGGCCGCGCCGATTTTTGGCAAAAACAAATTCGGCAGATGTTAGGGTCGGCTACGTAGTTATACGCATGGTTGATTTAAATTAAATTAGCGAACTTGCCCAGCCGTTTGCAAATGTAGTGTACTCACCACAAAGCAAGCCATGAAATCAGTGTGTCTGAGATATGATGATTTGTGAAACTATAATATATTTTTACTGTTGATAAAGAGCATGACGCTTGTCTACTTTCTGGTTTATGTGTCAATAATTGTAAGCATATACAGGCCTAAGTGGTGCCAAAATCTGACAATTTCGGAAACTGTAAAGGAAATGTGTTCAAAAGCGAAGACAAATTTTTCAAGCAATTTGTTCTGCAACGTTAACAATCACTTATCCCTTAGTCATGGTCTGAGTTATCCACAAAATAACAGCCCTAAAGCTGTCCTAAAACTCTCCACCTCACTGCATTTTTCAAAATTACCATGATAGCAACTGCAACTACTTCAACCAATGCATGTATACATCAATTACATACCGCTGCAATTTCGTTCGTAACAGACTGCAGTCAGCGCTAACTACAAAACAATTCATGAATGAGATTGAAAATTTTGAATGTAAGTTTTAAATTGGCGCGGATTCAAAATTACCTCTTATTGTTGTGCGATTGTGATCAAACAAGCAAAATTGCAGTAGCGGATGGCGATTATTGAATTAAACTACCGGTTGCTGACAAACAATAACGTTGGACCACCCACAAGCTGCCTCAGAGTTGACAACTGGCTTTGAAGCGTATTTCTATTGATTCAAAAATTAGACGCAAACATTTCCTAGGTCACGGATGTCGAATATGCCAAATACGGCTAATAGTTGCTTTCTTAAACAGCCATTTACCAGAGGTTCCACCAAATTCGGTAGTGAAATTTGTTTTACGAAAAGTAGTCTTGTTGCGTAGTCTATTTGTAATTTTTTTCGCAATGTATTATTAATCGCTGGCTCCGGTGTAAGGAAAAATTTTGCCCCCAACGGAAGTATGAACCCTGGGGCAAAGTTTCATGTAAAATGCGACCCCGGAGGCAAGTTTTTATAGAGAAGCTTAATGAAAAAGTGCCCCAGTTTATCCTTGGGGCATATTTTCATGGGGGTGAGGGGCAAACATTCCGTGACACCGCTTTTTTTCTGTCACAGGACCAATTTTAAACTGCACTTGGAAGGTTTCGGTATGCCTGTCAAATAATGCTAAATTTAAACGAAATTTATTTACCACATTGCGCGCAACACAATTTGCAACGAATTTGGTACAGGTTCAATGTATTTTTTGTATTGCTTCAAAACCAAAACGTGTATCGTTGTATTTGTTTCAAACACACAGCACAAACCAAAAATTCGCTCCGAACTTTGTCACTGTTCGCGAAAAAAAATAGCGTCATTTGAAGATATACTCCGCACCTGCTTCCACAATGTATTGTCGTGTTGGATGGAGCCAAAGTTGTTTTACAGTTGACCGAATAGCACGGGTCACTGAAACTGTGTATATAGAAAGTATTAGCTCCAGCTGTCAGCAGATATACACGACTTTCGAGTAACACAGCCAGTAGCGAGCCGGGTATCACGCTGAGCTCTCATGGATAATTAAAAGATCATCCATATTTTATGACATCATTGATATATTAATAACAACTAGCAAAGGCGTTTAATTTAATAACGACATGTATAAATTAGTTCAGATAGAGTTGAATATATACATAAAATAGGTTTAGACTCTAGGCAGAATATAGAATACAAAAATTAGCTAACGATATTGTGTGAAAAATGTACCTACACCTACAAGCTGTTGTTGATTTAACAAATACTTAAAACCCCTGGTTTTAGTGGTTTTCAATCAATTTACCTCGTTCGACTAAATCAGAGTCTCTTCTTGGTTGGGTGTTTTAACAAAACTTATACTTAGAAAATTAGCATTTTTACTGATATTTTAAACAAAAATGAAATTAATTTTGTACGCTGTGAAATTAGCATTTTTAAAAAATTCTGTCAATAGCACAGCTTTTTACAGCTTTTACTCTCTAAAAGCTTAAACTAACTTGTTTTAAGCTTAAGGTAATCCAGCAGTATTAAACTTAGTTTGTAGATTAACTAAACTAACAAGGAGGTTTTCGCTTAAACTCATTGCAAATCTTACATATTTTTAGTTTAAGCTAAACTTAACAAACTCTTAAATACACGTAATTTATGAGCTGCACTCATTACTTAAACTAAAAATAAGTTTACTTAAACTCATGTTAAACTTAAAAACATGTTAGTTTAAGTAAAACTTAAAATTCTAGTTTAGTTAGGTAGTCCATCCAGCCATTTAAGGTTTATTAAAATTAATATACAAGTTTAGTTAAGCTATAATTTAAGTTTAAGTTTTTAGAGAGTGGCTTTGTAAGTAGACGCATCTATGATTTCTGCTTTAGAACATATTTTCGGTGTTTTTGTAATTTTGTATGTTTTGCTATCGCCCTTCTTCGTGGACATATGCCTATTGTACTACACTCAAAATAATATATCTAGTATTTAAGAAAATTTTTTTTTACATTTAAAAAATATGTTTAGCAAGGTGTACTTGAAAAGTATCTGTTACAACAGAGAAGTTTTCAAAAAACTTTTGAAATAAAGTCCGAAAATAAACGTTTTCCAATTATTTTTAGAAAAATTGTGTTAAATATCAGAAAAACTTTTCAGGCTTGCCGCAGAAAATACGTTTCTGAATAACTTCAGAAATACTTTTTTGCGTGTACAATCGTTCAAAATTGTGGCTCATTTTTCTGTCTAGTCTCTAACAGCTTAAACTAACTTGCTTAAGCTTAGTTAAACTAACTTTCTAAATTAACTGATTCTAAGCTACACGTCATTTCTGGGCTGCACTTGTTATTTAAACCAAAAATAATTTTATGATAAGTTCGTCAACTTTAAAACATGTTAGTCTAAGTTATACTTACAATTCTAGTTCAGTTAGTCCGTCCATCCATTTAAGTTATTCTTAAACTAAAAATATTCAGGTATAGTAAAGCTATAATTTAAGTTTAATTTTTTAGAGTGTACCATCCAGATTTGACTGATATACCGTACTTTTACTTGAACAATACACTGAATTGTTTGAAAGCTAAATTTACAATGTCTTTCGAATATTCAATTGTATATCCAGAAATTACTGATGGTGGCGTAAAACAATTTGCAAAATAAAAGCGAGAGAACCAAGCGACAAACCAAACGCTATTTTAACGGCACAAAAGTAAAAATTTGTACCGCAGCGACCTCACCCCGATTTGTGTAAAAATGTTCAGATGTTGTGTTCCACTGCGAATATTGTTTTCCAAGGACCGCCTTTTCAGACACATTACAATCAAACGAAGTTGCGCTTTATCACATTCGATGATACACAAACTCTTTATAAAATATTGAAAAATTTTCGTTTCCATTAATGGCAATTGAAACTGCTACAAAAATGCCGTGTTCACATTACGATAATGGACTTCACACAACTCCGACAGTGTTATTAAATATACAGACGAATCGAAAAAAATCACTTTTATTTGAAGTAATCATATAGGTGTTAGAATTTAACACTGTTGCCGTTAAATTATTAAAATCAAATATACTATTATAGTCCGACGAACTAGACTTTGACAACGTAGCAGCGGCCGTGCTTCATGTTTTATGATCTAGAATTCATTACAATCTGGACGCGCTTACGTTTTGAGATTCAAAAATGAATTCGAGATTTTTTCGCAATAATTGACTCGTATCCGACAATGTGTGTAAACAACTATCGCCAGTTGGTGACAGGCCTTGCAACAACGTTTGAATTGAAGAATGATGAGTTTTGAAATTTAGCATAATTTGGATAGTGTATATAACTTTGCGACTGCTAACAAGTAAAGATCGTAATTTACGAAATTTGCTTGTTAGCAGACGTATGACTGGCGATGAATGCTACACAAAACAATACAACCCTTTAAGTTAAAAGCTTTAGATGGCATATTTACAAAGTTATTCGTATCCACTTCAGCGATTGTAACTCATCCTTACATGAATATTTTTCGTTATGTAGGTATGAGCACGAATTTCAAACCAGGATTCGAATCGCAGAATTACACAATTGTGTTGAACAAAGAAGAAAAAATTAATATGGCCAAATTTGAATATTTGGTATATAAAAGAATTTTGCGTGGGTATACCCGCGTGTCAAAAAAAGAATGTTCCACGGGTACAGTGCAGCGCGAAAGTAAAAAATTTTTACCCGCTTGCATCTCTGATGACACTACTAAGCAATAGGGGTAAGAGCTTATGCTTTGAGTTTAGGGCGCCAGAACCATATGTTGAATTTTTGTCAAATTAATCATTCATATTTGTCGTGTTGCACACTTTTAAAGGTTTGAGCAAGTAAAATTTATCGCGAATTCGTTCGTTATTTGAAAAATCATGACATCACAAGTGTTATAATCTGCAATCATCATTTGGCGACGCTAAGGTTCATTACAGACTAAAGCATGATCTTAGTCAAATTAAATAAAAATCATGTAAGGTTCATGAGAAATCTGTGCATAACTGAAAAACAATTTAAATTCAATTACAAAAGATTACTACACGGTCCTTGAAATATCCTGTTTTATTGTAAACAATAATAGGGTCGGTTTCTGATCTAAATTCGGAAAAACAATTAGTATCGTGAAGGAAGATGATGGCATTCACCACGTTCCAATTAATATCTGTTACGTAAGGATACAGCCTCACTAAACAATATTTAACAATTGGCATTTAATTTGTCTTTAGACTGGATATGCAATGTTTTAAGTGAGTTTCACTCTAATCAAATTCTTCGAACGGCTACTGTTGGTAGACCCAAATTATTAAAAACGGCACATTTACCATAAATGTAGAAGTTTGAGAGCTACCATTCTAGAGCAAACTGGTCAGGGTGGTGCTATGCCTTTGACGACGTCCCGGTGGCCGTTCGTCACCGTCCGGCGCCTTTTGTCACCTTACGTCACAGTGCGGAATTGCACGTGAATTACTCGCGTACGATACCGTACAAGTGACGTCCGGCGAAGGACAGTGTCGGACAGTGCCAGACGGCGCCGCACAATAAGTGTAACGCCATCCTTATTCAGAAATATTTTGTACGTTTCACAATAATTAAAACAATAATTTCGCATACATTCGCAGCTCGGAACTTTTAGCTCCGCAAAATTTCTTTTTACTGTTTCGTAATATATTTTCGACCTGTGCATATACTGCAAAATGACCCTAAATATCTGTAAATAATACGTATATTCAGAGACGAAACTTAAAACATATATATACTTGTGCAGAAAGTAATTTCAATCAAAATCACTGAAAATCCTAAATTTAAAATTTAATTGAAATAAATATAAAGAAATCACTTCATTTACGACTGTGGAAATCTGTAAAGCCTGGATGCAACCAGATACATGGTTCCTGCTCTGGTTCCGGTTGTAGGTGTGGTTTGAGTATTTCTCCAACGCTTAATTGCCAAAGTTTCTGAAAACACATGCGAAGCTAATTTTTGACAACTAATTGTTAAAATTAAAAATGCACCATCATTTCAGCTGATTAATTTTGTTTTCACTATGGATCGGATTCAGGATCCGGTAAAATTTGATGACCCAAAGGTTCAGTATTTTTCATATCTAGTGTACGTTATATAAGTACAAACGAACAATTATTAGCTTTATGAAATTTTGATCTTTTTATGATACGTATTACAATTAATAATGTTCTAAAAGATATATACCGTAGATTTTGATTAGAACTATAACTTTTTCTAGCCAAGATCCAGCTGAACGCTAACAAATTTCGTTACATACTTACTAATATTGTAATTCGCCCATATCAAGGCTGCCCACCTTGGTCGATTTGCAAGGAAGCAATCTGTATCTAATTTTTATTTTCTACAAAATCAACCTCCAAAGTTCTCGATATTCGACGCAAAAACTTGAAATATTAGTTCTAAAAACTGGAAAAGTTGACCAGTTTGAACCTTTGCCGTGTCAAGCTGGTACCACAACTCTGCAAAACGCCCGTGGTCTTCGAAATTAGTGCGTTTTACTTCCGACTTTCTACCGTGTTCCGACACCGTAAGTATATTTTATCCATCGGCGCAATCACGGTAGCGCTCTATAACTCGTGTATCTGCGACTAGTCCTGAATATACTTCTACACCACGTAAATGCATTACGAATAATGTTTCCAGCTCACTGGTTATAATGACAATAATGAGTTGAGAGAACGTTGTTGAATTTCAACTCTGCCAGCGCGATAGTCGTGTGCGGGGCGCTCTACGGTGGTGCATAGAGGCGAATAATAATAACAATAATAATAATAATAATCAAAATATCACACAAATACAATATACCCATGTTCATTTTGCCGAAATATTATTAACACCAATCGCGCACGCGCACATATATACCGCACGTATATATGTCTTTATGAATTGAGATTTGAGTGAAATGTTTTTTCGTGATATACCTTATTTGTTGCCCTGACTTTCAAGAGGGTTTGGAAAGTTGGCTGCGATGGGTGTAAGTATTATATACATTTGTGGCCAGTGACAGATCTAGAAATTGCTGACGGGGTAGGTTGCTCACTATACGAGCGAGGAGCCAGCCACAATTTTTGTACTAGACTTTAGCTGAAAATTTTGATTTTGCTCCTTTCTGCTGGGAGCGAGAAGGCCCGGGTGCATCCCTCTTGAATCCGCCAAAATGCGTAATTATATATTTTTTGGTGCTCTATAAAGCTGCGATTGTCGTACAACACGCTTGGGGGACTCACGGTAGTATAGGATAAACACAAAATTAGCTTGCTTCTATTAGCTTGGACTTATGCGTTGACGGCAGAATATTAGATTGTAATTTGGTTTCATTGTACTTTGACTTCAATTTGTATGGTTTTTTCTAAAAATTTCACGTTGAAAAACGAAAAATAATCTCGCTTTGCAAATATAATTCAAGCTCTTTAAAATTAAGAATATATAAATGTTAAAGAAGTTAATAAACTCATAGTCTTGCAGAATTGATATTCCCGCAGCATAGTAGCATTTAATAGTTGTAATCACTGTTTTAGTATAAACTATTACCTCCAATCTTTGACTTAGGCTTATTCTTAGACTTACGCTATACTTGACGTTCGGCGCAGTCCGTCACTGTGCGTCACCCGTTAGGCGCCGTGCGTCACCGTGCGTCAGCCGTACAGCGCCGTCCCTCACCGTGCGGTATCCTACGCAAATAACTCACGCACGATAACGTACGGGGACAGACGGCGCCGGACGGTACCGTGCGGGTGACGGACAGTACTGGACGGCGCCGCACGTCAAAAAAAGTATAGCGCAACCCTAAAGGTTGTCTGAGTGATTTGCTTGCTTGCGTATACCTGCCTCTTCGCTCAACTGAAATAAAAATTAGCTTATTTTTTGTAGTATTATTTGTTAGGCAGGTAATCCTTAATTATCATTTTCTATAACGAGTTTTGTTAAGCGGAGGCACAGTTTCATCAGGTATAGCTCCACGAGTCATTTTTTCAAGTCGCCCCACAAAAACGTGTCCATCGGGTTAACCAAAATACCACTTGATTAACGAAATATCGAACAGTTTGAGCGATTTTTAGGGTGTTGCTTATTCTTAATCTTGTAAATAAATCCGTTTGCACACATGTACAACTTTCTTAAAACACACTGTATTTTTGGCATATGTTTAGAACGATTTGTTCAAGCAAGACCGTACTTAAGTTTTGAAATTTGATGGACAATTGTGTATTCAATTCCAATACAAATTTTTTAGCCTGTGTGAGTTCGGTAGGAAAAATGAAACCCGAAATCTACCATTCACAGACGAAAATACACGTCCCAAATTGATGCATGCTTAAGACAATAATATACAAATTACATACATGTTAAAATATACTTATACAGCAAACAGGCTTCGCTTGCAGAGTAACAACAACACAAAGAAAAAGTAAACAACAATGTTCAAGAAGCGAACCAGAAAAATTTGACCAACGATAAATATACAAGTAGTCAGTTTAGTTCGCCGAACAAATTTAAACTTTAGGTAAAAAAGCAATCAGATGTTCCCGAGTCGTGGAAGACAAGAATGCACGTGACTTCGTTCGTTTTTAAAAATTCGTAAAAACTATTTTTTGACATGGCGTGCGGGCTTCGCAACCAGTACCACTCACAATTCTTAGGGTTGCGCTAACCTTTGTTGACGTCCGGCGTATTCCTTACGTCGCTACTGCACAGCGACGTACGGCGCCGGACGGACGGCGCCGCTCAAAAAGTATAGCGCCATCCTAAAGCTGCATTTCCAGATACCTCAAAAAATTATTAACCAAGAATCGTTCCGCGCGAATGTTGCAAGTTAATATAAATATTCCACGCGTTTCGACGCAAATTCACATGAAACACTGACTTACTATATCAATTACAGCCGGATATGAAAAATTTCATTTTCTATAACGTTGTGACGCCGAAGCGGATACAAAAAGTCAACATTTTCGTGTTTTGACGGATTAAATTTCAACGAAAGCTACACTAGTTATTTCATACTCAGCTAAAATCGCGAAACAAACTTTGTGTTTAAAATACATTTCAGAGGGTGAAGCTAAATTTAGTTGCAACGTTAATAACAAATTTGGCTCATGAAATGGTTTTTGGTGGTTAATTCTAAGCATCAATGGCTTACAAAACTCTTTAAACCAAACCAGCAAATGTAACACAGTAAAACAAACTAATTCGCAAGTATACATAAAAATAACACTACAAACTGCCAGAGCAGTATTAATATAAACTCAGTAAATGTGGCATTATTGCAGTGAAGCTGAAAAATGTTATCAACTGTACTTAAATCCGAATTATGCTCACGTTATCAGTTCATTTAGTATGGCGATAAAAATTTATGCGAGACTCAATAAGAATTATTATTCGGTTTTGGAACTGTTAATTTCAGGGGCGCACTGATGAAAAGTGGACATGAGACAGGGGCTTTTGCATTCCGAATTAATATTTTCGGTCAGTTAACGGTACTCTGTCTTACCGAACCATTGTAAACGGTTTGCTGACTTTGTCCAAAACGTCAATATTTCAGTCGTTTTTTGTGTGACGGTCTTCTGAAATCCAAAATACTCGGGGTACCACTAATTAACAATTTTAGACTTTAATCCGAACAAAAACAAGTGAACCATGTTTTTGCGACGTTGTGAAGTCAGATTTGATTTAAAACGGAAGCAGGTCACTGGGGAGCTTGGGGCACGGCGCGGATGCTACATACAGTCATCGCTATTTCGTATGTGACGTTTGACGAAGTCTAATAGATCCAACATTTTTATACCGGCATTAACTTTAGGTAATATATTGCAATAATTATTAATTGACAACAGCTATTGCTTACTGGCAGCCAACTGAGTAATTACTGAAGCGACAACAATCGGAACAGCTCAAAAGCGTGAATTGAATCGCAAACTTGCTATAGACGAAATACTTAATAGAATTATTTGTAATCCGGTGTTCAATTGATGCAACAAGCATTAAAGATTGCAACTCAAAAAGCGTTTGCAACTGCAACAGAAAACAAAAACAACAACTATTATACTACTACAACAACGACAGTGGCAATGGTTACCGAGCGGTGAAAATATACGTATGAAACTGGTTGAATGAATTCATTGAATGCTTGCTGAAGCGGGGTGAGTATATATAGTGTGCAATGTGTCTCAATGATTTCATCTCGTGCTTGGTGAAAGAAATTCCAACTCAACTGTAAGAATTAGGGCGTATATTTAGCGTTGCGCTCGAATTGCTACTATACTGTGTGCATTTTAATGTAATGTACAGGTTTTGTCGGATAGGAAAAATAATTTATTTTCTACGTTGCATACCTATTTTATATTTATACAACTTTTGTTCGCTTCGGCGAGTTCCTGAGCGCAACGTATAGTTTAAGATGTCTTTACTGCTGCTGCTCCTACAACTGCTGGATTGACTCTTCCAATATAATTGCTAGTTTATACAATTTGTATAATTTGAAGTATAAGAAACTTATATATAATTTTAATTGTTTCCACGGCAAATGTTTTCGTTCTGCGTGTTTGTTGGGTAAAGTGGTTCTGGATTGAAATACAACAAAGGGGACGTCGAAGTTTAGAAATTGTTGTTCTTTTGAACTGAAACTACAAATTTTATAAACCTGCAAGCTTGCAGCTAGTTCACTGAACAAATGTGGAGGACACCTGTTTCTATATTCAGCCAAAATATAGCACACGGGATGACCAATAGCATAGGCATATTCCTAAGCCTAAGCTTAAGCCTAAGTAAAATAGTCAGAAGCTTACTTTATTCTAGTCCAACTTAAAAATATTCCGCCCCTCATCTTTACATGGGCCTCTTATTCTCTTATTTTCGTCAGTTTCGGCATGGAAAGACTTTTAGTATCAAAGCAACCGCTCTGTACATCGGTTTTATAAATCATTGCTGAGCACAATTTTGTTAAAAATTGACCAGAAATGTACAACAACGGTATTTTTGGCCTAAACTGTTCATTACTTACTGAAACAATTTATTTTTCTTACTGAAAGTTTGTAACCTCTTGTCGATAGCTTAACAGTAACCTGTTCTTCAACAACAGACGCGGCTTTAAACTTGCTGCCCCGTACTACGCCACCCAAGTATTGTTGTATGGTCAAATATTTGTCAATATAAGAAAAATATTGCTGTCACGACCGAAGCAGCCACCCCCCGTACACCCATTTGCGGGTCCGCAGCCCCAAAGAGTGCCCAATCGTAACAAGATTTTGAAAAGTTTGAAAAATATTTTGATCACTGCAGTGTGCCCCCAGCCCGGAATTTTGGGGAACACCCTAGCCTGTTTGGGCAGTGAGTGGTATCTATCTGCACATTTTGGACTCACCCTTGATTCTTGTTGCAAATTTTAAATTAAGTTTGTTGGTTTTGTTCGCTCTACTATCTGCTGAAACGGCACAACTCATACAGTAGGTACTTTCTAGTTTATAATTAATAATCTAGATTTAAGTAAGAACACCGTATGTAGCCTAGGTATTTGAGACTTCTATTATCTTTAACTATTTGCAAACCAAGAAATGCTCAAAGTTTATTGAAATTAATGTAAATAGTTGTAGCTCTGCTTTGCGTTGGTCGTTAAATAAAAGAACTCAGCAGTGATTCACCAAATGAGTTTCATAAATGGAGCCAGCAACACTAAGGCAGCGAACGAGGGTATCACTATCTTAGCCCATATTCTCAAATGCGTATAGCAGTTATCACCAGTTAGTGATAGGCTTTCAAACTGATGAACACGAACGATTGCAGATTTCAAATTTGTATGGACGTAGGACAAATGAAATGTGAAAAATGTGCTGATTTTCAAAACTCGCCATGTACTGATTCAAAAGTTACAAGGCGTATCACGAACTGGTGATAGGTGCTACATACATATGAATATACGGTCTCTTGTTGCACGAGTTGTGCGCAAAAACCATGTCTTCAAACGTATTCCAATTATCAGCAAACACTTAAAGCCGTACTATACCAACTAGCTTACCTCCATACCGTCTATTAGAATTGCGTTTTCAGGAATTGTTAATCTGCTAAATTTTGGATTATCTTTGACATTTTACTATTTTTACTGAAATTGCAAATTACTGTGCATGATCAGCTGTTTTTAAAGTTCCACATGATTTTGCGTTTAATAACTAGAATATTCTGGGTACAGCCAGAGATCTGCCTCCGGCTCGAAGTGCTGCTCCAGTAGAATTTTATCCGATGGTTCCCGCACTTTCGGTAGTGAAACTTTTCCTACTTGTGCAAAAGTTACGTCCTTTAGGAAGTTTGTTTGTGACTTTATTGAATTTAATTACCAAGAATTCTCAAAACATATTAAAATTAAATTATTTAACAATAATGTGCAGATTATTAACAACATATTTAATCTAACATTACTTTTATTACCAAAGTTTATTTCGCCTCCATATCCGGTGACGGCCCCAGCTCTACACCCCAATAATAACTATTTGTTCAAAAAAGATTCCAGTTTGTTGTGTTGAAAAACAAAAAATAGTTCGCTGGTTAGAGTGACAAAATTATATGCTATTGCAATCAATTTCGAGAATAGGTACCTTTAGTTAACTATTTCGGTGTGTAAACCTGTTGAATTTTGAAAAAAACTTTGGTAATCATATTTATACTTTTTCACCTGGTTAACGGCGATCTTATATACAGCGGTGGAAAGTCGAACTTGAATTGAGCATAACAAACATTCGTGAAGGGATTTCATAACAACCTGGAAACTTTATTATATTCAAACCCGCATATTAATCTATTAAGTTCGTTTTAGCGTAAGGTATTTAACTATATCTAGCACCAACAGCCGTCAAATCTTTGTGATATATTAATTTTCTTCAAATCGTTGTCAATTACAATATGAATATCCACAGGTATGTTGGGTCAAAAATAAAAGATCGTGAGCTCACTGAGTGACAACTCGCACCATGTGGCGTCGTACATGAATTTCCGTGTGGCAATAGAGGGCATTGCAAACTAATTCATAAAGAAAATGTTTGTGACTTACACAGCGGCGCTTCGCGTCGATGGTAGCACCAACGCAAATACGCATAATCGCAGTAGAAAGCCAAAAGAGGGTAAAGAGGCTGTTGCTGTTAGTACGGAGTGATAATTGGTCAGCACTGTTTTATTGAATCATTGGTAACGGTTTGCCAGTGATCTGTCTTAAAGTTTACATATTTTAATTTTTCACTCTAGCTTTGATGAAACTTTCTGTAAACTAGTTTTCTACTGCAGCAGTGCCACGGCAAGCAAAATACGTGTCTAAAGACGCCGAGTTTACGGCACGACTCGTTTCCTGACAGCTTTCGTCAAAAACCTTACCGAACCTGAAGTGTCGTCGACGCTTCCAGTTCCATAAATACTTAGCCTAATCGTACGCCTAAAACTGTGCTAAATACAGGACGACAAGCTATCTGGTCCACAAATTGACGGGGTGAATGAGATATCGGGTTCCGATTTACCGAGGGTCCGGTTATCGAACGAAAAAATGTCGAGATGCCTAACACCGATAAAAAAATCTTTTTCACAACTAAACGGTTAATCAATGAAAAACTTAGTAAGATTTTAGAACGTTCAATGTCATTTTCTTACGTTCAATATTCAATGTAACGCCATCTTGCAACCATTAGACAGATTAGGCGCAACCGGATAAAACTGTAATTCACCAAGCCACGTTCAGTTATCAAACTGTATATTATAATATCAGCAAACTTCATTCAATTAGTAGTTTTAGTGTCATTCGCAAACGTATGAATTTGTTCTACCAATGTGTGCTTTGATATTTGATATGAAATTTATCCGAACTCAATATTATATAGACAAAGATTCGATCTTAAAATCAACTCACGGCCAAAGCTTAAGCTTTCAACTAATTTTTTGCCAAGGCTTAGGCTCAGTTTTAAGCGTAGCCTCAGGTCGGAACTTATTCTTACGCTTCGGCTTGGGCTGAGGCTTAGGAATATGCTTATGCTACTGTTACGGCCATGTTCTATACATTGGCCTAGTACATCATTGTTTTGTACGTTTAAGGTTTGTAGTCTCACATACACACTTAATGTGGTTGTGAAATATGCGCTCAATAAAAGCGATCTGAGCTACTTGTCTACCGTCCTAAAAACTTCAAGTTACATGGAGCTCCATTAGAATAGGCTGATATACTAAGAACGAGGTGATTAACACACAGTGTAACATATTTTAGAACACCTTGAGCTATTGTGTTTTCATTTTCGTAGCGTTGGTCACTTCGCTAGAATTGTTCAAGCGATTAATTTTTGAATTTTTTAAATAGTAAAAATCATTTTTCAATTCTACGTTATTGCTTTTTCTGGCAACATGTGTCCTAATGTTTGAATCGTATAAAATTGCATTCGAGTCAGTTTAAAACAAAATGCAATTAGCTTAGCGTTTATTTTTGCAATCGAATAAATGCAATGTAACGCAATCTGTATGTCCGCGTCTGTGCGATAACCAGATATTTAACAAACAAAAACCAAATTTTAGTTACAACGGTTTGAAGAAATTGAGCATGACGTCACTGTCAACTACACTGTTCCCGGTACACATACATATAAGATTAAGGAGAAAAATATTTAAAAAGTAATTAGCTTAATTAGAAGCGCATTTCTATGTTTAAACGATGGCCACTGCGTCAAGATAGTCGGCCCCCCTCAAACAGATCCGACAGAGCCCTTAATAAACTGTTTTCCAGTTCTATAGCTTCGAGTTTTAGTCTGCCAAGTTAGGGGCTCCAAGGATTGGGTCCCCGCTTGGAGGATTTGGAGGGGGGGCGTTTTCACCGGCACTGCCGACGACAAAAAATTTTCGGTGCAAAGTAACATCCAAACTTTAATAAATTAAGATAGTGTTGCATTCCTAGTTACTTATTGTCATATATCATTTATAGTTTGTATTCCGGTCAAAATATGTATTTGGAAGTTTGCTAATTTTTCACTCATTTGATTTGTACAACTATATCAATAGTTACTCGTGCGCAGGAAGAACTGCAAGAAAAACAGATTGTGACAATAACGCATATTTATTAATTAATGTACTGAGCAGCAACCATAATCTGATATGTTTCCAAAGGGCTTGGGTTAAAGCTTTGATGATTTCAAACAGCTAAACGCAAATTCTACTTATTTTTTTAAACGGTTTTACTATAAAGGATTGCGTATCAAAAATTACGCATAAAGTGTGAAGGGAAATTCTGTTTTATAACAACTCATTTCTTCACAACAATTTTTACATTGGTTCAATATTTTATCACTTTCATGTTATTTTTGTGTTTTTTCAGGTACATTTTCATTTTTGACGAGTGGTTACCAACAAATTCGAAATGGATTTCAACAAAATTGAACTGGAGATGCCGCATAAAGGTAAGTAACAGAGTGTTAATACTTTTATAAATGAGTAAATTGTTAGATTTCAGATGAACGTTCGGTGTGTAATGATATTACCATGTATACACTGTTTAGGTTCTGTTGTTTGGCTTAAATCGAATTCTAAAATGTGCGATGCCAGATTTGAAAAATTGCTAATCTCACATTGCACGTTTTAGAACCCACTGTGACTCAAAACCCTGAAACTAAAATAAGGGTACAACAAGTCGATTTCAAATTTAGAACCAGGTTTTGAAACCTCTAGCAATTGGTTGGTGAACTTTGACAGTATCGTTGCTATTGTTGATGTGTCATTTATCGTAACTTTAATGCTTAGTCTGTGAAACAGTTCAAAGGGCAATAGCACATAAATTATAATCATTCGAAGCACTCCGTACTTATGCTAATAAATGTCCGTTTTACGATGTTTTGAACAACCTAACCCTATGCCTAAACCAAATGTAAAACCCACAGTTAAACCATAACACGGACGCAGGACCACGACTGCACGACTTCTTTTTCTCTGCCATCACAGTAACAGTTTTAGTTAAGGTCAAAATTCCTTATAAAAAACTTAAAGTTCTTCGTTAGGAAAACAACTTATGCCAATTTATATTGCTAGTTTTGGACTCTTTTCGTGTTTCAAATACATAGCTTGTTTCAATACGCTTCTTTACAGTTGGAGACACTCTGGAATAGAATCTCTTGTATTGCAAAACGCTATTAACTGCTTTTTAACGTTTGCCGAACGCTATTTTAGCACCAAATAAACTCGTTTTAAATACGAACAGCTTTTTGTATTTTTGACACGAGTCCGAAAAGGTGACGCTTAGGCTTAGGCTTAGGCTTAGTTTTAAGTTTAGGCTTAGGCTTGTTCATAGGCTTAGGCTTAGGCTTAGGCTTATGCACAGATTTGGTAATACAATTTTCGGCATATATGTTTTTTAGTTTTACGAGTTGTATTGCGATTAGTTTGGTCAGAAATTAATAAAGCTACTCACTGGCCAACGTTCAACTTATTATATATTCACCATTATGAAGCATTATGAATTTTTCTAAATGAAGGTTATCCCATATTTGTTCCAACTCGCTGCGTAAGATGCTCTTTCAATTTTAATATATAACGTTTTAACCGAATACTCGAAAACTAAGTCAAGCACGAATTCTTCACAACAATCCAAATTTTTAATTGTACCTGATAAGCGGCCGACTTAGTGGAGGGCTCACCGGATGCGAATCACCGCTACAACAGATCCTGTAACATGAGTTTCAGTACTGGTCATAGTAGTACCGGCTTAAGTTACTTTTAGAGCTGTAACGGTAGATGTAGCATATTCGTAAGCCTAAGCTTAGACGTTAGAAAAAATATATTTCTATAAGCATAAAACTAAACCTAATCAAAAAATGTCTAGAATTTAAGCCTTGTCTTTTACAGACCAACCAGAAACCGGGACGGCTCTAAAAGTAACATGGGCCGTAGTATGAATCTTGAGCATCTTTTTGAAATTCCCAACAACCCGCTCTTGATATTTACGTCATTGTGGATTTAATCTTTTCACAAAGCTCGTTCTAAAACAATTTTGCTCAGTTCCTCCGCCACCATAAATAGTTTCCGGTGGTTCCCATGGTAAAATCCTTCCGCGATTTCGTCAACAAAACTTGCCGTTTATCTACGGTTAATTAAGTTTTGTCAGCACAACTCATAAATGTGTCTAAAACAGTAAAGCTAGTTGGCATTATTGCTAAAGTCCTTTGACCGGGAATTGCTGTTAGAGGGGGTAGCGAGATTTATAAGAGTGAACAAGGACAAATTTTCTTTAACAAACAATTCTATTAATGTTGCCGATAAATTTTTTACGCTCGGCAGACAAAAACGTCCGCAGAGCAACTGGATCGCCCTTGCAGTCATCCGCAGTTGCGATACTAGCAATGCTCCTATAGTGTGATTTAGAAAGATTAGCGCAACTAAATTTCTATAAGTCGGCACATGTCATACTAAAGATTAAAATGCTCATGAGATTCACTGAAGCGAGCTTGATAACGAACGCAACACATAAATGCCGCAAACAGTGGCGCCGACAGGTATGCAAAACGCGGTGGATCTGCAAACCTGGGTTTTGGAAACAATTATTTATTTACGCATATATGGTGCAAAACATTGTAGTCAAAGTTTGATGAAAAATTTAATGTACAACTGTGTTCACTGGACTCCACTTGCACAACCCCAAGCCAACATTGTGGAGACTATAACGGCGACAATGGTGCATAGGCGTCGCATGCCACCTATGGCGATGTCTGAGCTGGTTGCAGTTTGGTGTAGGTGATATATTTATTACATTTATCATGCTATAATCAATGAATTTGAATCCGATACATATTTGCGAAAGCAATGAATATTTGGCTTGGAAGTAAGTCCGAAAATACATTATCTGCTAAAAATTTCAAACATTGTTTTAAATTTTCAAATTCATTCTGTGCTATATATTTGAAACTAACTGCCTGTCAAAAGTCGCCGCATACTGGTCAAGCTTGGACAACTTTCCAAAATCTTTTAAGGAAACTACTGTCCAATATTAGCAGATCCAAAAGGGCGCATAGCTGCTAGTGCCAGGCTTGATCAAATACAACGAGCGCTGTGGTAAATTGCTTAATGATAAGATGCCTCACCATCTTTTATTAGTCATTGTCTCCTTTTGGATCAACAGTTCTTATCAGTGAATAATCTCATCTTTTATAGTTATTCAGTTTTTTAAATAGCTATAATGGTCTAATCTTGTGGTTGACCTTATCTGCCACTCTCCCGGTAGTCATCACACAATGTCTAAATAACGTTTTTATAGGATTAATGTGATTTTTCAGTGCCATTGTCTTCCAACTGTCCCCCAGCGACCACCAGTTCTAGTCCCTCAAGGACTTAACAGCCCCAGAACCCATATTTAGTGCATTGGTTTTTCATCGGATTCAGTAATCGCCTGTCCTGCTGCCAGCTGTTAGTAACAGTGGCCCTGAGCGACGTTCTTGAAGCAAAAACCGTGTAATAAAACAAAACACTCACTGGCTTATTTAAACGCACAACATCCATTTCTTACAGTTTGTAGCTAAGTTGCCCCAATTGACCAATATTGTTATTCAAACCAATCAAGGAAAGCAAAGGTAACCGGTTGAAATGGTGCAAGAAAATATTACGGTATTATCGTAGCATTGGCTGACGATTTAGGTTTGCACTTCTTACAGCATTAGGATTGCCAAATAAACATCTATTTACAGTTTGTGATGACATAATTGCCAGCTGGAACAAATAATTTTTTGGGACGTGCCATCTATACGTCACACATTTTGAGTTTCGTAATGTATATTTCATTCAGTTGTTGGCCGGAAACTGTTAAGGGTTACGCTATACTTGTTTTGACGCGCGGCGCCGCCCGGCGCCGTTCGTCACCGGTGCGGTACCGTCCGGCGCCGTCCGTGAACCGTACGGCGCCGTTCGTCACCGTGCGGTATGGTACACAAATAACTCTAATACGATAACGTATTGTAACGGACGGTGACGGACGGCGCCGTACGAGTGACGCACGTAACGCAAACCTAAATGTGATACAAGCAGCGGCGCAGCAGCTGATGCAATAACAGAGGTCACTTGCGCTCAGGCGACATATATAATAATGTAAGAATCCTTGCGAACTAAGCGAGCCAGAAACCAAATGTAACTTTAATGATTTATAAGTTTGGAACGTTACTTTTGTTCAAAAAAGTTTCCTTTTCAATATTTTGGCTCGTATGAGCTAAATTTATTGCTCGCCAAAATTAAGTGGAAAGCCTGTCCAAGCTGCTTTACCGCTGGCAACAAATCGTTATAATTCGTGTTGTAAAATTTCTTCGCAAAATACTCATATTTCAGGGCACACTGGAGTCAATCAACTTGGCGGACGATTTGTTAATGGACGACCGTTGCCCGATCACATCAGAGAACAGATTATACAAATGGCGCATATGGGCCGCAAACCGTGTGAAATTTCGCGATTACTGCAGGTATACGAATTTTGCAATTATTTTACAGCAGAGTTCCAGCAACTGAATCAATAACGGTGATCATTACGCGGGCACAATATGTAACAGTTAACAATTTTCATTGCAACAAATTTTTATTTTATTGCTCACGTTTAATGAAACCAAGATTAGAAGCTTTGTAACTCTGTTGTGGAAGAGCTAACTTAAATGCATGCTCGCTTTTTCGCTTCTTCGCTGTTTCGCGAAACAAGTTTAAAACCCTATTGAGACGTGCAAGTTCTACGTACAATTTGCATCTGCAAGTTCTCGCAGAAAAAACTTCTACTTGTGAATTGGTCTTTTGCTAAATTTAGAAACGATGTTTCTGCAAGAGGTGGGGCACTTTTTCCGGGCAGCCATTTTATTTCTTGACACCGCATTTTTTTCAGGTTTCAAACGGTTGTGTGAGCAAAATCTTAACTCGTTACTATGAGACCGGCTCAATTCGTCCACGCGCCATTGGAGGAAGTAAACCGCGTGTCGCGACGTCGAAAGTTGTTGACAAAATTAGTGCCATGAAACGCGAATGTCCGTCAATATTCGCGTGGGAAATCCGTGACAAATTGCTTGCTGAACAAGTTTGCACACCAGATAATATACCAAGTGTACGTTTGAGCTCTTGTACACTTTCTCCGGCATTTACATACGCTTAGGCTTAGGTTTTAGCTGCAGCCAAATCCAATTCAGTATTATACCATAAACAAATGCTAGCAAGCAACAACAATTTTGTAGAAAAATATTATCACAAAACACATACAAGTTGCTTAAATAAAGGTGTAAAATTGCAAGCAAGCATTAAGCTTACATACTATATGACATGTAATTTACTCTTCATATAGCAATCACCCAAGAACGCAGTCAGAGGAGGCCAGAGGTGTGGAATCTCAACCTTCCTGAAAATTTTACCCTCCATGAGCACAGATTAAGTCCCGCTTGCACGTCCAGCGAAATCAACAGCATACCCTTCTTAACCCTTTCTCACATGAATATTTTCTATTTCCCCTGAGACCTACTTTTATGCTAGGATTCGAACTCCAGTGACTAGAGTGGGAGGCGTATACCAAAACCACTCAGCTATAGGAGCTTGACGCTCGAGCCCGGGGGGCTCTCACGTCTTGTGGTGATTTAGTACTATGTATACGTGTTACAATTGTTAAACACGATGCGATATATATTATTTATCGTATATACATTGCGCTGAGTTGCCTATAGGCAACTCAATGTAAGAAGGGGTTAAATTCGTTCCCCACCAAATAGCATGTTGAGCTGTGTGCGAGTAGAGCCATCAAGTTGAAGCAAAATACCCCGTATCGATTCATGCTTCAAAACTTATTTTTTTGTCGTTTTAACATGCCCGCGAACAAAACCAAATCGCAAACTGCAATATTAGACGTGATTTAGTACTATGTATACGTGTTGCAAATGTTAAACACGGTGAGATATATATTATTTATCGTATATACATTGCGCTGAGTTGCCTATAGGCAACTCAATGTAAGAAGGGGTTAAATTCGTTCCCCACCAAATAGCATGTTGAGCTGTGCGCGAGTAGAGCTATCAAGTTGAAGCAAAATACCCCGTATATCGATTCATGCTTCAAAACTTATTTTTTTGTCGTTTTAACATGCCCGCGAGCAAAACCAAATCGTAAACTGCAATATTCTATGATTCCAACGTCCATAAACAACTTTTTAGGTATCTTCAATCAATCGTGTCCTACGCAATCTAGCGTCCCAAAAAGAACAACAAGCCCATCATGATGAATTTTACAAAAGTCTTGAAAAATACCGCATCATTGGTCAAGCTGCAGCTGGAGTCCCAGGCGGTGCCGCGTGGTTTTCCGCTGCAGCTTATACCGCAGCCGGAATGTCTGGATCTCCTTATGCAACTGCATCAACCAGCGGTTTTGGAGTATTCAATCATGCCCATGCAGCTGCTGCAGCCTATAGCGTTAATGGAGCTGTTGACCTGAAACGAGGTGAGTTGCTTCGAAACAGTGGTGGATCCAGAAATTTCTAAGAGGGAGTCCGTGCAAAATATAATTTTGGTAAAGAACAGGAAAGCGAAGCGAACAACAAGACGTACGCTATTTTACCGCTACCTTGATGCAAAATCTTGCTTTGGTCTTTGTTAGGGCAGAGTTCTTTTATCCGCGTAGAGTTTGGGTAACAGAAGACTCGCGCGGTTTAGCTATAACAGCCCTGCGTTAGATTGCTTTACTTATTGCATAATGATCTGTTTTATCACAGGTGTCAGGTTACAACCGTAGGTCAGCATAGCCTAGAACCGCGGCAATATATAGTAATTTCGCCTCTAGTAGAATTTGTGCTCGAGGATTCGGCAAATTTTATTAGCGTACAATTTGGCCGTTGTTTAACGCGTGGGTATATCTCACCTCGAACTCCAGTGCAAGCCAAACTTATTGACCTTTTATTGACTTTCAGCTGTGTATTTTTAACCTCCGATTGCCCGCGCCAGTTACTATAGAGTTTGTGGGTAAAGGTGGATCATGGAAACCAATTCTGGGTGGAGTAAAAATATAAAATTTCCGCGTGTAAAGCTCTGGCCGGACAAAGAAATTTCCATCCTTAGATTAGTTTGGCCAACCCTTGAATCCGCCTGTTTTCTTGAAATACGAGCTCAAGCCCTACGTTCAGTAACATCTGTACATTCAACTTATTTGTCCGTAAAACTTGTATGAATGAAATGGGAAGCCAAAAGCCTCTACCGAAGCTTAATGTTAGGCTTGGTAAAAAGTACGGTACGGAAACTTTTGCCTTCTATCGAGTTACCATGAGATGGGAGAAACCAAAACAGTACCAGCGATATATTTCTGTTTATAAATAACACGTTTAAGCATTCTCGGAAATAAATTGAGCTTCCACGTTTTAACGATCATGGATAGACTCATAACTATCGGAGGATTTAGTGATTTCAATTTATGATACTTGGTTTGTTGAAGTCATTTTTAACCCTTTCTCACCTGAATATTTTCAATTTCATATGAGATGCACTTTCGCGGTAAGATTCAATCCACTTGGTTTGTTTAAGTCATTTTTTAACCCTTTCTCACCTGAATATTTTCAATTTAGTATGAGATGCACTTTCACGGTAAGATTCAACCCCAGTCTCTCGGGTGGGAGGCATTTACGATGACCACTCAGCTTAACGATCACGGATCGACTCATAATTATCGAGAAGATTTAGTGATTTCAATTTATAATACTTGCTTTGTTGAAGTAATTTGGAAATATTACGATGAAGTTTTGAGGTTTTTCATCTGCTACAGAAAGCTTTATAGTTGATGATTTTTACGCGAGAGGAAGTATGTAATGTTGTCAAATTTTTTATTTCATTTTTAAAGATTTAAGTTGGGTCTTGTACCCAATATAGTTTTCTAATTTTGAAATTTGGCTAACTTACATTCAGGCTCGTAGGCTACGGAGGGGCAGAGGGACTCATTGCCCTTGGAAAAATTTTGGCC
>JASANG010003891.1:0-209641 GCA_030248215.1 Enoplolaimus lenunculus | reverse complement strand
AAGGGGCGTAACAGTAGATTAAGCGTATTCCTAAGCCTAAACCTAAGCGTTGCAAAAATGTGTTCCAAAGCCTAAGCGAAAAATGTAATCTAGACTCTAAACCTACTGTTTTATAGACCCACCGGAAACCTGGACGCCCCGGGCCCAAAAGTGAATCTACGTTGCTTTTGTCACTGTTGCTAATTTACAGTTGAAGCAAGGAGGTAGTCGCCAAATAAAAGAACGATATGCATGAATCAGTATATAAGTAGGTATTTGTCAATACTTTGAATTAACGGAAATGTAAACAAACAGGGTACCCGCAAAATCACTGCAGCATAAAGCGCGGTTTATTATACCTATATCTGACCAACAGCCAATTTTTGGGTCCATGATTAAAGTATTTTGACCTTAAAACCTAAACTTCGGGCCCCGTAGTAGATTATTGACTACAATCCCCAACATCTAACGTTATGGCTTAGATTTATGCTTAGTCATAGCAATCTTTCATCAATGTCTAAACCCTAAACTAATAAACCGACGCACAATTGGGGAAGAAGTGCGCAAGTCGCGATATTGACCCAGTCCAAGCGTCTGCCACAGTAATAGAACCAATTAAAGAAATTTTTTTATGTTTATAGCGTTTTCGAACCTTTGGTCCAATTTAATTTTAAAAATCAATTTGGCCATCTGTCACTGACCCTGTTTTGGTCTCTCAATCAAAGGGGAAGATGGCAGCGCTAAGCACGGCCCTGTAAATTTCGAGGCCGTTATTTAACTTCATGACTTCAAATATACATTGATATTACTCAAAATATGCAAATTCCAGGGTGTCCGTTTCCGATGAAAATAGCAACCCATGTTACTTTAAAAGGCGTCCACGTTTCTGATGGGTTCATAAAAAAGTACGTTTAGATTCTAGATTACATTTTTACTTAGGCTTACGCTTAGGCTTCGGAATGCATATTTTTGCAACGCTTAGGCTTAGGCTTAGGAATGCGCTTAATCAACTGTTACACCCCTTAAAGATACATTGGCCAAAATCAAAGCAGTCAGTTACCATTTCCGTTATAGAAATAACGGAAATTATGTTATTTTTTACGCTCAAAATATTCATATCAAACACCGGCTTTTATCCTGTGAAAATATACCTCGCCTAAACGGTTAAAATTCACACATATTCCAAAAACATAAAGCTTTTTCTGACCTGCTGTAGCGTTTGAAATGAAATGAAAACATGGGCGCACCACTAAAAGTTTAAAAGGTTCTATTTTAGAAAAACAAACTCCATAGCGCGTTTTCTAGCACGAAGTACCAAGAGCCACATTTTTGATATGCCAAAACACACACATTTTTGTTTTCAATACCTTAAAAGCCGACTTTGGTTATTGCGATTGCCCCATCTATACTGTGGTTATAGAACAAACCAACATATGCGAAAATATACTTTAGGTATAGTATAGAAAACAAACCATGAGTAATGAACTATATATTAGAAACAAGTAGCCGTAGCCAGCACGAAACAAATTAAGCCAAGGCGCATAAAAATGAAAGAAGCAAAAGCTTTAGTTATTGAGGTTACGTAGCTATCGTTGCTTTTTCGCCGTATAGCGAGAAAAATGAATCATGCGTTTTCGCAAGGTTGCCTTTTCGGTATGTGATTGCCAGTGCGGAAAGCATGAGCTATAGTATCCCAGTGTAGACATGAAAGTAGGATGTGTTGGTGGAACAGTGTGATCAGTAAGTGGGTAGCTACTTCGTCTGTGACAGCCTAAAATAGCGACCATGCGTAAACTATAAATGTTTCATTAAAAATTCTCTCCTGAAATGCTTGCAACATTGTGTACCTTAACGACTATAGCAAACTTTGCTCATATATGTTCATAACAGGTCTGAATACCAGGGCACAACAAGATAACTGCCCCCAGCTCCGGAAGAAAATCGACTTCCGTCTAGAGTAGAATTTTTGCCGGAGATTCCATCAATTACGCTGGTGAACAGGCTACAACTGTAGGTCAGCCTCCGGTTATACGGTTTCCGCTCCGGCAGAAAATCAACCTCTGCTTCTCGCGTCGCAAGAATTTTTGCGCTGGTTATTGTAATCTCGGTAGTGAAATGTTTTTCATTTTGATGAAAGTTGTGTTGGATAGTGGGTTTGTTTGTAACTATAAAAGGGCAATTCTGAACGTTTTAACTGCCGATATTTTCTTAAAAAGAAGGCTTAACACTATTATTTGACAACATTAACCCAAATTACGCTAAATTTGGCAAATTGAACATCATTTTATTACCTAATTTTCTTTGACCTCCGACTAAGACAAAATTTGTTGACCTCCGGCTGTAAATTTTCACTTACGGCCAAACCGTGTTGAAAACGAGTCGCACTAAACACAAATCACCGGCTACGAAAAAATTTCGGCCCATGTAGCTTTAACAGCAGTCCACGTTTTATGGTGTGACTGCAAAAGAATAAGCTTAGATTTTAGTTTAATGTTTTGACTTAGGCTATAGAGTTGCACTTCTCACAACGTTTAAGCATACTTGCAAACATGCTTTATCTACAGTTACAGCCCCAAAAGGATTATTGGTCGAAATTTTTGCCGGAGCAAAAATATCGCAACAATTATGGCTCAAAATTTTACGTTTTTAAAAGCGTTGCTAGATGACGATTTTATTACGGTTTCTGAGAGATTTTTATATAATCCTTATTGCTAAGCTTCACGCAAAAATTAGAATTTCTCCAACATTTGTCTAATGTCCAAGGCGTTAAAGTGATAAAATTTTCATTTAATAAATAAATTAGGAAGAGATAAAAATGTTTTAAACGATCTATATTCATGAAAAACCTGTGAGTAGCTGCGTGCTTAATCTGTCGTATCACAAAAAATGTCGAGCCATAAATGGCAAAGGTTAACCAAGAACCAGGACGCAACCGGAAATTTGTCATCGGTTCAAGCGCAACGTCAGTTTTGGCTTCAGTAAAATAAAGCTAAGGCTGCAGTAAAATGTTTGCCGTAAGTTTAGGGAATTTAGTAGATAAATTTAGTAATTTTCGCAAGTCCTGTCGCTCAATGCTTATGATTGTATCTTTGAAGTAATTTTTTTAATTCTTATTTGCGAAGTTTCAAGAAAAAAGATCTTAAAATAAAAAATGGTACAACACTTCATGGGTATTGTTAAAATCCACCATTTCTCCATCAGTTTAAATAACTGATTTTACTACACGTCATGCTCCGAGTACAGTGATTTTCATACCCGAATGCATCCTGCTAAAAACCTTTTAACAAGAACACATTACATCCAACCGCAATATTTTTCAATATTATATATACATGTACTTTAAAAGAACTCACAAAACTTTTGTAGTCGACGCAGGCTACGACTCTTGTATTTCCCACATTTTAAAGCACCAGAAACGTTGTATATAATATAAAAATTAGACTTTAACAATGAATGTTTTCAGTTTTCATTCACTACGCACTTTAGGGGTACCCAACTCGCATTTAGTTAATTGACACCATCACCTATCACCGCTAACTTGCCGACAGAGGCCAGTCGAGATCAACCTTAACCACGTCCAACTCAACAATATCCAAGCGTCCCTCGACGCCAGCTAAATTCGCAAGCGAAGGCACTGTCCGGCCTAAATCCCCATGAACCAGCTCTTTCACATACGTCCCAGCTTGTGTTTCAACCCGGACTAAAATTGAATTCGAAGCATACCGAGCAGCAAACAACGAATAAATATTGCGTTCACGTTCACACAGCGAACGGCGATGCAAAACTCGCAACGGAGTTTTCTGACGTATCACAAATTGGCCGTTTCTGTCGCTCACAGCTAAATTAATCCGTTCAATCCCTTCGTCTGAAATACGACAGTTGGCCCGGCAAAGTGCAACATAAACCTTCCGTTTCGCATCTTGGCCTTCTTTAAGTTCAGCCAAATCCTTCGCAGAAACAATGCACAACTTCCGAACCACAACGTCTGGTGCAGCTGCTGCATTAATCGCTTGTTGCAATTGTGAAAGCGTTTCCCCTGAGATGGATCGAACCCGTGGCGCTTCGATAGTCAGCGCAAACGGTCTGCCATCGCCCAACATACGAACGTCGTAATCCTCTCGGCCAGACGCGACAAACGATACTTGCTTGCCTCGAATAATGCGTCTTACATGCTCTACAATGCATTCTTCAACACTGCGAACAACATATTGTGCAGCACTGCTGCTGCTTGGACATGTCTGATGCATATCGCGACTATACTTGTTATATCGTCCCCCGATTCGTACCGGGGCGCGTATAAATTTAAAACTGCCACACGCACGTGACGTCACTGCCGGATCAAACTTTGACAGCAGATGCGGTGAAATTACATCATCGGCAGTTCCTGATTTGTTTTCCAGATCGAATAATTTAAATTCGCTAAAGCTGTTTTCAATTTCGTTCAACGCAGCGGCAACGGAAGTCCTGTTGAAAATCGTCTGCCCGTCTGGTTTGATTTTGCGTGAATTGAGTCGTTTAGTTTTTGCGTTTTCAATCGCTTTAAATCGATGAGGCAAATAATCTTTGAGCAATAAACAATCACTGTCTTCTGCGCAATGAGTAAGCCAAACCGCGATTTCAACGCTATCTTCGTTCAGCGCTCTATCACCGCCAGCGCCTCCGCGTATTATCCATCCTTGTTCTGCTGTTAACCGAAGTTTCAATTCGTTAACAATCACAAATTTTAAAGCGTCTTTAAGTGAAAAAATGTCAACTTTTTCAGCTGGCACTCGCCTTAAAATGAAAAAATCTCTGACGCTACACGATACGGGAATACAGCATGAAACCGTACAATGTTTTGTATCAAATTGTTCGTCTTCAAACGATTTGGTTATCTGGTTAACTATTGAAGTAAATAGTTCCGAGTTTAGAATATCCAAGCATAGCGAGCATATTGTTTTACCATTATGGCTTTGAGATGCCGCCATACTGCCCACTGGTGGATTATTACTATTAGTATTAGTATTATTATTATTATTATTATTATTATCATTATTATTATTATCATCATTATTATTAATATTATTGTTGAAATTAGAATTATTGAGAGTTTGAGAGCGGATCTTCGCATAATGTTCGAATAATGCTAGTTGGAAGTTGGAATGTTGTTTCGCATATTGAATTCGTATACGGCATGGCTTACATACATATGTAGCAGCGTTTATATTAATATCACCGTCAGTTCCTATATTACAACTCGAATCCATTAATTAAAAATCTAAAGGCATGTTCATAATAGAAAGCGGATAAAAAATAAAATGGAACCGGAGGCCAGTCAATTCTACCAATGGTACATAACTATAATTGAAAAATCTTGCCACAAGAAGATCTGGCCCATGTTACTTTATACGAACTCGAAGCATGTTAACTTTAACGTTTACGTTTTGACTCTCTGAAAAAAAACGCTAAAAAATCAATTGTTAAACATGGAAAAACTGCTTTACTGAATTTTAAACAGTCACAATCTCACCATTGAAACACGTTAGTGTTTACAATATATGTTTCAAGCATCGAGAATGCACGCTTTTTGAAAGTTTTGCAGAATGTTCTGTGCAGGAAAGCAGAGCTGGAATGAGGTAACTTGCGTATAGAATATCCTAATTAGCCGCTTCGACACTATACACAAATTGGACAGCTAAACATCTAATTTAAGTTGTTATTAAAAGTTTGATTTTTATAATTTTTCGAAAAAACTATTACAAATATACCATAGCTAGTCGATATTATTGTGTGATGCTAGTGACACCGTGCACTAGATTAAGTGTCACTGCGTTGTTTGTTCTACTGAAATTGATCACTAAGACAGTAATATTTTGTAATAACCTCCCATGCCTTATAGCTCAGAACCGGCTGCTTTTTGGGGGATTGCAATGGAGCAAGTGTACGCTTTTAGGCTTATATTTTGTTTGGGCTTAGGCGTACGCTTAGGAGTAGACTTGGCATAAAACCTCACCGTATCTCATGTAAAAGAAAGAAACTAGGTAAAAGTGCCCCTAGAAGGGACAGATTGTGATATGTTTCGCTTGAAGCATGTAAGAGTTTAAACAAGGGTTAGTTAGACCATAGATCAGTAGGTAATGCTTATAATATTAGCTCCATACCTTCTATGAAAATAGTTGTCAGCTATATCTTTGGCGGTTGTCTTTCAGTGTTAACACGCTTGCGGTCAGTGAAACAAGAAACATATGGGCCCAACGAACTTTCATCTGTTAAGCTATAAATCGACACTATGAGTTTTCAAGACATTCTAAAGTACAACTCTCAACATGCCTTTCGTATAACAGTCAGTTGCTTTTTAAAGTTATCTCAATTGAGCGCCAGCAGAACATGTTCTTTGAAATATTTAGCAACGTTTGAATGGTATTTTCTAGATGAATAGCTTAAATATGTCACGGCACAGAACACAATTTGGAAAACTTTCTCGACTTCCCATCATCAAATTGTCAAGGTAAAGATAGGTAAAATAGTCGAGCACGTATGCGTGACATTTTTTATTCGATAATCAATAGACGCAATTTGGAATCTTGCAACATTGAAATATTTACTAATCAAGTTTTAGAAACAAATATTTATAAAACTCAAAAAATATCCTCTTCCAATGAAGAATGCTAGCTTAGATCACTTATAAACTGAACATTGTAAAACCCAACAAACACTAAAATTAAGCTGATAGGTGATGTCCGCTGGGCCCATATGTTTCTTGTTTCGCTGATCGCAAGCGTGTTAACACAGAAAAACAGCCGTCAGATATAGATGACAACTATTTTCAAAGAAGTTATAACGACATGGAATAAAGTAGTAGAAAAGGTGTAAAAGAGTTCGAAGTGTGCCACCGGCTCCGGCAAAAAAACATCCGGCTCCAACTCTCGTAAAATTTTTGCACGCAGTTCTGGTAATCAGAGTATAACCAGACGTCTGCCTCCGGCTACGGCAGAAAATCGACCTCCAGCTACGGCAGCGTTTCTGCTTAGGTTCCGGCAATTTCGGTACGGAAATTATGCAAAATTTTACATTATAGATTTGCTTTGTGCGGTTTCCTTCAGCTTTTGTTCCAATTATGAGGAACAAATCGGCGAAATGTTATAAAAAAATAAGCGCGAAACCAAATGATTTAATAACACTCTACAGATATTTGCTAAAATTAGCGAAATATCATTTTAAGTATACAAGTTTACTTCACCTCCAACATGTTTTGTTGACCTCCAGATCCGGTTTTTTCACCTTCGGTTGCATCCTGAAGGTAATCAAAAGCTGTGCCCATTAGGGGCTCGGTTAAAGCAGTGACGAAAGCAAAAAATTAGCATAGGGCCCGAAGTCCTACTACGTTCGAGGGTGAAAGACGCCATAAGCAGAACAAGTGAATCGAAGCAAGTGAAAACCGTAAATTAAACTCTGCTCAGACCAAAACATGAACGCAAAAAAGTTAAATTTATTTATACTTTAAATAATATATCATTTTCCACACACAGGATTCTCGACATCGAAATGACCATTACTAAATCCTGTGACAGACATTCCAGTTAATTTGAGAAACATTCGAATTTTTGCAGTGCGCTTAACTTTTTAAAGTGACTATTTCCAAACCGAAAGCACCTACTCAAAATCTCGTTCAGTACTAAGGTTGAATCAAAACCTAGTAATAATACAAACTATGTACAATATTAGAATATTCTTGTTCGAAAAATAGTATTTTCCTTGCAACATGCTCCAAATTTTTTTTAACAATGTGATGATCAAAAATTTAAACAAGTGCGTTCTAAAGCGATATATTATTATCCAACTACTTGTCACAATCACGAATGTAATCTAACTGATACTGTTTTGTTATTATGTCACGACTCGGTTGGCAAGTAATTTGAGGGGATTCCAGCATTACTGACATTTGTCAAAATGCCCTCCGGTTTAACATCGCCGGTTTCAATGCAACTCTCGCTCGTATCATACAGACCATTATTAAATGCTCGTTTAATATCTTCTTCGTAATACAACTCAAATATATCTTTCGAAGTCAGGGGAGGAATTTTTTCCGCCAAACCCGGGTAAGTTTCTTTGGAAACGTCTGCGCGATATGAAACGTATGGTTTGAGCTAAAATAAGAGTATTTGTATTTATAACGAGCCAGTTTCAGACAATCTAAAAATGTGAAACTGAAATCAATATATCGTTTGGTTTAACGCAGCGTTAAATTTGCGCGCCAACGACAACAAACCATATCAGGATACGTTTATAATGAAATTTGAGTTAGGAAGAACAGATATTTTATTCAATAATTCCAGGTGCAATATAACTAACTTCGTACTACAAGTTAACCATAAAACTTTCAAAAATCAGCAAAAAGGAAGCTAAGCTGTAAAATGAAAAACATTCCATTGATTAAAGAAACCGGGTAAAACTAGGACAAAAGGCAACTAAAATTTTTCAATTTCAATTCTTGAAAAAATGATGCCACTCTTTTCAAGTAACCCGACAAGTATAATTTTCATCTCAATCATACCATAAAGAAACTGGTTAATAAACGAAACAAACCTCAAAATTTGTTACATCGGGCACCACCAAATCTGGTAGGGCTTCTCGTGGCAATTTTCGTTCATCATCTTCGATTTCACCATAATTACCGGTAACAAGCTCATGAAACTGTTCGCCGAGGTACTTAGCAGCCGTTGAATCAATTCTGTGTTCATCAGGTTCGCCAAAATAATCTACAATTGAATACAGTTTTCATGTTTTAACAGTTTCAATTAAAACATCGCTCAACTAATATGATACTTTACTGAATTCTGTTACTGTCTTCAACGAAAGGCATAGAAAAGGAAAACATAGTTGATTTATAATTATACTCACATTGCCAACCAAAACAGATCATAATGATTATATAGTTTTGCAACTTTGTATAAATAAGAAATAATGTTAGCTTTCGTAACACAATAAGTGTTTCTTCGTGTTGAAAGACTTAAAGCTCAATATAACCAGTCGTTCTGAAGTTTGGACACACCTATACCTCAAGCTAAGACGATGCTTTTGAGTTGGCAATGTCTTAAACAAACTTCGACTATCGCAAGCTCACTTACGTTTCGGAGCCGTATCCGACATAAACCACGGCGGTACATTCGGCAAATTACTACGTGACCATTTATCCTTCATATCGCTTGTTCTAGGACCATATATCCGCAGTCCGGATTTGTACTTCCACGTAATCGGTTGTGGCGTTGCATATTGATTCCGTAATTTGCGATGAACAGTTCTTTGTAATGACAGAAACGAGCGGTAGTGAGCGATTAACCGTGTAAAATTAAACCTGGTATCCATGAAATACCGAAATTTATAATGTACAAAACCGACGTGCTACAAACACATTATAATATACTTATCGTCTATCATATGTCAACCGATATTTAAGAGCACAGCAAGGTGTATGTGCAAATAGTTATAAATTGCACTAGCGCAAGCTTTCAAGTATCGAACTGACACAGATTTTTACCCAAAACATGTACCCGGTTACACCGTATCTTGCCGTGATTCTTTTGATGGCTTCACACTCTATACAGACCTTAAAATAACTACTAGGGATTGATTACAAACAGATTTTCACGCTCGCTACCTTACTGGTGTACAATTTTACTTCAGATAATATAACTAACTTGAAATAGAATATTCAAGAATGGTAATAAAAACCGTTTTGCTGTGAGGTGTGCCGTTTGCTGTCTCTCCTGGACAAACCACATAAAGATTCTACAAAATTTTACCTGAAATATGATCTGTTAAGCTACCTTGGCAGCAAATGTCAAAAAAGTTTCACGTTGAGGAATGTCGTTCGGCATAATGTGCAAGCTATGTGTATGTAAAGTATAAAAATGATACATGTGCAGATATACCGATCCAGAAGGTTGTGTCTTTGCACAAATACTGGTACAGCATATTCCGGAATTTGAAAAAAATTACCCGGAAACGGAACCGAAATGAAAAATACATGCCACCGAAAAAATTCATTTTAATTTTCTTTTCTGCAATATTATTGGTGAAATAACACTAGTTGGAGATAGATGTCCCCTTTATCTGCTGAATTTTAAATATTCATAATCCATAGAAGAAAAATCTACCTTCGACGGTATATTTTCGGCAATTGTCAAGGTTTACATACTATACTAATAAAATCTATTTAATTTTATAGTCATTTAATAGTAAAATATCTTACGTAATTTCCACCGACCAAATTTTAATATTGGGATTTTTAATTCCGGTATAAATTTACCGGAACCGGAAGGTGAAAAAATGGCGGAACCGGAATTCCGGTTGCACCATGGGTGTTAGCAAACTTGATTCTAGTGGAAGAGGGGCGGGGTTCCATTTCCTGCGTGGTCTTTAACTTTGGGCCACGGGAAAACGACAGAAACACGAATAACTACATGTTTACAGGGGTACGGCTGAGTACCAATAAATGCCACAGCCGGGTAAGGTAATATCCGGCCAGAGCCAGATAATTAATTCTTTGTTTGATTCAATGTCATATCCACCTTGTATAGTGTGACTTCCGCACAAAATACCACAAGCACATTTATCAATTATTTATTTTTAAACATTCTTGAAAATCACGACAAATAAAAACTAAAATAGAACATAAATAGTGATACATTTGTTCGTGTGTATACAAGTTATTATCCAAATCTCTTTATAAACGGCATTCAAATATCAGAACGTAGCTTAAAAATTCTTCCGTCTGTGGCCTAAGGTATCCAAAGTGTTAACGTAACAAAGCTTAACATCCCACAATTCTGTGTATAGTCTATGTTTTTGCGGTTGGCCTACGTTACTTTTAAGGCCCTGTTCAGTATTTTCTCGGCACTAATTCTATAACATAGTAGGTCTAGAATTAAGGTTATTATTTTCGCCCAGGCTTAGGTTTAGTTTTAGACATATTTTTGCGCTGAGGTTTACGCTTAGGTTTACGAACACCAATACGCTTATACCGTTACGCCCCTAAAACTAAAGGTGGTCATCTTAATCATTGTCGGATATAGCACGATGGAATACCCGGATGTAAAATACACACATAAACAGGTAACACGTAATACACACTGCATAGTAGCTACGCAGTGCACAGTGTAGTACACAACGTAGTAAACAACCATATAACAACTAGCACAAGTAGTTGAAGCAGTGTCGCGATAGCTCAGTGGATAAGAGCGTTGGTCCGGTTAACCAAAGGTCGCTGGATTGAATTCCGCCGTGGTCAATTGTTTCAACTACTTCGAACTAACATAGTACTTACATACATTGCCCATAAGACCGCGCAAACTTACATGGTGACCACGATGGCACCGGAAGGACATACGACTGCGGTGTGAGCCCATCAAAAAACGTGTCACAGTCATGGGACGACCTCTTCAAAAAGGGGAATTCGGGTAGTGCACGATGGAATACCCGAATATAAAATACACACATAAAAAAGTCAACATGTAATACACACTGCATAGTAGCAATGGAATACAC
Organism: Enoplolaimus lenunculus; assembly: GCA_030248215.1. NCBI lineage: Eukaryota > Metazoa > Nematoda > Enoplea > Enoplida > Thoracostomopsidae > Enoplolaimus > Enoplolaimus lenunculus. The sequence goes on along the minus strand of JASANG010003891.1, from coordinate 198,136 downwards.
AGCGTAGTCCACAACGTAGTAAACAAATATATAATAACTAGCACAAGTAGTTGAAGCAGTGCCGCGATAGTTTAGTGACAGTGTTGCACGGTCGGGACGACCAATTTTCCAAAGTACTGCGAATACAAATGGTTTTCCCCAAAATTTCTCCGAAACATATGACCACGTCGGGAATCGAACCTCGCATCTTTCGCTCGCGAGTCAAACCCGCTACCCATTACACTACGCGGCTGATATTATAATTTCCTCTGCTGCTATATGCGCACGAGTATATTGTGTCTTAAAATTACACACACTGCAAATACACAAGCTACATTGCGTATACTCACACTCTGTAGGTAAAAGCGTTCGCCTGGTTAGACAAAAGTCGCTGGTTCGAATCCAGCCGTGGTCAAATATTTCAACTACTTCGAACTAACACAACACTTACAGACATTGCCCATAAGACCGCGCAACCTTACAATCATTGTTTCAATTTTTCGACGTGTTTAAAAACATCTAGCACGTTAAAATACCGGAGCCGGATGCTATTATTTCCGGACCCGGATATCCGATCGCACCCTGGCTTGCCATACATAAGTTACAGTTAACTTATATATTGTACGGATTGCTAATTTCTGAGATATAAATCACGTTCATTATGTTATGCGTGAAAACTGAAAGTTCCATACACCTAGCTAAGTAAAATCTTATGTCACCAAGGTACTAAACGACGTATGAGAATAGCAGTAAAAATTGAAGGACACATACAACTTTAACGTACCAACCATCGTCAAAATTGCTAAACATTGTCAAAACCTGTATTCGCTACTAAAAATTTAATCGTGTTCATACTATGTTTATGGGTCAAACGTTGTATAAAGCAAGAGTAGACCAGTTCTATCTGTGTTTGGCTCATGTATTCACAGAGGCTTCCCATTTGCCAAGGTGAAAAACGTACAACCAGGACTGCAGTGCGCCCATTCCTGTGTAACTGCTAGAACTCGGCTGGTTTGGTGGAAAAAATCAAGAGCAATAGTTTGGCTGGGAAAAGAGTCGAAAATTCATAGGCCTGGATATTCCATGGTTCTGCAGGGAAAATTTGTAGCGTATTAAAGTTTGTTGGAAAACGGGAAAAGTGGAAAAATGGAAAAACGTGTAGGTTTTTCTGGTTTAGATAGGTAAAGTCTGAAAATAGATTTTGTTTGGAAAGCATGAAAAGTGGAAAATTTAAACGCTTACGATTTTACCCGGGTTGGCAGGAAAACCTCAGGCATAGGTTTTGTTTGGAGTACGGGAAAAGTGGTAAACTTAAAACGTATAGAATTCAGGCACTTTTGGGGTTTTCAACAAATGATAACGTTTCCAACCGCCACAATTTTTCAAGTAATATATTAAAGACGACCAATTGTGAGTCCCCACTGCGATTTGATAGTATACTAAGCACGACGTTGGGTTCCGCTCCTCCCTTCCCCCGCAATGAAATCTCCTCCCGCCACATTCTTTCACGTTTATTAAGACGAATTTTGGGACCCTCCTGGCGATTTGATAGAATACTAAGCAAAATGGGGGGCTGCCACTCACCTAGCCCCCCGCACTAAAAGCGGTTCTCATACATTGATGAAGCACCAAACTGTTCAAAACTATTTCATCAATTTTAGCGGTTTAATAATGAAATTCTTAGTGCGGGTGGCTTGGGAGGCGGCAGCAAGAGAAAAAGATGCCCTCCACATTTGTGTAGTGGCAAGGGAAAACTACAAAATTGTCGGAAATCAAACACCTAGATATTGTCAGGTTTTGCAGGGAAATTTGAAGCGTAAAATTTGTTTGAACAACGAAAAAGTGGGCAATTTAAACGCCTAAATTTTCATGGTTTGCTAGGAAAAATCTGAAGCGCAGCTACTCCTGTATAACGCGGAATTGGTGCAACTGGGTCACGGTTCGTCACGTTCTATATATTGGGTAACATTTGGTCTGCGATGTAACCCAATATGATATTCCAAAAACAGTGATTGTCTGCTAATATCACCAGGGTGCAACCGGAATTCCGGTTCCGGTAGGGAAATCCGCTATTTTTCGCTATCCGGTTCCGGTAAGAAGTCCGGTTTTTTTTCACCGGAATTTTCCGGTATTTGCGGTATTGAATATTTTTTCTCATTCGAAAATTTAAAAAAATTGGCATATTATTCTATTAACTTATTTATCTAAAATTGTTCGAGCGTGGTATTGCCAAAATTTTCAATTTGTGCCATACTCCATAATTTATTATATGTTTCCACCTACTGCATTTTTCAGGATTTTGGCATTCTAAATGGTGTGTTTACAGCATTAAAAGTGATAAAATAGAGCTTAAAATGAATTTTTCGGTCTCAAGTATCGGTCACGTTTTGTCTTTTAATATCGTATGATATTCCCTACATTGTCTGTCAATATCATATGATCATTTTAAAAATGTCTACTGAGTCAGTTGCATAACTAGGTTTGCGTATGGTGGAATATCATATGATACTAACAGACATATGCCGTTAGTACCATGATATTACGAGACAATGTAAATTACAATACTAATAATATGGCGAGAAATTTAAATTTTGGCAGAAAAATTCATAATTTGGCGGGAAAATTGTATATTTGGCGGTAAAATTTAAATTTTGGCGGGAAATTCAAATTTTGAGGAAATTCAAATTTTGGCGGGAAATTTAAATTTGGGCGCGAAAATTCAAAATTTGGTGGGTAAATTCAAATTTTGGCAGGAAAATTCAAATTTTGGCGGGAATATTCAAATTTTGGCGGATTGTCTAGATACGTGTTAAACAACATAATGGAATATCATATGGTACTCCCAATTCCTTTAGCTGAATATCATATACTTGCTGTTAATTTGGAATATCATATGATATTCACCAATATGTCTGATTGATTCAAGTGACATTCGAACACTTGTATGTTAAGGTAAGCTGTGTACCCGTGTTTTGTATAGCAATATCACATGATATTCGACTTTTGTCTGTCCGTATCATATGCTAGTAAACAAAAATTTATGTTGATGTCGAAACAACATGTGACAAAACGTGATCCGACTGCCCCAGTTATAACGTGAGCCCCGTATAATGGCTCGGAATTCCGTTGATTTCGTTAAAATAATCAGGAGCTTCATTTTCGCTGGGAAAATTTAGGCGTTTAAAGTCTCTACTTTCCCGTTTTCTAAACTAAACATACGCTTCAGGTTGTCTCCGCAAACCAAAGGAAAATCTAGGCTTCTAAATTTTCCGCTTTTCCCGTTTCCCAAACAAAGCTACACTTCATATTTTCCATACCTGCCACGAAAAACCTATACTGAGAGAGAATTTTCCACTTTTCAAAACAAAAGCTTCGCTTTAGATTTTCCTTTCCAAGCAAGAGAAAATCTAGACGTTTAAACTTTCCACTTTTTATGTTATCCGAACAAAATCTATGCTTCAGATTTGTCTACCAAACCGCATATAAACGTGAAAACAAGCATTCAACTTTTCTACTTCATTTTCCGAACCTCGCCTACTTCACTAACTTTCGTTACCAACCAGGGTACAACCGTCGGTCTGCCTTCGGCTGCGGCTACAGCCAAAAATCTGCCTCCGGGTCCGGATCCGGCTCCGTTAGAATTTTTGCCGGAGGTTCCGGCAATTTCGGTAGTAAAATTTTGAGTAATTTTCCTAAATTTATCTGTTTATAGGCTAAAATTAATTAACCATCATTTGTGCTACCTAAAATTTAGCATCATCTCCGGCTCCGGCTCCGGCATTTTTCAGCTCCGGTTTCACCATGCTACCAACCAAAAAGAATCATTTACCTACCCTTGAATTTTCCAATTTTCCTCTTTTCCCGTTTTCCGAACCGAAATACATATTCCAATTTTGCAGCCAGACCAACGAAACTGTTCTTTTCCTGCCAAACCTAGAGAAAACCTATATATACGTTCAACTTTTCCACTTTCTCCGGTTTCCGAACCTCGCCTATACCTCTATTCTTTTTTACGAACCAAAAGGAATAGTATACCTACGCTTCAATCTTCCACTTTTCCCGTTTTCCGAACCGAACCACGCATCCTAGTTTTGCGGACCAGCCAACGAAACGGTTCCTTCCCTACCACACCTTGAGAAAACCTATACGTTTAACTCTTCCAATTTTCCTATTTCCGAACCTAGCCAAAACCTCTAACTTTCCCTACCGAACTAGGAAATGTTCAAGAGTCTGAATTTTCAACATTTCCAGTTTTCTCAGCAAAAATTATGCTTGCGATTTTTTCTATACCAAAACCAGCGGAATTCGTAGCAGTCATACAGCAGAGGCTGCGCTGCATTCTTGGTCATAAGATTTCCACCTTGGAAAATTGGAAACCCCTGTGCTATACATTGGTCCTGTGTTTTATAGATCGCATCTACACACAAAATAAATTCTTATATTCAAGAAATACTGTCTAAAATTTATAACAATTAGGTTTGTCTTGATACAGACTCCAGACATATATATTTTGAATTCAAAACATTTATTTCTTAAATTTTTCAGAACTATTGGTCTAAAATTTTTCACACTTTTAAATATCTTAAATTTAACACTTTGTTTTATGAAATATTAAGAAAAATATTTCTGAAATATAAGACAAATATTTCTGAAATATAAGACAAATGTTTTTGAAATATATGACAATTATGTCTGAAATAAACCAGACCATTTGCCATGAACACCGACTCCAAAATTAAGACACTTTATTTTGTGTCTAGAAACAGATTCAGAAGTGTACAGAATGTATTTGGCCGTAAACGGTGTGCTACTGCATTAATTTAGTCACACGCTCATTTCACTAGTCATAATGATATGGACACTTTAAAGACGTATTGGTTTAAGCGCCTTGGAGTTGAAAGTTTTTAAATTCGTTGTGATGTGCACCATCTGTCACACAGTTCTTGAAGAAACTCACAAGTTTTTTTTAATTGGTTTCCATTACTGCTCAAAGACGTAGTCGCGATTTAAGTTCGGGCGGGTAAAACAACATATAAAACTAAACTGCTTTTACCTAAAATCCATTTTCTTGTTTGTTCCTTGGATATGCGACATCTTGCAATCGCTATTTGGTCTAGGCTATTCTGCGATGTGCTCAGAATAGAAGATTGACCTAGCCCAATTGGTAAACTGGCCTGAATAGCTGATTAGCCTACGACATATGCACAAACAAATTGTCATTAGTTCACAAGCAAGCTATTAAATCTGGGAGATTGCCAAGAAAAGAAATATATATTTTCTACGAAAAGGCATGTTATGCGAAATAAAAAGGACACTAGACATAGTGCCTCCAAATAATGCCGAAACAGGAACCTTTTAAAAAAGGCCGGAACGTAATACTATTGCACGTGTTATATTCGTAGTAAAATAATAATATCTGCCACACAAGTGTTATAGTTTAACAAATAAAAATGCGATATGTCATTCAGTTGAAGAACTTTGCCAGGTTACTGCTATACTAACTGATAATTTCTGTTCGGTTGAGCAGTTATCAGGTGCGTATATAAACAAAGGTGTTATAGTGAGAGTCGTAGTATATTCCCGAAATTTTGGGACAGGGTAAACAAGCACTTTTGCAGCCTGTACCATATCCTGCAGAAATGAACAATTTATCGCGCTCGCTGCACTCGCTCGCAAAAACGTTTAAATATAGTTACCCCGGGTACGTTAAATTTTTAGTCCCCCTAGCAAGGGTTTAGCTGGCTATTGGCCGGCTCTTGGGCTGATAGAGGTAATGCAAACGTGAAATGAAATCCTCACAACTCGCCCATGCTCCCCACTACTAACAATTCCTGTCTGTAAGGATCTGGTCCTGTATATAGAAATTCAGGCTTTGGGCAGCAGAATATATAGCGGTAAAACACACCTTGAGGATGAGCACAGTGGCGGATCCAGGATCTCAAAATGGGGGGGGGGGGGCAAAATTTCACAGGTAATAAACTTACTTTTGACCCACAAACAAACCACGAACTATTGTCACAAAATTGCTAAGTATATAATTTTTGTCAAGATGCTGTTGGAGGGGGGGCCCACGGCCGGGGTGACCCCCCCTGGATCCGCCATTGGATGAGCAGATGCAAAACACCTATAAAACATCAACATAAAAGTTTAAATATTGGCGGCCTCGTGGGATGGAACCTGTGTACAATAACATAATTAAGCAACCAAGAGTCGGCAAGAAATAACAGAGCAAAATCCTTCGCGAGCAATGTGAACGAGATGCCAGATCCATTTTTGCGTTGTATATTCGACTTGGTTTACATGTTTACTTTTGACTCATGGTCACTAGACAGCCGGCATTGCGAAATGTGCCAAAGTTAGCGAGCCCACAACAATCTGCATGCAAATTTTGTGTCCATAGAACGATCACATTTCTGTTCAGAGAAATTATTGTAGTAAACAAAGTAATGCTGGAAAGTTGCCCAAAATACACATGCGGGGCGTTCCAGTCAGCAACGGTTGAGTATTGAAGAATTCACGAACCATGCGCGTTATGATGCCTGTTTAAGTAAGAAGAAAACCTCGCTAGATGGAAGCTAGATGTAATTTTAGTATGAAATCCGTCTTGGTCCAGCAGTAATAAACTAACTTTCAAGTTAAGATTAACAGAACTACCAGGTTGGTTTACTCTTAAACTAATTTGACATCTTACGTATTTTTGGTGTAAGCTAAGCTTAATGAACTCATAGATACACAATTTCTGGGCTGGATTTGTTCCTTAAACCAAAAATAAATTTACTTAAACTAGTGTTAAGCTTAAAAAATGTTTGTTTAAGCAAAATTCAAAATTCTAGTTTAGTTAGTCCAGCCATTTGAATTTTACTTAAAATAATATGCAAGTTTAGTTAAGCCATAATTTAAGTTTGTTTTTAGAAAGTAGCAAAACATCTTTGGGTTTATGTATTGCGGGGTCTGTACGTCTACTCTCCCACAGCTGCGCGTCTGAATAAACTGAGTTTAAACATAAAGCCTAAGCCTCAGCCTTTTCATTAACCAAGACATTTTGTGGCCGACAGGAACTTTTTGTGAGATTTGGGCGGAGGCAAAAACAAGTATATACCCGATTAAAGGGTTATATGTAAAAACTGTATCCGTAAAGCAACATGATATTTTAAGATTTCGCAATAAATACACGTTTGAATTTCATATAACTGATGCCCACGTTTGAATTGTGGGCCAATGTTTACATTAAGGGGCCTAACAGTAGATTAAACGTATTCCTAAGCATAAGGATAAGCCTAAACGTTGCAAAAATCAGTTCCTAAGCCTAAGCCTAAGTAAAAAATATAATCTAGAATCTAAACATATATACTCTTTAGAAACCTGGACGCCCCTTAATGTAACATGGGCCGAATTCTGTGTAACTGACACCCAAATAACACCACACTCGAAATTTTTTTATTGCAATCTGTAACAAGTTTTCTATTTGACCGCTGGCAATACCGATATAAAATTTGATGAAATTTGTTCAACTGAAAGTTTAATGATTTGTTAGCCATGTGCACACGTCATTATCGTAATAACTGCAATTTGCTACAGTGTTCAAAAACATCAAATCCGCCAATAGAATCTTCTAAGAAATTGACCCTATGTCCGCCAATCACAACATCGCTAAGGCATCCAATATAATTCCGGTCAAAATCGTCATCAATGATTGCTGATGCGTGAGAAGACTGTGTCGTTTGACTCGAAAAGCCACCTAAAAATATACAGCTTCCCGTGGGTAGGATTTGATTTCGCGAACGGATAATTTCATGTAGCAGTTTTTTCGTGCGCAATCGCAGCGAGCGGAGATATTTCTCAACCTCTGGGACCCAGAAGATTATTTCGACGCATGGGAAAACACCCTGTTTTGTTTCTCAACAAATTTCTGAGGAAGGATTTAATCACCTATATACGTCCGCTTGTATACGGCCTAGTCGCAGTATTTTAGGGCCACGATAGCGATCTGAAGCTAAATGCATCACCAGCGGCGGATTCTGGTTTTGACGGCGTGGGCGGACACATGTGTTTTGAAATGCAACTGTTTTTTAAGCGCGTTAATGCATCAAAATTGGCATGAAGACGCAAGATACTTTTAACTCGTGCTGTATCTACAGCGTATCTTTCAGTATTTTGGCTGTAAAACATTGCGAGCTTCAAATAAGCAATACGAATAATCATATTTTCGGCACAAAACGCTTGGTGGGGCATGTATCTCTCTATTCTTTGCCACTGGATCAGCTACATAACGTTTTTGCACAAATTTTCTGTCTCTCCATACTTTATCTTCATGTATTAAGTATAGACAGGTACATCAATTTTTAGCGAAACAACAGCTTAGAGGGCAAGAGCCAACGTGATCAGGATTTCAGTTCTGCAGGGTATACCGTCCATAAACCTTTGTGACTTCTACAATCTATAACGTTGTTCTGAGACCTGTTAAAAGTGCCGTTTTGTCTCCCGAAACTTTGGGAGGGGATGGGATCAATTCCCACTATCCTTACCCTGGCACACGCCGCTGGGAACATAGAAGCACGCCATGTGCGATTAAAGTATGTCACGCTGATGAATGCGGCTACAAAACCTACCAACAAATATGTTTCCATCTGCGTTGAGCATTGCTAGGATTCCTGAGCTCGTGTCCTCAACTGGTCTTCCTTCGTCCACAATAAGCATTCCTTCACGTCCTTTTCTGAAAAAGTGTTTCACCGGTAGGCACTGGCGGATCTCAAAGGCCACCCAGGCAATGGACCCCGAAGACCAGATATAAGTTGATAATCATTTTTTTATCCGACCCGCGCTTTACGAACGGAAATTTTATTTTTTACACGCGGATATAACCGCGAAAATTGCTTTACTAGCAACCCATTTTAACCCACCCATCGCTTGTCGTATGTATTACCCAAATGTTTGGCGGCTAAACATTCACAAATTTTTAACAGCACTTTGAAATATGTGCTTCAAAAATTTCTTACTCGGTCAGCGGTTATATACCCGCCGGTATCCGCGGGTTGCCGGTAACTCTGATGGTACTACAACACGAAACAACACCACAGTTTCACATTAACCTTTACTACTGGATTATTGTTTGGCTCTTTGCTTCACAACTCTTTATCGGGTGCGTCATTGTTCACAGAAAAGATGAACAATTCACAAAATACATTTTTAACCCAAGATACTGAACGGCTGGTGAGTTTAAAACCATTCCTAGGACATTAAAATTTAAAACATCTTCAATGAGGATGAAGCAGTGCGGAAGTTCATAGCCCCTAGGGGCGTGGCTAGGATTTTGTTTCGTGAGGGAATAACCACGTCTACAAGTTTGTCGCGGGTAAAGCTTAACGCGCGAGAAAATTTTTTAACCTCTGCAGGTTCATTCTAGACTTCCTTACTCTATCAAAGTAGCTTTTTGAGTCTTTCTAGAAACATTGGCAGTGGGGATATATCGCTACTGCCCATTTTGTATATTAATTGGCCGGTCCTGTTGTCGCTGATGGTATTATCGTTCCAGTGGACCTTAGTCTGATCGATTGACTCAACGAATATTTTTGGAAATTATGGTAATGAAATGAGACCGAAATTCTAACAATTTCAAAACCATCATACACTACGCAGTGAATAGCCAGTGGTATCCACTTTAATTTAAATTGGATTAAGCATATATTATAATCTGGAGAGAAAAGCGGCCAACAAAGGTTGCAACAGTATTGGTAGGGCTTAGGGCATAAAGAGGCCCTTGGTTTACATGAAGGACTTAGTGTGTCATATAGGAACCTCGGCGACTGGCAAGGGTACCTTTGTGAGCCCCATCCTAAGTCCTGGGTTTAAGATAAATAATACGACGATTGCTTTACCGAATAAGCTGAATCAAATGCGGAAGACCATCGTTTACTTCATGCCGCGACATAATACGCGCCGGTCCGCCTCCAAGATCGTATCTGAAAATTCTTACAAATTTTTGTTTTTCAGTCACCAAAATCAGCCACTGTCTGTACTAATGGAAAATTACAACTGTTAGTCTTTATTCAGTGTGCTTCTGCTACAATTGGTCCGTTTTAAGAAACTACCTGCCCATGAAGCATCGTTGTCAACTGTGAACAAGTTTCGAACCTTACCACCAAATCTAAACAGGCGCAATTCTGTAGCCAAGCGAGAACCAGGGGGAGCCTCAGTGTCCCTTGAAATTTTTTTGGAAACTTTCAGAAAATTTTCAACCTTACTTGTAACGCGATCGAAAACCTTCGTATGCTCCTAAACTTTTTTAACCTACCGACCAAAGTGAGCTGCTACGTGCGTGAACCAGGCTGTTTATAGACGACAAGCCAGAAAAGTTTTCAATTTTAAACGACAACTTACTTAAACAATAAATGCCCGTTTACAATGCCAACAGCAAGAAAATCACTAGCAGCATCTTTGTATGCGACATTGTCCGCTTGTCCTTGCCACATAATGAGTCCATTGTCAATAAGTGTATTAATTGAAAACTCGATTCGTTCCTAAAACGATAACTGTCAGGGGTAATGCAAGGATTGTATTTCATGTAGCGGTCACTTGCGTGTAAAAATTGGTTTTGAACGTTTGTACCAAATAAGGAAATTAATATGAACTCTGCAATTTATTCTACAGCCTGTAAAACTGGCTTTTATTGAGTTATCTCGCAAATTTGGGTTTCGTACACTGTGCAACCTGGAGAACTGTCTGGCTTCCGGATCTTCAAAGAATCGAGCTCCGGCTTCGGCTTAGGTTCCGGCAATTTTGTTAACGTCCGGCTCCGGCTCCGATATTTTCACCTCCAGTTGCACCCTATATTATTACCACTATGGTAAGTTTCGTACCACAATTTCAGTGCATATTAGATATCTGTGCTTATGTATTCGCCATGAACTATTTCAGTATTTGAAACAATTAAGCATTTATCTCATTCAGTTGGCGCAATGCAAAGCTATAAAAAGGATAAATTCAAACTAAACGTATATAATCCATCATGAACGATGTCCCGAAAAAGATATCAAAACCAAAATTTTGTGTTAAGATTTATTAATACAAAATTGTGTTTCAGTTTGGTTTCTGGTTTGAGCTTATCTCATCCAAAATACTCAGCTGTAAACTGGTGTATGTATACTTTTATGTAGTAGCTAGCAGTTATCAGCAACATCATGAGTTGAGCGAGAGGTATAAATCATACTTAAGTGTGTAGCAAAATCATGTCGTTAGTATTCGAGGTATGGCGAGGAGCGGGTATTCCTAAGCCTAAGCGTAAGCTTAAGCGTTGCAAAAGCGTATTACTAAGCCTACGCCTAAGCCTAAACCTACGTAAAAAATGTAATCTAGAAGGTAAGCCTACTCTTTTACAGACCCACCAGAAACCGGGACGGCCTTAAACGTAACATGGGCCGAGAAGTCGATTTTCTACCGGTGTCATAGACAGACCTCCTGTTGTACCCTGATATCTACTTCAAAATAAACCACGATTTTATAAGTAAAACAATGTTCACCGGACAAACATAGTTAAACCTCATATGTTTGTCGTTCGTTGCGCAAATTAGATGAATAAAGAAGAACAAAATTTTTACATGCGCTTTGAATATCGTCCGGCTTTCGCATCAGAAATTTCAGGACTGCTACTTACCTCTTTGTCTGAGTCAAGATGAGGCAGTAGTGCAGGCGATAACTGTAGATAATTTTTGCCATCGAAAGCGACATTTGATTCAACTGGTCGAACTAAGATTATAAACAACACTGACTGTACCATATCCAATACGAAATACCTCATTATATATTATACGATACTGGCTAAAATTGGCGTTTTAACACAACAGCCTCAAGTTTCAAGGGCGTAGCTAGAATTTCATTTCGGAAGAGTATAACTTCATGTAACAGATTTTTTTGTGAGCCAGCGAGAAATTATTTTGAGCGGTTTGACTAAGTACGTTTTATTTCAAAACGTGTAAAAACTGGCGTTTTTTCGCTCTCCAGAAATTTTGAGGCTTGATTTACCCTTCAGCGTTCAATGGATTGTTGGTATCTGTTGAAGCTGCCATTATAAGTTACACGGCAAAAATAAGGTTAAATTTGAAAATAACGTTAAATTATTTAATAAATTTAAATTTTTAAAATTTTATAGAATTATATAATTGCGTAAAAGTTTTGGTGGCGTTGACTACTAACATTATTATTAACTCAAGTTAAGCCAGAACTAACCGAAATATTATAACCCTAATGGTTCGCGTTGTTGACCTATTTTTTGCAGACAAGCCCACCGGTGTACTTAGAGACTGAAAAGCTTCGCTTTATGCTAAGACTTAGGAATATGTTTATATGAAAACATACGCTTAGGCTTAAACTTGGGTTAAGGTTTAAGCGTACAGGGCCGGCCCTTACAGTTAACTTGGGTTACACTAAAAATGCAGCAAACTTTTTGTTTTGGTTTGTTTAAAAATTTCATTTTAGAAAAATATCAACATCAGTTACATCGACACACGCCTATCTTATTGTTCACTAATCAACTATAAGCCACAAGGGACATCGTCGTAAAGATATTGTTCCGAAAACCATGTATCCCAGTTGAAATCACACGAACGCCACATAACTTCAATATCTTTTTGACTCTTGCCCACTTTCCTCTTTACAGACCCAGGTTTAGATTCAGGAAATAACTTAACCAAAAAGCGTAAAGCTAAACCTTAGTCTAAGCCTTTATCTAAGCCGAAGGTCAAGTTTTAAGCCAAAATCTAGGCGGCCGGAGTGTTCAACAGCCGTGTTTTTTGCCGCCATCAGGGATTGCAATGGGGTGAACAGCGGCGGCACACCCACAATCTCGAAAACAAATTTTTAACATACCCTATATAGACTAAAAAATGTATCGTTATATAATGCTGTACTGGTATATTGTTATGTGTTTCGCTCAAAAGCCCCACTTGCCAATCCTTACCTAACCAAAAAACCTAGCAGTATACCAACTAAACGTAATCGGAACACCCGCTTCAAAATAGGCATCTTTTGGTTAAACTGGAAAGATAATTTATCACCGCAATGTTCTGCAAAACGGTGCATATATAAAGTGCTATCTGGCCATTGGTTGGCACTTTGATTGTATCTCGGCATGGCGAACTCGATAGAACAACGAGATAATACGTTAGTGCAGTGACCCGAATAAGAGGGTGTGGGGTAATAAGAGGGGGTCCCCATTTTGAGTCCCAATCAAGAGTAGTCCGTATCCCTAATAAGAGTCCGTGACCGGACAGAGTCCCAAAATCCTAATTAGAGTCCATAAAGGTCAGTAATTCCTAATTGTAGTGCATAAATGACTCGAGGACCAAATAAAATTGAGTTCGAATCTTTGAGGCGTACTTAAATTTTGAAAGTACATTCCTAAGTATAACCTTGCATGATCGCTCAAGCTATTGACGCAAGACAAACGTTTAATTCAACGGATAGTTGTAGTGCCGGATATATATCAGTAACTAAGGGTGGCGGAGCGTGGGTTAAAAATAAATAGCAGTCCGTAACCGAATGACAAGGGGGGTACCCTGTGGAGAGGCCAAATAAATATCAGTCTCCCCCCCCCCTTATTCGGGTCACTACAGTAGCTTCTATAGTCAACGTGTATAACAGGGCCGTAACAGTAGTATAAGCATTTTCGTAAGCCTAAACCCAAGCCTAAGCCTGAGCGGAAGAATGAGCTTATCCTGTTCTTTACATGGGCCCTAAACATTATTGAAATAACAGGGGTAAACTGACAGCCTGTAACAATTTCGTAACATTTAAACTTACACTCTTCACAATGCGATCCAGCAAATCCAACGTCACAATAACACTTGTATCGGTGTGCGTCCAGCGTTTTGCAAAGTCCGTGTTCACTGCACGGGTTTGTATCGCACGCTCTTGATACAACATCGCACCGAGCACCTTTTTAGATACAAAAGGTAAAACCAATCAGACACAAACATACCAATAGGTATCACCATTAAATTATGAAGTCTGTATGGTTTTTGGATGCTGGTTTTTGGATGCTCTTTCAAAGCTCAATTGTCAGAATTCACTGGCGGCTTCAAAGAGTACCCCACCCAGGCCATGGACCGCAACATGGATCGAAACTAAAATTTTGTGTTAAATTGTAGTACTAGAATTGCGTTTGGCTTCTTGGTCGCTTTGCTCGCGAGCTTTTTTCGCTGATATATCTCGCGTGAACTACTCATTATTCAGAATTTTTATAACCGCCATTGTCAGTATTTGTCCCAAAGGCAAAAAGCATTCGGCAGTTTGACGGAGTAGTATTGTGAAAACGAGCAATTTCAATGTCATTTGAATTCAATAATTTTATTACACCTCCGGTTTCGGTTACGACGAAACTTTGAGACCATAAGTTCCCGGATCCCATACTTCAACTCGGCCATGCACGCTCAGTACCGTAGCCAGCTCACCGTGCAAGCGGAGGGGGTTCAAAATTTTTCAATAGGGGAATAGAAGGGTTTTTATTGATTGACAAGGAAGTTTGAAAATTTTCTAGGGGGGCTAAAATTATTTGGCCATCTGCTTTAAATCGAACTACATTTATAGTGGAGAAAAACTTACCATATACGCAGGACAGCGGCAGTAGAACAAACATTGACCGAACATGAATGTAATAAAAAATAAGTTTTAAGTTTCGAATATTTTGTATTTTAAAAATTATTTCCAAACAAGCAATTTTTCAAATGTCTTCGTTTCAGCAATAGAGATTAATCTAAACTACATTTAAGCCAGGCTAGTAGCCAGTTCATTTTGATGGAAGGGGCTAAAAAATTTTCACGAGGGGCATACACGGGTTTTTGAACATTTACAACCAATGTTATAACTTTTCACGGGGATATAAAATTCTTCCAGGGTTTGAGCCTCCGTGCACCCCTCTGGCTACGGATCCGACTTAACTACTCACCGTATACACCTTCAGGACAACGGCAATGAAACCGACGGTGACCAATATCAATGCATGTACCACCGGACAAACACAGACCATGTGCGTCGCAAGCATTTCCTGCACTGCCAGGAGCAATATTGCCTCCCCATATTGCATCATCGACAATATCAACATCAACTCCGTTTAAGTTAATCTATAAAAAGATAAATGAGAAAATTCATACAGCCAGGATAAACTCTGAAATTTATTTTGCACAACGAGTGTAACGAACTGGAAAACTTTTTTATATCACTCAAAATTTAACTGTTTCTATGATTTTTATAATTAAATACCCTGCATACAGCGACGTCAAGTTCAATTTGCGAACTGACATCAGTGTCACAGTTATGTCGTCAAAATACAGGTGGAACTATAGGTAAAATCTTACAAACAGAAACGTGGACATTAAAATGTTTGTGTTATAGACGAGCTAGACATTTCAATTTCGACTCTCAATAAAGCTAGTTTACTGACAAAACCTTACGCTTGAAAACTGTAGTAACGACGTTGACCGCTAACCTAAACTATCATTCATTTAGTAGGGCACTACGAATAGCGCCTCCAAATACTACCGAAACCGGATATCTTCGAAAATTCGGAACCGGCCGAAGACTCATTCTCAAAGCCATATATAACAGTTTAAAATATTATCTACACCAGTGTTATTTGTCTGTCAAACAATGCGTATAGCAAGTGTTGTTTATTACGAATTGAACGCACCAATTAGACAAAAGCGTAATAAAAGAAACTAGTTTCGATTTTCAAGGAGTTCGGGACGTTCTCGCTTACAGAGAGGGTGGTCAGGGTTGGCACAGGACCCCCGAAGAATTTTGCCTCTTCAACTTGAAAATTTTCAACCTTACGTGTAAGACATCAAAACCCACCCAAATAGACTCGGTGTAAAAGTAAATGAATCTTCCATTTTGCAAAATGTTGACAAATTTTCCTGCTCGCTACGTTCGCAGGCCCACAATTTTGCTCAAGATAGTAGAACTCAATCGAAATATTCAAAAACGGTAATAAAAACAGTTATAAAGTGAGGTATGTCGCGTGCTGCCTTCCCTAGTTAAGCATGTGAAGATTGTATAAGCTTTTACCTAAAACATAAACTGTTAAGCTATTTTAGCTGGAAATGTCAAAAACATTTGCGCTGCGCACGAGGTGTGATTCATTTTAGAGATGGGTTCAATTTCTAGATCCAACATTTTGCAACTTTTGTGTGGAAGTATTTTTTGGAAGATTCTTTTCACAGCTATCAAACACGATCGTGAGCTCCTCAGATCAAACACTGTTCAATTCTGGATCCACGTGTACGTTGGGGGCCCCACCCTGGAGTTTGGGGGAGCTCCCACCCTTGTCTGCGCCTTCACTGATTTAAACGGGATACACAGTGGCGGAACCGGCGGTTGTGTAATTTCGCCCACACTAGGAAATCCGGCCAACCCACAGTTGCAGAAACTGAGTATGCCTTGTACATCCAGTTTGCCCATCCAGGAAGAATGTCGCCCCCTGAAACCCCAGCGATTTCAAATAACCCTTGTTTTTAGAGAAAAGGTCTCCTCACCATTTGTGTAGCGTTGGGAGGAAACTACAAGTATCGCTCAACCACCTGATGACCCCCCCCAGACATAGCTCTCCCCTGAACAAGGCTAGACCAAAACCAAAATTTTGTATATAGCATTAAAATCGTCTTCGGCTTTTCGCATCGCTTCGCTTGCGAGCGTTTGTTCACTTTATGGATCTAAGCCACTGTAGATGTACGTTAACCAACTACAAGACAGTGGTATATCACAAAATTACGCCATCACCGGACGGACAATGTATAATACCTTGCGCTGAAAAGTTCCACGAACAGAAGAATCTGTCTGGTAGCCAGCAAGCGTAATGCTTTGCTGTTGTGGAATGCCACCAATATACAATGGTCCACCGAATGTTATTGTTGGCTGATTGGTATCATCATTGCCTGAAATGGTTAAAAATGTCAATAATTCTATTTTAATATCTGATAGCGTATCATCATCTAAACACCATCAGCCTCGGAGTTTCAAAATGAGTGGTAGCGTTTCAAATCAGATTAGTTTCTTTAAAATATATTTCCTAAAATCATATAATCAAATACTAAAATATTGTATATGAGATATATTAATAAAATGTCAGTTTTACTGCTACACCGACACAAGAGAGTGTATTGTGGACCATAGCATCATACCATATCGGTGTGTAGTTAGTGTGTTTAAGTCACTAAAGAAACAGACAGATACAACAAATTTTCTCGGATACAGCGATTGGCCGATGTAAAGAGCAGAAGCGGAACAATATCATAAGCATATTCCTAAGCCTAACCCTAAGCTTAAGCCAAAGGTTAAGCGTAATGAGCATATTCCTAAACCCAAGCCTAAGCCAAGCAAAAATTAGTCTAAAGCTTAAGCTTTAATCTATTCTAGTGCCACAGAAAAACTCTGCGCCCCTGAACTTTACATGGGCCCACAGATTTAACAGGGGTAAGTGGATCTTGCATTGAGCTGTTTTCAAAATTTTCAAATTTTAGCATACCTTAGGCTTTAGGCTTAGGCTTCAAACTTGTTGGACGACATGAGCAAGAGATGCATGAAAGGCGTATGAGTAAATATTAAATGTTAAAAGGTTAAATTGAAATGAAAAAACAATTTATTTGTTGCACGTATCATGTGCTATGAAACGAATAGACTCCAAGTAGGAAACCCTCGTTTGGATTTTTCGGAGCGCCTAAGCCCCGTTCTATCCAAATATCGTACCGGGCCATATCCCAATCGCTTTAAAACGTTCAGTATCAAATTCAGAGTCAACATACAACGATACGCGTCGAGTAGAACCTTCATACGTCGCGGTAATCGCGTAAAATTCACCGGTCGAAATTGTAAGATTGATCAGTTTCATAACGGTTTCTTCTGAAAAAAAATCTAAATACATCGTACAGTCTCAGAGGCGCAGCCAATGATTTCGTTTCGAAACCGTGAAAAGTTTCACGACTTAGAGATTGTTTGTAAAAGGATCGAATGTGAAGGTTGTGCGTGCAGTTCACTTTTTTGGACGATGAAAGGGCAAAAAAAGCTGAGCATTTAGAAACATTTATTCAAAAACGGCTTTTGATATCAGACAAGTAGTCTGATACACATATGATATTTCAAAAAACCATCAGTTATTTTTAAGCATATACTTCCAGTCTCATTTTAGAAATACATCATTCACTCGTGCTGTAGTTACCTTGATATCGGGGGGGGGGGTAATAAAATGGTGTCCCCCTAATTAGGGTTTACAGACTCTATCCGCTTACAGATTCTTACAAGAGATACGTACTCTTATTCGCTCAAGCTTTTGATACAAGACAAACGTTTAATTCAACGGATAGTTGCAAACTGGAGATATCAGTAACGACGGGTGGCGGAGAGCGGGTTAACAAAAATTACACTCCCTGTCCGAATAACAGTGGTATTCACTGACTCCTTTGAGAGGCCAAATAAATATCAACTCCCCTTTATATTCGGGTCACTACAGTATATGCTACCAAGGTCTTCTTACAGCGAATTATACGATATGGTAACTGGTAAGTAATGTGGTAATCTGTTAATAAATTATTGAATTATAAAATATTATCAATTACCATAAGCGAAACGACGGTGGTTCAGATGTCCTCTTCACACGATGGTTCGTTTTTAATTTGTTATATTTTTATGCATATTTCTTGTGTTGACTATCAAAACTTCAGGTATCTATCCATTGTATGCTCCTCTTCAAACCTTTTTAGTCTCCCCTACCAAGGTGAGCTGGCTGCGGGCCTCGTTCTCCTTCTAGAAATCCATAATTGTTCTATTACTAACTTGATTTAGGTGACAGCAACAGTCTTAGTTCGAGTTTTTGCTCGTGCAATACAAGCGCGACATATCCATTGGATGGTGCGCTGACTGGCGAGTAGAAAATTAGCATATCCGCTACGCTGTCAAACTTAACACCGAGATGAAGCTAAAATAGAATAAAAATCATTTGTGTCAAATTAAATCACGAAATTGATTCTGGCTACGGACGACAAAATGAGTGAAGCAAGTGGACAATATTCCCTCATGTTCCTTCTGACTAGAAGCACCAGGCGAACAGGAACGGTGCAGCTACCTTGAAAACTCCAGTTCCGATTCCGATTGAACTTCTCATCAGAAACAGAACTTAATTTTAAATCAGAATTGTTACCGGAATTAGAATTTCGTTTGCACCATGTAGTACACGAATGTTTTCAATCTCGGATTCAGAAGGTGGCACGTCTTGCCACGAAACCAGAAAATTTTTCACGAAAAAATGGTGCCTGCAAAACCTTAGAAATTTTCACTTTGGTGCCATTCGTACAACTTATACAAACTATGATCCTCTCTCTCGTCAGAAATTTCTTCTGGGTCCGCCACATGGTAACTGTGAATAATATAAAATTTAACTAAAAAATTGTCTAAATTTGTCCGACTTATTCGTTTGAAGTTTTATAAAAAGCACAATTTTTCCTAAAAATGTTCTTAAATTTACTAACAAGTAGAACATACCTCAAAATTGACGGTTGACTGGGGTCGACGAACAGAAATATACGAGTCGCGTTTGAATTTCAAATAATCTCCGTAGTCTTGAACTCCTTAAAAGGTAAAATAATGTGTATTTTAAGAAATAACACAAATTCAACTTTCAGTAGTAGGGTCTAACCGGATATCGGTTTCCGTTTCAGGCAAACTTCGGTATCCGCTTCCGTTATTGAAATACCGAAATTTGTGTTATTTTTATGCGAAAAATTACAGACACGCAGCAATTGGTTCATATGAAATAAAAATGACAAAATTCATTGAAAATATGAATCCCGATGAGTATATGCATGTCTCAATAGCATTGGCAGAAAGACAAAACATAAAACATCTATGAAACTTTTTTATTTCAATATGCTTTTTCAATTTCCGTTTACACGTTTTCACTCTGGTCAGGAGCTATTATGAACGAATTGCATACATAAACACCTAATTCATGTTCTCAAACTAAGTCCGAGAACGCTATTCATCGCCTAATGCATAAGTTTCATGCAGAGCCGAGGCTGGTGCTTGCGAGGCTAGTCACCGAGTCCCCAGATAATCCATGAAGACCCTCGTGTGGCGATGTTTAGTCCCATTGTAGAGTTTGCCGCGGCCCTGGTGTTTGATTAAAAACTGCACTTATAAAAACGGAAAATCCGCGTCTTAGTCCACAGTGTACGGTTGCGTTATATCTCGTGCTGCTACCTTCAACTCGGATTCCACGGCATTTTATAATTTTGGGTCACAATTTGGTATTCGGTTTGGCTCGGCCTCGTACGTTAGTTAGAGTACGGTGTTAGTCAGCGAGGAATAATGATGGGCAATGCTTAACGTTATCAATAAGTAGCATAAACCTGAGATCAAAGGGTGGTGGCCTGTGGCCTCCCCCCTTCCCTTCCCACCCCTTCCTACAAGTTATCGAGATCCACGAAAAAACCGTGCACCGCCTGCATCACGAAAATATAAATTATACAACGAAAGGATTAACAGCATTTCAGCGATTTTTATGTTGGTTTACGTTTTTTCTACTTAATTATTTTATGTTTTGTGACTTTTTGCATATATTGAGTGCAGTTTTAAGTTGGATTTACCAAGCAGTGAGCCAGTATAATTTTTTTATGAACTTTAAAAAACTTCGGCCAATGTTTACTTTAAGGGGCGTAACAGCAGATTAAGCGTATTCCTAAGCTTAAGCCTAAGCCTAAGCGTTGCAAGAATGTGTTCCTAAGCCTAAGCCTAAGCCTAAGCGTAAGCCTAAGCCTATGCAAAAAATGTAATTTAAAATGTAAACTTTCTGTTTTATAGACCCACCAGAAACCTGGACGCCCGTTAAAATAACATGGGCCAAAACTTCGATGGTCAATCTGTCTCAAAAATTCAGCTTACTTTCGACGTAACAATTTTAAAATCGAGAGGAATTCATCTTCTACTTTTTGCCGCATACTGCCCTATATTTGGCTGTCTGCCCTTTACGGCCTCGCAGCTCATTTCCATTTTAGGGCACAACATTTACGAACGCTAACTATAAGAATAAATAAATTTACTTTCCGTACAGTCTTCACCAACCGAACCAATATTACATATGCACCAAAATCCTTCCTGTGTATCTTTCTTGTCATCAATGTTGCTGGGTAACTTTGGATCGATTAAGCTACGCGGTTCTTCAAAGCATATTCCGCCGATGCACGGTTCTACAATAGAAGTGACGGCTCATTTAAAGATCAGGGGCAGAACGTTTTTCTGTGGGACTAGAAAACAGTAAGCTTAAGCTTTTAGACTATAATTTTTTGCTTTGATTAGGCTTACGCTTAGGCCTAGGCTTAGGAATATGCTCATTGTTACGCTTAGGCTTAGGCTTAGGCTCAGGCTTAGGCTTAGGAATATGCTTAGGCTCAGGCTTAGGCTTGCTTTGGAATATGCTTATAATACTGTTCCACTTTAGTTCTTTACAATGGCCGAAGGGACTTATAAACCTGAAAGGCCACACGCAATGTACGAATCTGAATTCAGTTTTAGCAGTTTGAAAACAAAGCATTTAAATTTGTTAATTTATTCTACTGTTGGTTTACCGTTAATCCAAGTGCTTCTGAACGCAAGACTGAAACAAATCAATAGCGTTTACGGCCGTAATACTTAACTCAATGAAATAAGTTTACCTATTGCCTACCTCCACCAGGTCCAATACAAGCAGGTCCTGGCTGCGCGATTACTTCGGCATTTTTATCACCTTCCGAGAATTCTTGAACAGTTGATGCCGTTGTTGTCTTTCGACTTCTACTGATGTCACCGTTATCGATACCTTGCGCTTTAACTTTTTCCGACTTTGTGCCAAATTCTTCAAACCAATCTTCTGCCGTTGTTGTTGCTGTTTTTGTTGACGTCTCTATATCGCTGTCAACTTCGAGGACACTCACTGTTGATAGTTTAGGCAACATCGGAAATTTTGGTTTTATTGTTGAGTCAACAATTTTGTCATCTGGAACATCTGTATGGTCGACAGTCTCGCTTGGAACAACTTTCACAACTTCTGCTCCGGAAGTATTGTTTGTCGCCGTCTTAGCTCCGTTCCCTTTGCTCAGAATCACTGTTGGAGGTTTTTTACTCACAACTTTGGTTTCAGCGAACACTGTTGTAGTCGCTACAGCGGGCACAGTTGTTGAAGTCGTATCCGGAATTAGTACCGGTCGTAGAACCGGAGGTTTGCCTTTCCCAGTTGTCACGGCTGCGCTGTTGCCAGTAGAGGTTTCGCCTGATTCAGAGCTTGTTGTATCAATTGCCGGTTCAACTGGTTCCGTGTATGTTGCACTTGTTTCTGTTGCTGTTATTATGTTTGATTTCGCCGTCGTCGTTGTTGTTGTTGTTGTTGTTGTTGTTGTTGTTGTAGTTGCTGTTGTTGCTACTGAGTCATTTTTTGAACGAGTTGTACTTTTTGTCAACAAGATTGGTCGTCCCGGCGGACGTTTAGTTGTCGGACCGGAAACGTCCTCTGGCTCGGTTGTATCCGGTGTCGCCGTTGTTGTAGTAGTTACATTTGGTGTGGTAGTAGACTCAGCGGACGTCTGGTTTAATGTTGATGCCACTAGTAAATCTGGTTCTTCAGTCAAACTAATAGCAGCTGTCTCCCAGTCAGGCACGGCAATTCGATCGAATTCTGATCCGGGTACAATAAAACTGATGTTGGTGTAAAATTGAAATCCATCTGGGGTTGAAATTCGACACGAATATATTCCAGCGTGTTCGACAGACACATTTTGAAATACGAGTTCACCGTTTGAAGTTGTTGGCGTCATTTCCGACGAGACTGGTTCCAGTTCGATTGAATAATGTTCCCACGATATGTTGAGCTTGATTTGGTTTTTCATCGCGGACAAAATTTCGTGTTCGCCTGGGCAAACGATTTGAGTCTAACAAAAAAATTGTGACATGGTCAGTTCTTGATGCATTATACTTCGGTGCAAGAGGATACTCTTAACTTAAAACTTGACAGTTATAAAAGCGAGGCACCACTCAGCAACAATCAAACGAACGATTTGGTATGACAAAATCTTTAGCAACACATTTGCTAAATAAAATTGCAGCTCTCCACCTTGGGCACCGGAGGGAGATAAAAGAGCATACAGCTGCATTTTGCTCGGTTTCTTCGTCAAAATTTTTGATGAAGCACATATAGGTACAAATTTCGACAAATTTTCAACTGCTGTAGCTTTTTTAAAAATATTAGCCAATGCGTAGAACAGGCCCGGTACAGTAGTATAAACGTATTCTTAAGCCTAAACCTAAGCCAAAGGTTATTGCGTAAGAGTGAGCTTATACCTGAACCTAAGCCTAAGCGTAAGCAAAGAAATAGTCTAAAGCTTAAGCTTACACTATTGCAGTCCCGCAGAAACACGTTCCGCCTATGATGTTTACATGGGACAAAATATTTCCACAAGCCTGCACTTGTTCATCAACATGACATGTTACGTTTGTTACTAGTCTACTTTCAAGTTTATTAAACCTTATTGATCGGTATTCCACAATAGAACTGTGCTAAAAAGCAAACTTAGGCAATTTTAAAATTAGGTTTAAGATGTGTTGAACTGATAATTTTCAGCAAATAGAAACGGCCGAATATATAGTTAACCTTACTATATCCCCAACGCTTGCTTTTACTGTACGTTTTGCAGTATCAACGACATGCTTGCCAGGTTTTATTGTACTGCTTCCTAAAATTAAAGGATTGATAATGGCAATTTGATTTTTGTTACATAAAACGGAAATTTCACCGGCCCGGCGCCAGAAAGAAACCGGACACGGGGCTTAGTACCGTAAAAATAAGTTCCATGACCCCATAAATTTAACCTCTCCCCCCGTGATATGGCGGGGTTGCTACGGTTGATGTGTTTTCGCAATATGGCTTCTGAAGACGCATTAATGCCAAAAATTGCTAAAGGAGGCATATGCGCAAACATGGGATTTTTCGAATTGAAAACTGCACCTTATAGTGTACGCGGTAAGCGCTTCAATTTAAATGTTTGTGCAACAATTGCAATCACGATTCCGGGCAATCCACTCTCAAATGTTTCATGTGTACAAGAGCCGGTATGTCACATGATACTGTGGGACATTTATGCGAATATCATATGATGTTCCAAAATTATTTCGAATATCATATGATAGTCAGCGGGACAGTGTAATCTTCGGCTGGTAATAAATAAATGGAAGGTCGGACTTTGAAATACAGAATACGCGCCTGCAAATGCATTTGCCACACAAAATTGCTCAGAACCACAGCTTCATAATTAAAAAAATTCAAATTTCAAATTCTAGTATCATATGATATTCAATAGTAATATTTGGGTATGTTATCTTAAGCGTAGATCTTTGAAAATATATGATATGATATTCGCATACAATACTGACCTACCCGCGATAATAGCAGACAAATAGTGTAGTGACTCGAATAAGAGGGGGTAATAAGAGGGGGTTCCCATTTTGAGTTCAAATCAATAGGGGTCCGTATCAAACCCTTATTAGAGTCCATAAATGTCAATTATCCCTAATTGTAGCGCATAAATGACCCCAGGACCAAGTGAATTTGAGTTCAAAACTGTAAAGCGTACTTAAGTTTTGAAAGTAACATTCCAAAGTATTACCTTGCATTATCGCTCAAGCTTTTGATGAAAGCAAGAAAACGTTTAAAACAACGGATAGTTGCAATACCAGATATATATCAGTAGCGAAGGCTGGCTGGCGGAGGGCAGGTTGAAAATAAGTAAAAGTCCGTAACAGAATAGCACGAGAGTATCCTCTAGAGAGGCCAAAAAATAGCCTCACTCTTATTCGTGTCGCTACAGTACGAATTTTTTGAATATGATGTGGCGTCTATAAGCAGACAAGATGTTACTCAATAGTCTAATAGGGACAAAACGTTTCCCAAGCTGGCCCCGGTTAATATGAATCTCGCATTAGGCTTATACGTTGGTTTATGTTCGCTGAGACGTAGACTTGGGCTAAGCTTATTCTTAGTGTGTAAGCCCCTATAGTTATCATTAACCGATTATTTTTTATTTCGTAATTTCGAATTCGTTTGGGGCGGAACAGTATTATAAGCATATTCCTAAGCCTAAGCGTAAATTGAGCGTATTTCTAAGCATAAGCGTAAGCCAAAGCGAAGCAAAAATGAGTCTAAAGCTTACGCTTACTCTATTCTAGCTAGTCCCACAGAAAAACATTCCGCCCCTGATCTTTACATGGGCCCAAAATTGAAAAAGTGATATTTTCCATGCAAACTTATCCGGCTCTGATTTAAAACAGCACTGTTTGACTGTTTATTCAAATGCGTAAATGAGCACAGAAGTATATATGGCATATAAAAAGAAATAAAATAAAAACAACCAGGCACAAAGTAAAAAAGAAATGCCGAAATCTATTTCTACTGCTACCGGCATGTATTGTAAATTGCCAAAATTGTCGAGCTGGAACCGGGGGAGAATAATGAAAGACACCAAAACTGGGTAGCAGTAGGTAAAGTAATGCTGAATTTACTATGATTTGAACAATGAAATATTGAAGAGCTGTACGAAAATTATATCATATTTTAAGATGTGTCAATTAAAATGCCAGCCCTGCTTCAAGCTGTAAACATACACGCTCACTGTAAATTCCAATGAATTGATTAATCAGTTCAGCTTGCGATTTAGTTATTTCTGAACTAATATCAGTAAAACATTAACTCACTCTGAGTTTAGTTGATTTTTACTCTGAGTTGAGTTGACTCTGGGTGAGTTGATTAACTAACTCAGAATGAATTGAATCGACTCAAAATTCAGAGTTCTGAAAGTCCTAACTCAGATTGAGCGATTCAACTCATTCTGAGTTAAAATCAACGAACTAAAAGTTACAGTGCTGAACGACACAAATTTTACAAAATGCGAAAAATTTCGTTACCAAAATCGTCGAAAATTTTAGCAAAATTCTACCAAACCCGGATTCAAAGTTCTGAAAGACTTAATACAGAGCTAAGATTTCTGACTAGGTTCAACATTCTGAGTTCAAATCAACTCACTGGTTAAATTTGTCGATTTAGGTTTTGTTGGCGAAAATGTGCTAATTTTATTCGAAATACCAAAAACAAATTCTTTAAATAAATCAGAAACGAGAAACACAATTTGCATTTCACGCAGTACGCCCTTGCACATTTCCCCCACACTTAAGACTAATGCATAAGCATAGGTTCGGGATGAGGTTCGGACAAAGCCTTGGACAGTGTTAGGTTTAGGTAAGTCTGCTTTTAACCTAAATTTGACTGACGCCTGAGCCTAAGTTTATAAGGTTAAAATGTAGAACAGCCCGTACAGTATTTTGTGCTTGGCCTAAATACCAAAAATTAATTTGAGTGAACTTAAATCATATTTAATCTGAGCAGCACAATCACGGAAAAACAAAATTCCATATACCCCGGAAACAATACCACAAAATATAAGGCAGTGAACCAACACATTAGAAACACAACACTATAGTGAACAAACTACATCTAACATAAATCTAAACAGTGCGACAAAAATAGTGCCGATCAGGCCCGAATGAGGCTTAAGATTCATAGTAAATTTTGATGAATTTATTAAAATTGTTCACTATATCACGAATCTGGGCACATGTAAAGATCAGGGGCGAAATGTTTTTCTGCGGACTGCAATAGAGTAAGCTTAAGCTTTTGACTAGTTTTTTGCTTAGGCATAGGTTTAGGTATACGCTCATTCTTACGCTTAGGCTCAGGCGTAGGCTTTGGAATATGTTTACAGTACGGTTACGGCAATGCTCTATACGTTGGCCCGGATATTTAACCACACCCTGCGTTTACTTTTAATGAAACCATTTGAAAAAATATTACTCAAATTAATGGCTTTATTGACCGAACGCGTTACAGGCAGAATGTTTCATAACACTTAAACGCAAACTGGAAAATTAGGTTTAGGTTTAGAATTAGGCTTATTTTTAGTATGGCCCATGTAAAGATCAGGGGCGAAGAGTTTTTCTGTGGGACTATAATAGAGTAAGTTTAAGCTTTAGACTAATTTTTATGCTTCGTGTAGGCTTACGCTTAATCTTAGGCTTAGGAATATGCTCATTTTTACACTTTGGCTTAGGCTAAGGCATAAGCTTAGGTTTAGGAATATGCTTATAATACTACTGTTCCGCCCGTGTTCTTTACGTTGGCCATTAATGTTATTCCGACCAATTTAAACAAATATATGACTATGAGAAACACGATGAACGCTACCCCGATTACTACTGCTACTACCACCACTACGACGAACAAAATATCGACGCTTAAAAAATGGTCTCGAGCGACGTCGTCGACCTAATTTTGTACGCGCAACCGTTGCCAGCTCAACAACATTAAAATAGAATTGCGCTTTCAACGAAGTGTTGCCACGAGCGACCGCATTACACCAATACATATCACGGTCGGTTAGCAGGACTCTTGAAATTGTTAGCTGGTTGCCGGCAATCTGAAAAACGAGGAACGCCGCAATCATAGGACAACTGTTGAACTTAGACGAATAACAACAGGACTGATATTAATTTTGCCTCATCGGGGTAGTTGTTGCGCTATTCGGTTACAGACTGTTATTGCTATCTCATGATTAATCGTTGTACACTTTTCTGGTTCACAAACCCAGTCAGTCTTCCACTTACGTAAGTTAAAGGTGATTGACAATTATGGAAGCGAATTTTGATTTTTAACTCTATGCATGTACGTAGTCCAATCAGGGACAATGATTTCTGTTGACTCATAGTCAAGATACGGTTTCAGACTCTTATTACCCATCCTTCTATTATGTGGGTCACTTATGTATATGAAACAAAGAGGCCAAGAGGGGCGGATTTTTTTCTGGAGGTGTCGAATATGAGCGCAGCAGCTACCCAAATCTTCTGACTAAGAAATCGTTTCAATTTGATAGTAAAAAACTTGTTCAAAAATGGTACAACCAAGAGTTAAAGCGCAACAAACCTTTGCAAACAAGCTCATTTCTCCATTTTCACGTGTCCATGTAAACTCTGACGCATTTTCGTCGCCTTCAACGTTGCATGTGAACGTTACAGATTCTCCAACTTTCACACCAAATTCAGGATCCACCTTAATTGTGATGCCCAAGTAATCCATATCTTAAATCGTAATTAATTTCCAATATAGCAGAGATAATATATACATATTATATATCTAATATATGCTTTGTAAAAATTCAAGCCAGCCTACGCCAATGTTACAATTATTGGTAACTTAAACCTAGACCAGTTCCAAAACTTAAGGCTAAGCCTAACCATTAATACAAGTCCAAAGCCTGAGCGTTTTTGTGTTTACTTTTTGTGGCTAGAAAGAACGGATGTCCTATAAAAGAAAAATGGGTCTCAGCATTACGACTAAATTTATTTAAATCTGCAACCACGCGGACTGCCGATTCAAATACGCTATCAACAAAAATAGTCGATGGTTGCTGCTAGAAATTTATAGCAAAATCTATGTAGATGTTGTGTTACAGTGACGGCGATAGTCAAATTTTGACGTTCAGATATAAAAATTAGTTTCGCTTGAAGTATTGAATCGAGTGACTAAACTTTTTGCTTTTAGCTTAGCTATTTTGAATTGGAAATTTTTTTACTGAAACTTAATTAAAAAATTGTAGCATCAAAATTGATGTTTTTAAAGTTCGCATCAAAATACTATTTTGTTTCTACGGTTGCGCAACCGTTCGGTCGTAGCCGATCTTAAGTCAAACGCACACCGGTGAAAAATTCTATATAAACATTCAAAGGTTCAGGCAGTATTGACGTCATCCAATAAGTCTGTCATGATAAAAACACTGGTTTACGGCCATGAGTAATGGTAAGTATTTGCTAACTTAGCAGTATTTTGGTGGCGGTTTTAATTGTCGTTCGGTGCTGTTCGTCGCCGCGAACGATGCCGAACAGAGACCAACGGACACAGACGGCAACGTAGAGCGAGTGTCGGCGTCAGACGGCGACGTAGAGCGAGTGTCGGCGTCAGACGGCAGCAAAATTATCAAAAAGTATACCGCCATCCGAAACTTTAAATCTGATAGCTATCTTACCGTCGACAACAACACGTATGTATCCATACACAAATTCTGGCCAATTATCGCTTAGCTGAGTGCCGCATTCATATGTCGTTTGATAATCTTCAGAAAAGTTTGGAATTCTAAACAGACAATTAATATTTGTTGGAAACATCGGAATGTATTTTACGTTGTATTCTTATCTGTATTTGGACAATTCAACACCAGACAACTCGTTGAACGTCAATTTGTAATTCGATACCTCGTGGACTGAACAATTTGTCGCCCATCATTGTGCTTAGAATTAGGCGTAGACTTAACTGGTTGTCAGGGGACAAATGCGCGTAGCCAATTTTTTTCAATTGGGAGTAGTCTAAGCAACCGGCAGTTACAGTAAAGTTTAGTTTTGAAGAAATCGCGAGTGACTCTAGCGAAAAGCTTGACACAGTTTTCTGCAGGATCAAAAGCGTAATACAATCGCTAGATCCAATATATCCGTCCTTGCAATTGTGAAAACAGTCTCGCGAAACGAGCAAGTAGCTAAACATTGTTTCAGTATTAAATAACTTTGCAAAAGCCGCCAAAACTTACTTGGTTCATGGATCGCTGGGTCTCTCGTCCTATCCCCACTAGCTACTCACCTGCGGCGCATAGATTCAATTTAACTTAATGAGTTTTATAGTATCATTAAAGTTGCTTTTGTGTGACCGAATGAGATTGCTGCAGTCGCTTAATCATGTATGTAAATTAACACCACAATTGAGTTCGACAAAAGATACAAGACAACAGTGTTCTAACATCAACTAAATTTTGCCGGAACAGGAACAGGAATTGAATTTTTTTGCAGGAACCGGAACAGGAACAGGAACCGGAATTTGAAACAATTTTCATCACCGAGTTACTGTTGGACTTTTTAGAAAACTTCGCCAAAAAACGGCTAAAGCAAATTTTGAGCTATTTTACAGTCAAGTTTTGCCAAAACACAACATAAACAGTTTATAAAAAATTGAAGTAATTGAAAAACACTCATGTCGAAATAACAATTTTTTAAAGACATTGCCACAAAACCGTAAAAATTCCGGTTCCTACATCTTTAAATGCAGGAACAGGAACAGAAACAGGGATTGAATTTTTGCAGGAATTCCGGCCGGAAGAGGAATTCCGGTTGAACCCTGCAAGACAAATAATCACAAACTTACTCCAGCACTTTGCCTTTCTCTACAAAATGTTCCGGTAAAGGTTTGCCATCTGCACGTTTCCACGTATACGGCAGTGGATGATCGCGTCCAGAAGGAATCTTAATTGGGCACATAATTTCAACGTCGTCGCCGCGGAAAACCGTTATTTTGTCAGCGTCTATAAAATAGATTTTTTTGATCAATACACAGCGTTCGGCGAATGCATAGAACAGAACAGTAACAGTAGTAAAAACGAGATTATACCTTAGCCTATGCCTAAACAAAAAATTGCTCTAAAGCTTAAATTCACTTTATTGCGGGCGAAAAATTGCTCTAAAGTTTAAGCTTACTCTATTGCAGTCTTACAGAAAAACGTTCCACCCTCGATCTTTACATGGGCCCAACGTTCAGTAACCTTATGGTTTTGCATGTCTAACAGGAGCGAATGGGAATCCGGCCTGCCAGGAAATTGCACGATGAGTCGGTTCGAATTTGGGCCGCTTAGCAGAATGAAAAAATATTGGTTAATGGAACTTTTTTCTAAATGGAAAGCGCTGGATTGGTTTATATCAAAATGCCAGGAGCAGTTTTTGCGCATGTGAAGCCCCCGAACGTACAGGCTGCGATCTACAAACGAAGCTACAGTCAGAGCTTCATCTGTTCTTATGGATATGGTTAAAAATTATGCAAGCGTTAAGCAATTAATACGTAACAAAAAGCAAGCTAATTAATTTTTGCATAATCCATAACGTCGGTGCAAAGGTTGGTTCGAATCTACAATTCGACGCCGAAATGTTACCTAAGCCTAAACTTAAGGACAATCTAAAACATAATAATAATAATAATAATAATAATAATAATAATAATAATAATAATAATAATAATAATAATAATAGTATATAATCATAATAATAATAAATAATAATAATAATAAATAATCATAATAACAATAATAATAATAAATAAAAATAATAACAAATCTAAAGCCAAAGCGTAGCGATATGCCACAAAGTGTTGAATGGGCGCTATTTGTGATTTCAAGTTGTCGGTTGACAAGTTGTCGGGCTACGAATTTCCGTTTTTAATGCTTTTATTTCACAGACACATCTGTAAATCAATTGAAATTTAGTCAAACTTAGTTAAGCATTTGTGCACTTTATCTCCACAAACTTAAGCGTAAGCCCACAATCATTGGCTTATATTTACGTCTAAGCTTAAAGCCATGCCAAAGCCTAAATCTAAGTTTCGCTGTTGGCCTAAAATATTGTAGTGTTTGATAACGTTTCGTTTGACCAAAAATCGCTAGGTTTAGGTTTGCATTATAATTGCCTAGAAATGAAATTTTCAACATTTATAAACGAAGAGGTAAAATTATACCAAGCATAGCTGTTAAGTCGGGAATCAAGCAATACTTTGCAATCAAAACACAATATGTTTTAACAGAACCATTTTGATATTAAAATTAATTCTAAATACTTAACAAACTGGTATGCTCTTGCACAGTGCCTCCTAACCTGAGCGCACTGGCACGTCCACTGGTGAATTTTTTGTGATAAAATGCTAAGGTCCATACTTTACAATTTTTCGCCGTCAGAAAGTTTTCTGGGTATAAAATGATAAGCTACCTCCTACTTTACAATTTTTGCGTTTCATAGCATTTGCCAGCCCGCCCCCCCTGTCAAAAATTTTTGGAACCGCCTCTGCATGAGCGTAATCTTGAGCCTAAGCCTGTTTGCAAAATGTTTAAGAATCAACTGTCATTTTTAACCCATATTCCGAATATTCAGATAAATTATATATAAAGATGGATGGTTATTGACATACGTCCACATGAAAAATGTCACAGGACTACAAACTGCAAGGTTATGGTGGCAAAATATATACAACAGATACGTTTAACATTTTCATAAACCTCATTAAGTTACGTGGACACTGATTCAATTTGCAGTCGAAATTTATCGTTTACACTTAAATCAGGCTACCAGTATCCTTGGAACAGTGCGGTATCGAGAGACTTGATTATGTTGAGTTCTTCCCGATGGAGCTATCAAAATGTTAATTTTAGCTCTTTGCAACATGAATGACTATTTTCAATTCAGATTAAACCTAATTTCTAGTTTTGATTCGAAACCTGAAACCCGCAGATAGCGGCGTTTACCATCACCACTACACCATAAGTGTTTGACGCTCAAGTTCAAGGGGACTCATGAAGGAAAGGTAAAAATCACTGCTGCTCTGTTTCCCTGCGCTACAACAATTTGATCCAAGACACCACTAACCATGACATCGCTTACATTTTTGTTGCCATGAACCTTTTTGCTCCGGTCCGCCGTGTTCTTCAGATTGAACGTGAAGATTAATAATTCCCGGATGCGGAAGTTGGCGACCGTTTTCGTATGCAGCGCACAAATAGCGTCCGGTAACATTACGGTGGACACTGAAAAACGTCAACCCTCCGGCGTATTCTTTTTGGTGATGGGGCCGGCGCGCATTACCAGTGGCGAGTTTGAACCACCGAACATATGCCCGAGGATCTGAAAATTATAGTTTACGAGCAGTGGCGGATCCAGGATCTCAAAATAGGGGGGCCAAAATTTCACAGGTTATAAACTTACTTTTGACCCATACACAAACCACGAACTATTGTCTCAAAATTGCTATATAATTTTTGTCGAGATGCTGTTGGGGGGGCCCACGGCCGGGGTGGCCCCCCATGGATCCGCCATTGTTTACGAGTATGCCGAAAGGATCATTCAGCAAGTTGCAAGCAGAAGCAGCGCAAGCGTGGAGACACTGGTGTTTTCACATTTTACTGTATTAAAGACCGGCCCATTTAAAGTTCAAAGGCGGAACGTTTTTCTGTGGGACTAGAAAAGAGTACGCTTAAGCTTTTGACTAATTTTTTTGGCTTGGCTTAGGCTTAGGCTTAGGTTTATGCTAACAAATATGCTCATTCTTGCGCTTAGGCTTATGCTTAGACTAAAGCATAGAAATATGCTTATAATACTGTTCCGCCCTTGTTCTTTACATTCGCCTAAACACCTACCAACAGTTTGAGCTGAGTTATACTAAACCTTTAGGCGCGTAGGCAGAATTATATTTTGGGAGGAAGTAAAAAATTTACAGATGCCGTTTACTAGTGTAAAGTATTTTAGAATATTCTCACGTTTGCAAATGTTCCGGTTTTCTTGTCGTCGCGTGAAATTTTACAGACGCGACACATATTCCTATACCAAATATAAAGGTGCTTGCCGTATCACCAGTCTGTAATATATATTTTAAACCTTCGACCAATTTGCAATCTTAAAACATCAAATTTTTAGCTTGTTTTAAAAATTGGACACTTTCAAATCACAATTAGTATCCGCCGGAACGCATTATAATTCGAATTCATAAATATACTAAAAATACTGTAACTTTATGTTTGTAGTTAGTGTTACATGTGGATATCAACTTATAACAGATGGCAGTTTTGAGCTCTGCCGAAAACTTGAGAGGTATGAACATGAGTTATCGAACAGTTTGGCGGCTGCGTGCCACTCTAACATGAACTCACTAAGCTATTTATGTTATGCAGGGGTTAACTTTACACTATACATAAATGGTACATGGGGAAGATACAAAAAACATCAGATTAACATCCAACATAACAGGCCGATAGCAATATTCTCAATCAATGATTTCAAGTTGTGATCCATGAGCGAATCATCGAACAACATACCTACATCCATTTCTTAAGCAGGACTCGTAGCCAGCTCACCTGGCCAGCGAGGGCTAAAAAAATTTTTCACGAGGGGTATGCAAGGTGGTGACTTACAAGCAAGGTTGAAAATTTTCTAGGAGGGCAAATGTCTTCCAGAAGTGCTGAGCTCCCTCTGGCCCGCTTCTGGCTACGAGGCCGTTCTTAAGATTCATGTGAAACAATGGTACACGGCGTATATAGAACGAGCACAAATCGAACGGATACGTCAACGTTATTCAAGAAAACAGCAACATGTGTGCACGGACAAGATTCATGGTCGCAACTGTGTCTCCAACAACCAGTCTACTGCTCTGAACTATCATTTATTGAACAGTGTGGCTGTGAGCCACATTACTGTTTGACTCCAAAACCGGTCACGAGGGTAGTGGGGCGGCCGCCCCCACATCTCTAAATGCTTTGTATACAGCTGATTTTTAGAAGGAAAAATTTAAAATTAAAAATTCATACCCAAATTTCAGAAACATAAAGGTTTGTTTTAACATTCTTCCCGAAAAAAGCTTGAGACCACTCGTGTTTAGCAATGTTATTTTAACGGATGTTTCGTTTACGGTGGACAGCAATACAATAGGTTTAGGTTTTAGGCTAATCTTTACGCTTAGGCTTAGTGTTCGACGTATAAACCGACATATTGCTTAAAATTAGATTTCAGACGAAATAGAAAATATTCATATGAGAACGGATTAAGACAGACGGTTTATACGGTTTACTGTGTACAAAAGGGTAAACTGTACAGATACGTGTAAAAACTGTAGCCAAGCATTGGGCAAAACTGATCCACGGCAAGCTTCAAATCGCAACTGGGAGCCGCTTTTAGCTTACACGCTCTACTTCCACCCACAAACAAATCAAACGATGCGTCGGCGAGTGTCTTTCCGGACACTTTCGATTGCAGCGTTGCAATATATCGACCCGCGTGGCGATTTGCCACAGGATCAAACACAAGAACGGCACCACCCGAGTAGCCGTCAATTTCCTCGCGAGAACCGTCGCTTCTAATGCGAAGCCAACGGAGTTCGTACTCAGACTCAGCTGCCGCCCCTGACTCAATATCTGAAAGGTATTGCAAGTGGAAGCGCTACTGGATATAGACGGGGAGGGCGGGGAAGGCGGACGTGCGGCCCCGTCAGAAATTATTTTGTGATAATATGGTATGAGCTGTAAAGAGTGTTCTTCAAAATTTACAAATTAGCATTCACACTTAATTTACAGTGATGACGTCCAGTGGCGGATCCAGGATCTCAAAATGGGGGGCCAAAATTTCACAGGTAATAAACTTACTTTTGACCCATACACAAACCACGAACTATTGTCACAAAATTGCTATACAATTTTTGTCGAGATGCTGTTGGGGGGTGGGCTACGGCCGGGGTGCCCCCCATGAATACGCCATTGCTCCAGGGCCAAGAAACTTTAAAGCGTGCTTATACTATTGTGTATGAAACAGAGAAATAAACAGCGTAGAACAGCAATTGACACTATAATTTTTGTCGAGATGCTGTTGAGGGGCCACGGCCGGGGTGGCCCCCCCGTGGATCCGCCATTGATGACGTCACCAATTTTGTGACATTTTATTTGCAGTTCCAGAATTCAGAAGTTTATAAAACCAATAGAATGTTTATTTCTATATGTCGTAGTCCAAGCCGTAATTCAGCGCAATTCCGAATTAGGCTATTTCAGGGCGGAAATACGTCTTGGGCTAGCCCACTGCGTAATTCTTTCTCTGCTACAAATGCAAGTAATCGCTACCTGCTGATTACAAAACAAATTGTTTTATTGAGCTAAGTGGAATTAAGCAGAATTATGGCTATCAAGTCACCAATCAGAAAACGCACAGCGTTGTCTGACATGATTCCGCTTTGAGGTAGCCCAAGTTGTGATTCCGCTTTGGACTAGCCCAATTCGAAATTGGTCTGAATTACGACTTGGGCTACGACATATATATGAACAACAGTTCTAAAATGCTAACAAGCAAACCTTGTAGTCAGACTCAGCCGGTCATTTCTCTATATCTGAAAGGTAGCATTCAAGCCTAATGAGTATGGCGATGGTGATGTCAGTGTTTTGTGAAATTACCTGAGGTCGTTGGTAAATTTGTCAATAAAACCTCTAAATAGCAAGACTTGTATCTTATGTCGATAAACCCTTGATCAGTATTTGAAACGTAGTAGTATACCTTAATACTATGGTGATTTTGGCAACATTTGAATTGAACAATAGATATTAAATTTGTACATATATGATTTCATATTGATTGAAAGACAGGGTGGCGGTCAAAATTTCAAATTGTGACATTTTAGACAAAATGATGATTTAAATTTAAATGAAAACTTACTTGGTGACGAACAATGCAGTTCCAGTTTCTCGCCAACGGTTGCAATTGTATGATCACCTTCTGCGATGATAACTGAATAGCCTGAAAATAGAAACTGTTTGCTAGTTTGTGCAGTCTTGTTCAGTGTCGTGGGTAGTGTTTCCGAAGTACTTCAATGTAAAATGTGGGGTGGGCCCCTTGAATAATAACATAATATATAGTTTTATATATATAAAAAGTGAAATAAATTCAACAAGGTAAACAAACCTTAGGAGGTGCAACGTGGGATGGGTGGCAGACGCAACACTAATACTAAAATTTTTACAAAATAAAAATTAAAAATACTTGTTGAATTACTCATTGAGCGAAGCGAAACTCCAAGCCTCAGGAACGGCTGAACCGATTTTGATAAACTTTTTTGTTTGAAAGCCAATTATCCTGGAGTGTTAACCTCGCATTGGGGTTTTAAAATTTTAAGCCGTTTATTAGCTACAGGCTAATTTGCATAATTAATTAAGCCTAAATTAGGACTTTTTTACAATATTTCACTAATTATTAAGGTTAAAAGCAATATAATTTCAGCACTAAAGGGTTTTTTGGCGCGAGGATTTTAAATAAATAGTTTACAAACATCCAAAATCGATAATTGAATAGTTAGCTAATAGCTAATTTGCATATTAGCTTAATTGACAAGAGAAAACTAGGACTTTTTAAATTATTTCAATAATTATTAGGGTTTACTGAAGGTTGTTGGGTGCGAAGAATCTGAATAAATTATTTACAAACCTCCAAAACCGATAATTGAATAGTTAGCTAATAACTAATTTGCATATTAGCTTAATTGACAAAACAAAATTAGGACTTTTTAAATTATTCCAAAAATTATTAGAGTGACTGAAGGGTTTTTGGGTGCGAGGAATCTGAGGAAATTGCTTACAAACCTCCAAAACCGATAAACGAATAGTTAGCTAACAACTAATTTGCATATTAGCTTAATTGACAAAACAAAATTAGGACTTTTTAAATTATTCCAAAAATTATTAGAGTGGTTGAAGGGTTTTTGTATGCGAGGAATTTGAATAAATAGTTTGCAAACATCCGAACCGATAAATGAATAGTTAGCTAATAGCTAATTTGCATATTAGCTTAATTGCTTACGTGCGTTTGAGCTTCGCTCAATAAATGTAGTCCCACTACGACTGGTGTTTTTTACTTCGGGTCGAAAGGTGGATGTCCGTCCGTCCGTCTGTCCGTCTGTCCGTCCGAAAAGAATCTCAGGAACCGCTCAACCGATTTTGATAAACTTTTTTTGTTTGAAAGCCAATTATCCTGGGGTGTTAACCTCGCATTGGGGTTTTAAAATTTTAAGCCGTTTATTAGCTGCAGGCTAATTTGCATAATTAATTAAGCCTAAATTAGGACTTTCCACAATATTTCACTAATTATTACAGTTAGAAGGAATGTAATTTTAGCATTAAAGGGTTTTTGGGTGCGAGGAATCTGCGTAAACTGTTTACAAACCTCCAAAATCGATAATTGAGCAGTTAGCTAATAGATAATTTGCATATTAGCATAGTTTATAAGCCTAAATTACGACTTTTTACAATATTTCACTAATTATTAAGGTTAAAAGCAATATAATTTCAGCCCTACAGGGTTTTTAGGTGCTAGGAATTTCAACAAATAGTTTATAAACATTCAAAACCGATAGTCGAATAGTTAGCTAATAGCTAATTTGCATATTAGCTTAATTGACAAGACAAAACTAGGACTTTTTAAAATATTTCAATTATTAGGGTTTACTGAAGGTTTTTGGGTGCGAGGAATATGAATAAAATGTTTACAAACCTCCAAAACCGATAATTGAATAGTTAGCTAATAGCTAATTTGCATATAAGCTTAATTGACAAGACAAAATTAGGGCTTTTGAAATTATTCCAAAACTTATTAGGGTGGCTGAAGGGTTTTTGGGTGCGCGGAATCTGAGGAAATTGCTTACAAACCTCCAAAACCGATAAATTAATAGTTAGCTAATAACTAATTTGCATATTACCTTAATTGCTTACGTGCGTTCGAGCTTCGCTCAATAAATGTAGTCCCACTATGACTGGTATTTGGGTGTTATACGCTGTATAAAATGTTGGCCGCTGGTTGTACATTTTGCTAAAGTGAATTAGGCTTACGCTTAGGCAAAGGCTTATCTTTTTTGAATCAAGACCGGCTTACCGCTTACCTTTTTGATGACAAATTTAATTTTAAAACGGATTCCAAATTTGAAAGCAAAATTTTTCGAAACGTAAGAATAGAAAAACATGCATTTGAGTGCAGAATGAACTTGTTTTAAATTTAAATGACGCGAAGTTTAATTTTAGAATGGAAGCCCAGGAAAGCCTACGCAAAGCCTTTACCTTGAATCGTCCTAAAATTTTCGGATAAAGCCAAAACATATCCGTAGGCAGAAGACCTCAGTTTGGGCTCTGAAAATTCGTACCAGGGTTCAATGTAGCCAGTTTGTGCAAAGCCAAACCTGCAACAGAATGCACCGTTTACCTAATTCAGGCACAATAGCGCCGACATCAATTGTTGCTTTGCCTAAGAATACGCCATTTGCATAACCCTAAAATAAAAAATGCCTTCGTTTGAAGACGACTTCATGATTTTCAGGCTTGAAACTCGCCAATACATCCGCACTTACCAAAAGTACTGTAGAGCGACCTTACACTGAAGAATGATTTTTAGACTTTTTAAATGCAAGAGTAAGGTGGCCCATGTTTAGATTCTAGACTACATTTTTTTGCTTAGGCATTGGCTTAGGTTTAGGAATACACTTTTGCAACGTTTAGGCTTAGGCTTAGGAATACGCTTTTGCAACGCTTAGGTTTAGGCGTAGGCTTAGGAATAACGCATAATCTACTGGTGTCTTCAGTTTAGACTTTCGCAGTATTAATTGAACTTCGTATCGGTTGCATTATTCAAACCGAATTAATTCTGTTTTGTCGAAAACTTCCTTTATCGTCTAAGCTGCAGGGCTAAAATTTGGCTTAAATTCGTTCGTCGTTCATACAATGCGGAACAATCATATTTTGACCTGCAAAGAATAAGTTGCTAAAGTATTGCTGTAGTACTGCAGACTGTGTGGACTTTGTGGTATGAATATCGTGACAATTCATCGCCTGACAACTCGTCGACCGACTACTTTCAATCCGAAGTTTCATTGAGGCGACATTTTGTTACCCATCACTATGCTTAGGCTTAGGCTTAGACTTAGGATTACGCTTATGATTATGCTTAGATTGATTCATAAGATATAGGACACAGTTGGGCGACACGCTAACGAGCGACGGATTGTCGCAGATTCCACCTGGAGTACTTATGTTCATTAAAAGCTAAAGATTTCTTTCGCTAAAATTTCATACGCGTAACCTTAATACTATACCCGCAAGCATATAGAGTCCCTGGCTTGAAATTCTGTCACTACGTGTTCAACTTCCGTTTGTTTACACTTCAGAGTAGTATAAGTGTGAATTCGTTTTGATTTTTCAATCAGGATTATTTTGTAATCAAACCTTATGAAAGGTTTCTGATCAAAATAGTT
Source organism: Enoplolaimus lenunculus (assembly GCA_030248215.1). Taxonomy (NCBI): domain Eukaryota; kingdom Metazoa; phylum Nematoda; class Enoplea; order Enoplida; family Thoracostomopsidae; genus Enoplolaimus; species Enoplolaimus lenunculus. The sequence continues at coordinate 158,217 of JASANG010003891.1, read as the reverse complement.
ACCCGGCACTCATACAGTCCGCTTTGATCTTCTTGAAATTTATCGATTACCAACTCAGAGTATCCTGCCCCTTCGGTAAGCTGCCATTCCGCTGGCGGATCTCGGTCGCCAGGAATTCGGAACCATTTCAGTTCGTCGACTGATGGATCTAAAATTTAGGTTAATAAAATTTTAAAAACTTCCATGACATAATGTTACTCTTGGCATAGTTGAAGGCTTACATCATCGTTAATCGTTTAGGTATATTCAGGTTCCAATTTAGTTTTTATTAGCTTAGTTTCTGAAATCTTACCAGAGTCACGTTAAGTAAATACTTAACATCTTAAACAAAAACACATATGTAGGTATTCCAATTTTAAGGTTGTGCGAACAGAACGTCGCTAATGTTTTGTTTTATATTATGAAGGTGCTTATGGTTAGTTCAAAGTTACTGTGCTGGAACTATTAGTTTGTGCCTAATCTATTTTGGTTATATATATACATATACATATATAACATTCTATTATCTAAAATTTTGAGGGTACTGCAGAATTAGCATCTGACGTTAAAACTTACTAACAGCAGCACAAGAAAGTTGCGACTCTGCATCCAGTTGAATACGTGTTTCGGAGCCAGGTGAAATCATGACTGGGATTTCGAGTACTAAAAGAAAACAAAGAAATTCGACATATTAAGATAATCTGAAACAGCTTGTTGATATTATTGGCAACAACACGCCTGTATTCAATTATGAACACTAAATTTAATTTTAAACAATCTGACAACGATGGATGAATGTTCAAATATTAAAACTGTTGGAAGCCAAAAATTAATTAACTCGTACATATTCAGTACCAGCAGCTATTACATAATCACCTACCCACATGCTTTAACGCTTAATTTAGAATAATAAAATTTATACATAAGTTTTTGTTGTGTTTAAGTAATAAAGACCTAACATATTTGTGAGTGCTGGCTTAAAATACAATAGTCATTGTTGTCAGTACTAAAATAAATAAAACTAAAGTATATGTTTATTTAATATATCCATACTGGAATTAGCTTAGGTAAATCCAGTTAAACAATAGGTTTCAACAAAGTAAATTAATTTTCTGGCTAATCAGAGGGTGTAAGCTTTGTCCGTACACAGAAAATTCTGACCTGTGAGTATCTGGCGAGTGTGATATTTGTGGTGATATTATTGATAAAATTAACCGCCCAATTAAGATTATATATCACAGAACAAGAGATAAACGAAGAAGTTTTATAAGCAAGTTTTATAACATTCAAAGCAAGTGATGTTGAAACGAATATACCACAGTTTGTCGGCCGACAACTTGTCACCCAACAGTTTACTAAAACTCTAGTCGATGAAGTTACGGATTAAAAGTCGCCTGTTGCCGAGTTGTCGACTGCCAATTCTTGTGATACCGTTGAGAACTTATTCCAGGTAATATTAGCAATTAGCTAAAGATATGCATGCATAGATTGAACAAGTAAAATAATGAGAAGTAACATAGTTCCTTAACAACTCGTAGAGACGAAGAGCAGAAAAAGAAGACTGTCAAAGAAGCCGCATAAGATATATATGACTGAACCAGGGTGTAAACGAATAGTAAATGTAACGAAAACGGATAGTGATCAAAATAACGGAACCGGAAAATGGATATTGAGGTATAAAAGTTTCAAAGATGCAATAATTTTTCTGCCAACACAATATAGAGGCTTGCAAATATTCACCGGGCTTTGTACCGTTTTAAACAAAAAATATCGGATGTATCGAAATTTTTAAACGTTTGGATGAGTTTCGTAATTTTTATTTTATTTCGAACAATTGCAGCATATCTGTAATGAAAAAGTGCCAAATATACACGTGATTTAGAGCTAATTTTGAGCGTAAAACTGACAGAATTTCAGTTATTTCTATAACAAAAACCAAAACGGTCTCCGATTTTTGCCGGAAACGGATATCCGATTACGCCCTGAACTGAACCATTATACTTTGCACCACAAAGAAGAGGTACCTGTCCGTTTTGATTTCATCGCAACAGCGCTGTTAAACTCAAAACAATTGTACAATACACAAAATTAGTTAATATTATAATCAGTACCTCAATGTTTCGGAGTAGCCAGAAGGATTCAGGGGGCGGTAGTGTTCAACATGGACCCACCAGAGAATTTAATGACAAGTAGCTTATATCATAGATATCGATGCGCCGAGTTCAGCGGTACCTTTTTAAAGCTGCCCATTTTTCAAAAGTTTATAGCGCTTTACATTCAAATTTTTCACTATATAAAACGTATAACTGCCTAACCAATTTGGACAACGAATAAACTTGGCGAAGCTACATTTTAAACGAACACAGGTATTGTAGATACTTCGTATTCAATTCTATGCGTGGTTGCACTATATTTTCAAGCGGGATAACTTTGGAGCCTTGGCAAAGCCGTTATAATACTAGTATTGTTGAACTCAGCTTGTCGAGACTTATAAGACAGGCCACCTTTCAGTGAATTCCTAACGGACCCGGATTCCGTACCTTCGCTCGGTCCAGGAGTCAAAATTCCCTCCCTACGGGAGTTTTGTACAAAATTTTTTAGATACTATTTCAGTTTGCAACACAAGAAACGCCGGCATCGAAATTTTCATAGAACACGTAACTTCACCCCCTTTCCGAATTTCAGTCTTAAGAAACGAATAGTTTTGCTTCATTTAGGCCGCTATATGTCGCACAGTTTTCAAATTCATCATACAAAATATAAGCATTTTTGTCTGTTTTATTATATATTCATAATTTTATGATTGCTTAGTTGATCCTATTTTATTGTTTCCGACAAAACTGTTGCTAGTGGCGCGTAGGCGCAAGCCATCGCGGCGAACGCTTAGACTCCAGTTCAATATTGAACCCAGGAAGATATAACGACGTAAGTAAATTATTGGACCTCCCTACCCGTCCTCTGAATGTTTTAAGCTTCTCTAGAACGCTTGCTACGGTAATGGGGTTGTGGTTGCTACCTTATAAACAACTTACACGTCAACTGAACAGTCTTTGAATCAGATATACCATCCAACTCTGCGGTACACGTGTATTCTCCAGCGTGTCGCTCACTGAATGAATCTGTAATATGAAGATAAAATGTTTTAAAATTTTTAAACGTTAGAAAACGATTACTAATTATTTTTGATAGAAACACTGCGACCAATGTTCTTAAATGAGTATAGCACCTACCACCAGTTGGCGATATGTTTTGAACCTGACAAACTGCTGCAGCTGTGGATCTCTCAATTTGTATGTAAGGTATGTTAAAAGCAAAAAAATGTCAAAAATTTCGAACCTTAAACACTCAATTTGAACTACACGCAGCGACGATCTATGATTTTGGATGATCCGATGTGAGTTTAGCCAAGATAATTTTTTAAACTCGAATTAATTTACATTTTTCAAAAAACAATTGTTTCAAGCAGAGTGACACGTCACGAAATGCAGCGCAACGCTTATTGAACATGCCTTAAAATTTTAATTGCCAATATATAGCTGGCTATATTAATTGAGAGCTTTGATAAAAACTGCGAATCAGAAATGGTTTAGCCACACTGTCTACAGCAGTGAATATATTTCAGCGAATGTAAATTTTTAGGAGCCACGAGCATCGAATTGGCTAGAAAATAAACCACTAGCTACCAGACACGTAGTCAGCTCACATTGCTAGGAGGGCTAGAAATTTTTCAGGAGGGCTAGAAATTTTTCAGTGACTTACAAGCAAGGTTGAAAATTGTCTAGGAGCTTCCAAAAATTTTCCAGGGGGATGGGGCTGAGGCGCTCTGGCCCCCCTTGCCTACGGGCCACTAGCTACACACGTTGGTGAGAATACAGTAATACAAAGTACCAATGATCAGTTTGTTGCCTTCAACGCGTGGTTCACCATCATTGCCAGTGGGTACATCGCCATCAGGATTTCCAAGGTCATACGTCCACGAAATGGTTGGTTCTTGATCACCAATCGCAGTACAGGTCAAAACTTTTTCAACCCCGGCCATCACTGATTGACTTTGATCTGGTGGATCGATAAATGTTTGAACCGCAACTTAAATCATATTCAATTTTTTTCAGTTGAGGATCTCGGAACTACAGATCGCACGTATAGGCGGGTAATAAATTATAGTCAAAAACCCAGTGAGCAAAGCGAGCAAGAAGTCAAACACAAACTTGATCACTAAATGTTAATGCAAAATTTTAATTTTGCGTCAGTCTGCCGGCGTAGTATATGATTTTCGTTGGGAACATGGTTTTGGCGTCTCAGCTTGGATGTGTCCGTGAACTTCTTTCAATCAAAAAGGTTCAAGAAAGTAACATTTTTGCACTACAATAAAATTTGGATGGTAATGTTAAAAAATTATACGTTTTCGATCGTCAGAGGTAATGTACTTAGATGCCAAATTTGCCGTTTAAAACGGCTGTAGTTGTTGGCTTGATTTGGTGCATCGCTAAACGGTTTTTTACTGCAGCTTCAAACAGCAAACAAATATTTGGCCTATTTTCAGACCATTGACAATCCACGATGTTGAACAGGGCCAACAAAGTTCGAAAAACCAAGCGATTGTTTAGATAATGAAAAAAGACCAAACCTCATCTAAAGACAAATTTTTGGGGGTTAAACAACATCTGGGCCCATTGGCTATATGCTGAAAGAGCTAAAAGTATATCAAGCCACTGTTAAGCAAACCGAGGGCAGTTTACCTCGGACCCTGGCGGATGCGATATCTTCGCCAATTGAATTCTTCCCTAAGCACTGGTACTCGCCAGCTTGTGACTGCTTAAACGAAGCAAATTTAAGCGTTCCATTGCCCATATCCTAAAATATAAAAATATTTAATTTAATGCAAACAGAATTTTTAAAATGATATTCATCATATTTAGTAAAATATATATAAAACGAATTGCAACTTTCCGGAGTTATAAAGGTTTCTGCGCTTTCAGGAATTTTTTCAGCTACTTTATCTTCTACATTGTCACAAAACAGTTAAAATTCGCTGCTAGATTAAAAGAATATTTTGAAGATTTTGTTTTAAATATACTACCGCGACTATAGCCATTTAGCAACGCAACCTTTTTAAAATTTTGCCTACCATAGTTTTATTTACCGTAAGCTTTCTCCTACTGGTGCATACACAGGCATATCAACTACTTTTGATATAAAAGCCTGATTCAAACGTGCAAATTTTGGCAGCGAGAACTCGCAGCTGTAGTTTGCAACCGCAAGTTTTTGCGACACTGAAAATTCCACCTTGCATTAAGGAATACGTAAGAATATTCGACGCGAACAGCCCAACTTTAAATTCAATAAACACTGCTACAAACCGACTGCTCAAACTTCGGCTGAACGGGCACTTAACGGAAAGGAACCAAAAGTACTTGTACGTATGAATAGGGCTTTAATGCAAAAACTCACAATGACTCCGGTTTCAAACGGTTTGCCATCGGTTCGATACCATGACAGCGTTGGTTTGGGTTGTCCCATTAACGCAACGCAACTCAACGAAAATGATGCGTCCAGTTTGGCACTTTTATCAGCAGAATCGGCTGCGATTTCAACTACTGGTGCTTCAGTAAGAGCTGTTATAGAATGAATAAATATTGTTAGCAGACGCGTTAAACAAGGATTTTGGAAATGCATTACGCTGTATCAAAGACAGTTCTTGTACTGAAAAGTAAAAATGTTTCGAAAATTTCCTGGCCAAAATTTATATACAAAAAACGAGTGATGGTCCATTCATCTACACCTGGTTGCGGTAATTTTAATTCTCAAAATAAAAGCTCAGGCGAGTTTGAAATATTATGCTCTAGAAGACGTATTAACTGCAAACAAAATTTTTGCTACCTCAGGTTATCTACAACCGGACCGGATACCAATTGACATACGGTTACCTTTTCACAAGTATTTTTAAAAGCTGATTACCTATAACACTTGCCATTGTGTATATATATGTTAATTTAAATATACTAAAAGTAAGATATCGTTGCTTTAAATAAAGTTGTTAGAGATTAATACATTTTCACAAATGTGTACCATTTATAAATTGAAATAGCAAACTGGTAACGTTTCCTATTTGCTTAAAAGCAGGCAACATCCATTACTACTGTAAATGTCTATTTGAATTAATTACCAACTGTAACACCATAAACAACCAATGTATAGAACAGGGCCAAAGACTTATATCTCAACTTGGAGTGATATCTGTTTTTATATCGTTCAGTGAAATTAACTCTTTAACTACTATACCGATATGGCTATTCTTGTGAAGTTTCATTGAAAATCGGTGCCAAGATTTGTTAGTAAAGTTTCATTGAGTTACGTCATGTTGTCAAGCTACAGAGCTTTCAATTTAATATAAGATTACCCCGTCATTTTTTCTAACATTTTGCTGCCGCAGATAAGGCATATCTAGTATAACATTAGTATAAGCATATTCCAAAGCCTAACAATAAGCTTAAGCAAAGAATTAATGTTAATTTTAAGCCGATATATAAACTCCACCCAATATGCTTAAGTATAGTTAAATTAAAGCCAAAATCTGGCAAACAGTTAATATTTAGAACAATTCAATTGCAAACAGTGGCAAATATGTGTTCAGAACACGACACAGATGTTTTTTGTATTTCCTCTGCATTTCGCTTTTGCATGCGAGCTCATAGCTAAAACAGTTGATACCTGGAGTGGAGACTGGCCGTCTGGTCTCTTGATACCAGGAGTTGAGACTGGCCGTCTGGTCTCTTGATACCAGGAGTTGAGACTGGCCGTCTGGTCTCTTGATACCAGGAGTAGAGACTGGCCGTCTGGTCTCTTGATACCAGGAGTTGAGACTGGCCGTCTGGTCTCTTGATACCAGGAGTAGAGACTGGCCGTCTGGTCTCTTGATACCAGGAGTAGAGACTGGCCGTCTGGTCTCTTGATACCAGGAGTTAAGACTGGCCGTCTGGTCTCTTGATACCAGGAGTTGAGACTGGCCATCTGGTCTACCGGACCAATGTCCGGAAGGCCGGTTGCAGTTCGAACCACCCGACAAAATGCAAAATCCTGGTTATCTAATTCGTTTTCTAAATCGCCACAGTTCCGCCGGTTTATATCAAAATGACAGGGTCGGTTTTGTGTAGTGCCAGTCCAACCAAACCATTACTTCATACCTTCTTTTAAAGTAGCATACGCGATTTCGTTGTAAAGCTCGTTTGCAACACTGCACTGATATTCGCCAAAGTGCGACTTGTCAACCACTGGAATCCGCAAATGCTGTCCGCCGTTGCCTTCAATGACAATGCCGTTTTCGCCGGATACCAGCGGCATAAATTCAGCGTCGACCCATTCAACAAAAACAGGCGGCGGACCTTCGTTAGCGGAACAGACAAATTCAACTGTGTCGCCGACTGATGCTTCCAAAGACTGCGGTGTCATTGATACTTGAATTGGTGCTAGAACGACATAAATATAGGCTTTGCGAGACACAGCGACAAATTCCGAAAATGCTTCCGATATGAAACGATGTAATGTTAGTTGTATAAGAATAAATAGCCATATGAGACTACGGACAAGCTTCGAAATATTTCAAGAGATTTAATGCTGATTAAGTCCTATTCGCATGTGCAAGTTTTTGCTGTGAGTCCTTGCAGCTGTAACTTGCACTTGGAAGTTTCGTCCAAAATCCCATTCAAAAAACTTGCAGCTGCAAATAATTCACTGGAATTCATGCTATTTAACTCGCACCTGTGAACGCAGTTGCAAGTCGCTTGAAATTTAAGCACCTGCAGTTGGATTGGTCAATCGGGCTATTCATTCGAAAACTCTTGGTGCTGCAAGTATTTCGTGCAAGTTGCATCTGCGAGATCTCGCTGCAAAACTTGCACGTGAGAATGGGACTTAACACTTCAAGGCTTCCGAAGCAGCGCAAACGATTTCCATGCCTCTGTAGAACAATGTGTGCTTAACGTCTAAAAAACTTAACGAAACTTTTTTCAGCAAATTGCAATGTTGCGTTAGCTTGATGGTTTCACAGGTTGAGGTGTTATTAAAATTTGGTTCGAAACTGGAAGGACATAAAATAACCATGTGAGACGCCTGTCGCGAAGCGAGATATGTACAAATTATGCAAACGGTATTATTGAGCCTTAGCTACAGATGAAAATGTGCCTTTATTGTATTGTAGCAAAATTACAGAGCGATCGGTATGCGGTCTTTTTTGTATTTTCGATATACTAAAATTCTTATGTGTTTAAAATTTTGAAGCACCGGAAAAACTCGGACTTATTTTTGCCACGACAAAATGTGAAGTTAATATCATCTCACGGCTGAAGCAACCGGCTCTCCGTTGATCCGTCGATAAATTTAGGTAATTAGAACAATAAGTATATTTAAATTTTAAAATTTTTGGTTTTACTTTTCCGTAAGATTTTTTATATTTGCTAGCGCAAATACACTCGGTGTACAGCTGAATTTTGAGAAGTTGTAATTTGGCCATTGAGTGTAGCATACTTGAAACCCCAGTTTTATGAGGACATCAATGGCAAATAGGAGCATCCTTGCAACGAGGGGACAACGTCAAGAGATGAGAAAACGATAGCCTACAGTGTCATGATATCTAAAGGGCTTCAACGGCTTTATTTCAAGAAGGACTCAACCCGCGCTTGCTGAAGCCCTGGCGATCCGTTAGCGCCGTGGTTTCACCAATTGCAATTCCAAATGTGTCTAGCACCAGCAGTACCGGAGCAGGCAGTGGTAGGGGCTCCCCCCAAATTCCAGGGTGGGGAGCCAAAAACTCGCGAGCAAAGCGAGCGAGAAGCCAGATGTATTTTAAAACAAAAGGGGTTTTTGTTTCAACCGGTGAGGATGGTGGTCCCTTTAGGGGTGGGGGCCCCCAAATTCGGAGTCTGGAGGGTGGCTGTTCCGGATCTTAGCACCAGTTAATTGCTATTCAAAATTTTTTTAAAAACAACAACTTCAAATTTCGCAGAATTACCAACATAGACTGCATTCATACACAACGTAGTGCCGTTGGTTCAAAAATTGCACAATTAGTATGAACCAGAATGATAGAAGATGCTTGTTAAGTTTGTTTTGGTAGCAGTTGCTGCACACATTGAAGACTGTTGGCTTACAAATCTTATTCCTGTTGTATCAAAAGCATTTATAAATCATGGAAATTTTTGAAAATATTACGTAAGAAGTTTCAGTCAGTAGAACAAGATGCAACCGAGCACGTGTTAAATGATTAAGTACAAACAAAAAAATTTCTATATAAGTAGCTATAAACAATAAAGCCCTATTTACACGGGTAAGTTTTTACTGCGAGAACTTGCACCTGCAACTTGCACTTACAAGTTTTGTCATAAATTCCGTTCGAAAAACTTGCAGCTGCAAATAATTGATTAAAAATCATAGCTAGGAATTTACTTTACACCTGTGAACAACCATGCAAGTTCACTGAATTTATTGCCGCCGCGTTCTCATTGGCTCTTGAAAAAATGCAAGTTCTGCGTAGAATTTGCAGCTGCAAGTTCGCGCAGCAAAAACTTGCACGTGTGAATAGGGCTTAAGTAATCCCGAAGTATTAGTTCAACGTTGCAACAGGACAAGAGCTAAAGATTGAAGTATTAGTGGAATTACTTCGTGAACATAACATTAAAGCATGAAGACGAGAGCTCGTATTCTGAGATGTGTGTAGCACCTATAAACAGTTGGTGATAGGTCTCGTAACTTTGGAACCAAAGAATGGTGACGTTTGAAATTCGGTGGGTTTATTGCGCTCAATTTACTCTACTTCTGCGCACATTTTGAGATCAGCAATTGCAGCTGTTCGGTAGTTTGACCTATTACTAACTGGTGATAGGTGCTATATGCATTTGAGAATATGGGCCCAGGTAACAATAGACAGCTGGCCTTAGCTCTTGACTGATGAAGTTTAGAATTTAGACTTTAAAATAATTTGAAACATTTTGAAGTTATCAAAATACGTTCTACATTTCTAGCCTAATATCAAGCTCAAAGTTCTATATTTGAAATAGATTGAAATTAAATATCAGTTAATGGATCAGCCGAATATAAATGCGTCTATCATCAACGCAGTGAAAAATTAATACTGAGACGTGTTATTATTAGAATGAAACAGTGTATTACGCCGATTTATATATTATGTTAACCCACCCGAGAATTTAGTACATGTTTTTTAAAATTTAAAATTTTTACTGCGTTTCATCCAACGATTGGTCCAGTGATAGCTGTCACCTGAAATTATATCGCCCTAACACATATAAGACACGGAGCTCCCAGCATTAAGCTAAAACAGAAACAGTGGGTCCGGTCCGCTCTCCTTAGATTTAAGTATTACGCATAGATATGATAACAGAACCCACGGAAAACTAGCGTTGAACCGACACTGTAAAATCCCGGTATACCAATACCGATAGTAGGATACAAGATACGATACCGATAGTGATACCCTGATTTTATCGATACGAATACCGATAATATCGGTTCTACAGTACGAAAATCAAAGGGGCAACTTTTTTTCTTGAACGAAAATCGTTTCCTAATTTGGAGGCGGTCGAAAGTTGTCTGACTTTAACCCAATTAAAAGGTCGAGTTTTTTTTCGAACGCTCCGATTTCCTTCATTTATTTAAGCTTACCAGCGTATCGTACTGTAGCGGCGCCCATGCCTAAGAATCCACCAGATTCGCTATCAATTTCACATTCGTAAATAGCGTCTTGGGCCGTCCCTTGGCCGTTATCTTGAATTTCAATTGAAGTTTCTGAACCGTCTACGGCGATCCGTTCGTCGCTTGTTAACAATTTTTTAAACCATGTGATTTTTGAATCCTGAAATTCTTAAAATGACAAAAGTATCAACGAGGTCACACGCGCTACATACGTCGTTTACTTAAGGTTCAGAAGCGGCGAAAAAAACACAACTTTTACTACACGCACTGATAAAACCTTTATATTCACAATTAACTGCGAAATTTTTGTTTACTGCTTTTTGAACTAAGCTATTTTTATGCGCCCTAGTGTATACTACGGGAAACAGTAGTGATTTGGAACCCGGTTCATATTTCCTCAATGGCCCAGGTTAACCAGTCCGGTCCAGTGTGATCCGTATGTATAACACGATTGCTGCCAATAAAAAATGTTTTATTCATTAAGCGTTCAATGGAAAAATTGCTAGCATTCCGGTTTGTGCGGCGGTCCGTAACGGTTGGATTGATCCGGTCCAGTCCAGACTGCAACCAGCCCGGTCTAAATTTTGTGATCTGGTCCGCCCTTTACGTTGGACCGCGCACATGATCAGCTTTCAGCAGGCCGGTCCTCATCGCTAGGGTACCGTGGATGCATAAGAATCGTCGATATTTGTGTAACAGCGAAACAAAAAGAAACTGTTACAAGCATTAGAACAACCTTCTCATTAGGTCAAAATAAACTTTCTCGATCGTTACATCTATTCACAATTTACATAACGTTTCCACCACGGTCTCGAAATGAAATTCTAGTCACACCCTTGAGTAGAATAATATTTGTTTGCCAATCCATACTTTGACACCAAAATTAGACTACTTTTTCTAGTTATCTTGATCTATAAATTGCTCACATTAAACTAATACCACTACTACTACCTTAACGAGAAATGAATTTCAAGTTTGAAACCTGAAACGTTTATTGGCCATAAATGGAGTACTTACGGTAAATGTTCCAGGATCATAGCTGGCTGTGAGCGTTACAGCACCACCATCTCTTAAATAAGCCATTTCAGGATCAATGGTCACTTTGATTTGTTCTGAAAATTAATAAAACGGATAATTATTTTACTAAAAATATATTATATTTTTGTAGCCACAGTGAAGATTAAACCAAAATTAAACTTAAATTAGATTCAATTCTGTTGATAAAGAAATGTTGTGGTGCGGTGGAAGAAGCACTTTTCAAGGCTCTAAGCATAGGCCGTAACCAGAGGGAAGCCTGGAAGCTCACCCCTCAGACAGCAAAATCTTCGTTCCCTACAAAATCTTCGTTTTGCACTCTTCCCACATTTCCACTGTTCAGCAAAATTTGGCTTCCTTAGGAAGGTTTTTGGAACTATTTTTGCCCAATTAACATGGTGATGGGCTTGGGTAGAATACCGTCATGGTTATAAATTTGAAGTGCTGTACATGGAATAAATCTTACAGATTTCGTATGCGGCGCGCCGCATTTTAATGCTGGACAAAAATACAAAACGAACGTGTAAAATTGACGGTGTTTTTGGTTAAAAAATATTTACACCATTTCAGGCAATAACCTTGGAGACAACTCTCAAATTTTAAATCATTCAAAGTGTGTTTTCGCTGCGTTAAAAGTAAACCGAATGTGCAATTAAAAACGCCGAGCAACATAAATATAATGACATAGCTAACCTTTAAGGGTTAAATTTGCACCAATAGCATACGTTCGTCCCAGCCGATGCATGGAACGTGCTTCACATAAATAAATGCCTGCTTTTGATGCATCCATATTAGTAATTGTAAGTCGTTCACCCACCACTTGCGAGTTAGGCGGTAAGTCATCATGACCCTGATGTGACCACATTACTTCGCCGAATGTTTGCTATAATGTATCCGCAACAAGAGGTTAAAATTTGTGAATTAATAAAGTGAAGCGTAAAATATCTGAATATATCATTAGTTAAGAAATTAATCAAGTTCACAGCTCTGTTACACGTCTTTCTCTCCAAGCGTAGGCTTATGGTTCAGGATCAGACTCTTTGGCAAGTCCGTAGGTTTAGGGTTAGGTAAATGCCTATACAATGTTTATACTTAGGATTAGGTTGAAGAAAAGGCATGCCTAAGCATAAGTCTAAGCCTAAACATTTGCCTGGGCCTTTACCTAAACCAAAGCTTAAACATTTGCATAAGCCATTTACTGAAGCCTAAGCCTAAACATTTACTTAAACTTTTGCCCAAGCCTAAACTTGACGATAAGTCTAAGCCTAGGAAAAGTGTACAAGAGCCAAAGAAACGCAGTGCAGGAGGGAAAAGGATTACATCTTTCACTGAGTTGGTCAAGATTTTTCAGATACTTAAAGATTTTTGGAACATACCAAGGCTAACCTGCCTTACGTGACACCGCATGAAATCGCATTAACCCTTTCACTCATAAAGTGTACTATGAGCAACTAAATGCAATAATGTACGTCCAATACATACACTGTGAACAGTGTTTAACAATTATAACATATATACGCCGTGCAAAATCTCCACAAGACGTGATAGCCCCCTCGGGCTCCAGCGTCAAGCTCCTATAGCTAAGTGGTTATCGTAAACGCCTCCCACCGGTGAGACTGGGGATCGAATCTTACACACCTTAAAATTACATCTCATATGAAATTGAAATTACTCTTGTGAGAAAGGGTTAATGGAAAAATTCATACTTAGTATCTTTAAAAATAAACAAATATTACAAAATTATACCTGATCGCCAAATTCAACGACGCATTTGAATTGCCCTGTTCCATTCAGAATAACTTCCAAGCTGGCGGGAAAGATGTAAATGCGGACTTTTTCTAAATAAAATAGGATTTGAAATTTAGTTTTCGCGCAGTATATATTGCAAACTCCCATTGTCCAGTCATATGTTTGAAGGTTTGCAGGGCTGCGGCTATGGTATCCGAGCCACTTCCAAGCCTGCGGGATGGGACCCCTTGTAAGGTATTACCCCCGAGCGCAGCAGTTTATTCCAAAAGAAGGATCCATAAGCGGTGACGAAGTATAATGGTGGAAAAAACTCTCGAGCAGTGAGCAAAAAACCAAATATGCGTCAAAAATGGAATGTGTAATATGAATTGGCACCGAAGGCCTAATTTTTTCAAATAGTGTGATGGATCTATTTTGCCGGACTCCATTTGCCCGGGACCTCTTTAGGTGTTAGGGGAACTGTATCCGCGGCACTCAAACTATGATACCAAATAATTTTCTGCATTGGGAATATAAGACATGTTTCTTCACTATAGAAAGTCACTGGACATGTTCGACTGAAGAAGATTTTAACCTTTGATCCATTAACTCAATCCTGAGTGAAGTTTTCATGCGCTTATTAATTGAAATTATACGTTTTTACTAAAACAAAAATCTTCAGTAACCTATTTTGTAACATCATGATTATCCAATAATCAAAAGTTCGGCCCATGTTACTGTAAGGGGCGTCCAGGTTTCTGGTGCGCCTATAAAAGAGTAGGTTTAGATTCTAGACTACATTTTTTGCTTAGGCTTACGCTTAGGCTTAGGCTAGGCTTAGGCTCAGACTTAGGAATTCATTTTGCAACGCGTAGACTTAGGCTTAGGAATACGCTTAATCTGCAGTTACGCCCCTTAAAGTAACATTCGCGAAAAATTCTAACTTGATACGGTCCCAACTTTAAATTTTATGTATTAATTTACGAACAGCGCAATATCTAAGCCTATTTTTCAAATTCGGAAACAGACTTGACAAATAATTGAACAAATACAACCAGTCACAAGGTCATAAATCTTGTAAAATACTAACGTACCCGATAGGAAATAGCTATATACACGTACACATAAACCAACTACCCCTAATAACGAAAAGTAATAAAGAATAAGAGTCATTGGGATGGCTTGGGTTCTCTCGTTCCCCTAAATTACTGCCATGATTTAGCTTTCAAGGCAAACTTTTAAGCAGACCTTGGGGCGTCCTTACCGAACACAACCAATTTCGCTGTTGCTACGCTCTGCCGGTCATCAATGGTAACTGTTACTTCGTAATCGCCTTGCATCGATTGTGTTGCAGATTCAATGATCAACTCGGTCCCGTCAACGCTTGTTGTTACATTTTCTGGCATTGTTTCTCCGCCATTGAATTTCCAAGAATATTTGATCTGTAACAAAATTGTAAGTATACTCCAGTTTTAAAACAGCAACAAAACAACAAAAACAGCAACAAAAACAACAAGCAACAAAAACAGCAATGGATTAGTTAGCTTCACGCAGCATTATTTCTTTTATACACTTTCAACTACTTTTTTCATAGCCGTGATATTTCGGCAAACATTTTCAGCGCTGCAGGGGGGCTGGTGAAAATACACCCTTTCCGTTCTAAATTGCCGCTATTAAAAGGTCACAGATGTATAAAATCCGACAATTATTCAAGCTGTTGCAGTCGAATGGTTATGGTGAACGCCTGTCGTCCGAGCGTTCACGGTTTATGGTCGTAGAATAAAATTAGATTTCACATGAAATAGAGAATATGCATGTGTGAGCGTTAAGGGAAATATTTTCAGCACCGGAGCAGACATGGGTGGGGCCCCTAAACTTTCAGGGGTGCGGCCCCTTGCGATGATCAAAATATTTTTTGCAAATTTTTTGGTTAAAATCTTGTTCGGGTGGGGGACCCTAATTTTGGTGCCCCCAAATGGGGGTATGGGGGTGGCTGCTCTGGCCGTGAATATTTTCAATTATTGTCTTTAAAACACAAGCATTTAAATTTACCACATCGTCAGATTCCATCGGTGGCACTACTCTGAACGTAGCCCTGTCTCCAATCTCGATTCCTATTTCGGCAGGTTCAATCATTGCTTTGTACTGTATACCCGATGTTGTCGTTTCGGTCGAAGGTTTCATGCTCGGTGTGGTTTGACTATCGGCTGTAAATTTAAACGTCAGCAAAGTTGAAAGTTGTATACCAGAGTCCCGGTAACCTACTGCCGATACTTATAGTAAGTTTTGATAAAACATTTTTCGTGTAAAGGAAATCTTTTTGTACTTGAATAAAACCAAATTTTCGAATTTTTCGAATTTTTCAAAAATATTAATTTATTTATGTAAAATGTTCAGGACAGGCCTCTATGAGCCGGAATATTAAAAGACGTTCACAAATAATTTAAACTAGTAATCTGTAGTTGCACACATGTGCAACTTTCATAATGTAACAGGTTTGGTTACCATTCACAGGCTCGTTCCACAACGGAATTAAGTCAATACGTAAAATCATGTAAAAAAAGCAACTGTCCTATCGTTTTATCAAAGAACAATTTTTTGCACTAAATGCCTCCCCCGTTTCAATCGCTACTTAAAATTGCTACAGTGTTTGTTAACTACGGCTTTAGTTTAACTATATTCCTTCCCCGTTTTAATTGCTGCTTGAAAATTCCAATGTTTGCTGACTACGGTTTCAGTTTAACATGAATAGTATCCTACAACTCTAAAGAAGCTATTAAAGTTCCTCTTGTTATATGTATGTGTATAGTAACAAAATTTACTTGTTCCAAGTCAGTTATATAGTTCCAGCTTCCACTAAGCAATTTTGATATACACTGACTTAAAACGTTTAAAAATTTTGCATTTATACAAAGTTTCTAGAATTACCAAATACATACGACGATACACTGTATCTATTTTGCATATTCTTTAGCGCTGACATAAGATTTATATACATATAGATATGTTATTAACGCTTTGTTAAAACAAAGGCAGAGAAGCCGGAAGCATAATAGACGTATAGCTTGTTTTACGTCTAGAAGGCGGGCGGTTTTTCTGAAGCCTGCCTAGTGCTTATCATCAGTCCAAAAAATTTCGGGGGTACTATATATCTCCTGTATGTACAACCCTGATTAATACCATGGCACATGTTAATTATAAGTGCCTGCTCACTGAGAGACAGAAAGACCGGGGCCTTTGACACTCGGATGATTTTGTTTTGACTTAGACTTAGGGTTATGTGTAGACTTTCTGAGGGCTAGGCTTATGTTTAGTATTACGCTTAGGCTTATTTTTTGTTTAAAATTAGGCTTATGTTTGTTTAGCTTTACCCTCTGGCTTAGGCTTGCGCTTAGAAATAAGCTTAGCCTTAAGCTTAGGGTTTTGCATTCTGGCTTAGTTAGGCGTACGCTTAGAGATAAGCTTAGGATTAGGTTTAGATTTAGGCTTAGGTTTAATATGGACAGGCGCCATACCATCTCCAATTGTCAAGATGGCCGACCGCGTTGCAACAATCGGTTGATGTCCCAACTGGTCAATCAACATTGCGCTACATCGATATTCGCCAGCATCGTTTTCATCTGGTGAAACTATCGTCAATGTTCCTTCATGAATTGTTGCTCCCGAAGGCAAAAATGGTGCGTCAACTTTGGACCATCCAATCATGTATTTTTTCTAAAACTGCCGCAATCATTTGGTAGGGCCAAATGTTACTTTTGCATGCCTAAGTCTAAACAAAAAAAATCGTCCAAAACGAAAACCTATCAAGTCGATTCTATTGCAGTCCCATGACACAACTGAATGTTCCTTGAAGTAGTATAGTGCAATTGAGTATTGTTTACAAAATGACTCAATATGGAATCTGTGATAGGTTTCTGAATCACGGCCGTAAATACGGCGGCAGAGGCATGGTGCACTTCTCACGAAAGTTGTCGCCCATGTTAGGTTTATGGCCGTTTCGGGTTTTGGTGGGTCTGTAATAGAATAGGCTTAGATTCAAGACATTTGTTGCTTATGCTTAGGCTTAGGTTTATGCTTAGGAAAGAATACACTTTTTCAACGTTCAGGTTTAGACTTAGGCTTAGGAATAGGGTTAATCTGTTGCTACGGCCTTGAACGTAACAACGGCCAAACTCTTCATCGCCTAAAACCAAATGTTTTTACTACAAAAACTATTGACCAGCAACTCAGCTGCAGCCTCCGTAAAACAATCATCTTGCTAGATTGCACCTTTTGCTACTATTCTTCTGGGAGCCAAGCTGTTCTAAACCATTTTGTTCTCAATGACTGAACAAAGTTTCATGATAAACCTTCGAAAATCTACTGTTGCAGGTACTCGGACCTGTGGCCAAAGAGATAGCAGATGAGCTCAGCTCCTTAAAAAAATTCGACCCCTCCCTAGAAACGATTCAACATCAACATCGCTTGCAAGTCATGTAAAATCTTTGCATGAATCCTTTTCTAAAAATTATCAGCCCCACCATGGATGTTAACCTTGGCTCGGGTGTTAATCTGCACGTAATCCTCATTGGTTCACATCAAATGTATTAAACGTGGCACGGAAGGAAAGGGAACACCCAAAACGCGATAGAACGTTGATGACAATATTAAGTCACGGCGTATACAGAGTCGGTTGGAACATCGAAATTTCTGTATAGACGGTCGAAGCAGGCACTTTTGCCGGTTGCAAACTACTGACAAAGCTCAAAAAATATTTGCAAACGTGGCCATCCCCTCTCGAAATGAAATACTTACTATGCGTTTGTGCTTAGCCTATAAAAACCAAAGTTTGCTTACCTCGGTATCGCCAACGATGTAACAATGAAATTTCACTGGATTGTTCGACCCCGCTGGCCATGTCAGAGTATCTCCCGGATCGATCCGCAATTTGACAGCTTCTGAAGAAAATCACAATACAATTTTCAAGCTCATACCAACTTGCAAACGTTTTGGCCGCTCAGATAAACTTTAAAGTAAAACGTTTCAAGCAAAATAGTGGCATCAAAAATATAGCGCTCACTAAAAGCAGGTTTGATATTGAAATTAAAATCAAACCTTGTAAAATAGCAACATTCCAAACGGTACAAGCTAACATATGATGGAAGCTTTACTTAAAAATTTGTATATAAATAACTGTGGCCAAAAAACGTTGAGTAACATATTCAAAGTTGCATGCCAGTTGGTGTAATTTCAATTACTAATTTTTGTTTGTTTCCAAAAAAAGCAACCGCTACGGTCAGATGTTTGTCCCAAAAGTACGACCGAGGTTTCGTTCATTGTCACTTCTCGATTCAGAAAGAGCGAGAGATGTAATTTCTATCATTTTTGCGAAATTGTTTATTGATGTATCTCAAAATCTAAGCAGCGCCATGTATGCTTTACTCTCATGACTTGCGTATTTGCTCGCGTCGTATGAAAATTTTGAATCCACAACTATTCATTGTTTAAAAATTTTCACCAGGGTCGTAATGGCGGGTCGTTAGTTGGGACCCCACCGCCACCCCTGCGTACGTTCTCGGTTCCCTCGCTAACCAAAACTTTTTTCGAGGCGCTGAAAGAATTTCGTGTTACGAAAATATTTTCTCCCCAATCTTCTAATACCTTCTTCTTGTTATTGCTACTTGTGAAACCGTAGTGCTCTCGACCTCGTCAAAAATTTCTGGACCCACCTGAGTTGTTTAATACTTGACCTACCGTAAAGTACATTAAGCTCAGCTCGGCCTTGCAGTTGACCACCGCTAATTTCTGGTCCACTAATAGTGCACGCGTACTCGCCGGCGTTCTCAAGCGCAACACTTTGAAGCGTCAATCTGCCATCTGGTGTTACTTTTGCGTTCGATGGCAAAGCATCAGCACCAACCATATGCCAACCTTTTTCAACTTCCTTAAACAGTATACGAGGCTCTCATCCAGGATGGCCCATGTTACTATAAGGGACGTCCACGTTTCTGGTGGGTCTATTAAAGAGTAGGTTTAGATTCTAGATTACATTTTTTGGTTAGGCTTAGGCTTAGGCTTTAGGCTTAGGAACTCATTTTTGCAACGCTTAGGCTTAGGCTTAGGCTTTAGGCTTAGGAACTCATTTTTGCAACGCTTAGGCTTAGGCTTAGGCTTATGAGTACGCTTAATCCTCTGTTACGTCCCTTAAAGTAACATTGGCCACTAGGATTAACAAGTACGCGTGAACCACTTATTTCGAAAGGCGTCAACATGAGGTCAGTAGTTCACTTCAAGAAAAGGACATCAAATGCGGTAAGGTATCCAGTCTTTGGCAAATAAAAATGACGCAAACGTCAAACACAGAAGTTTAAAAAACATTGCGAGAGAAGCGAGCGAGAAGCCGGCGAAATTTTTGCATTTAACATTTTAAGTTCTAATACGTTGGTGGGGTTTTAGGGGGTCCAGTAATACCAATACATGCAATTCTAGGGGGTAGGTTGACGCCGCGGACACACCTGATGCCTCGCACTAGGGATTGGCGAACAAGGTACATTTGAAGAATATAAAAACGCCCGTTTTCTCGTTTTTCCAACAATTTCAGTTGATATATCCTTGTTATTCATAACTCTTCTATATATAGACGTCGGACGGTACTAATATTCTTCGCATTCTCATACAGCACATATATATTTTTAGGGCGAATGAGTCCCAACTCTTTCCAGAAGAGAATAACCGGCGTGGCTGATCATCGGCGTAGCCAGAATTTTATTTCCAGACGCAAGAATGTTGTATAAAAGTTTCTGCCGAGCGAGTATGGCAAACAAGCGTAGCGAGTGAGAAATTTTTTACTTCTATTTCGCAGTAGATTAATCTAAATCCTTTGAGCGTGTCTATTTGTAGAAACTTCTCCATAAGTTCCAAGAGGGAACATATCTCTCCTGAGCCTCCTTGTATAGGATCCTAAAACATAGGGTGTAACCAAAGATTTTATTTCGAAACGAGATGATGTAACAAAAAAATGATTATCTATTGAATCCAGAAAGTTATAGGAATATTGTTAAAAATGATTTTTTGTCTCGAGAAATTTCGGGAGGATATATCTCGTCTCTATCAACTCGCTTGACCTTTGCGTCGACATAGCCGGCGTCCAAAAACACTTACAAGTTCCTGACCACCAGGTCGCGTAACCATACAAGTATAGTATACGTCATCGCCAACAACTGCGATACGATCCCTAGGGAATACGTTGACACTAACTTGACCTAAAAAATCACAATTTCTTATTTAAAAAACAATAAACCCTGTAGGCTTTTCAAGTAGAAACATTACTGTGTGCTTCCCCGTGACCAGAGAATGATAGGCTAATCTTACGTTCAACTTAAAAATGTCGACCAATGTAAAGAAAATGGGCGGAACAGTATTATAAGCATATTCCTTAGCCTAAGCCCAAGCCTAAACCTAAACCTAAAGGCTAGCCAAGCAAAAAAATAGTCTAAAGCTTAACCTTATTCTATTGCAGTCCCACAGAAAAACGTTCCGCCCCTGATCTTTACATGGGCCAAAATGTCTGGCATATGTTGCATGCGACTATAAGGTTATAAAAAATATCAGGCTTGTTCTGCCATTACCGGGCATACTAATTAGTGAACAATTGTGTTTGAATATGTAGTATGATTTTAAATGTGCTTCGGCTTCATGGTTTTTGCAATAGTTACAGACATGACTCTTGGCTAAACTATGAAGTTTCAAAAGTTTCAGAAAAGACCAACCAAACAGCAACCTAAAACCAATTAACAAAACTAAGAATAATCTCAAGCGTAATCCTAAGCGTAAGCCTAAGCATAATGGTGTGCGACTAATTGTCGAGCCAATGAAATTTCGGATTACAAGTTGTCAGGCAACGAATTGCGGTGATGCCGACTGCTATGCTGAAATCGGTTTGACTACGCATCGCTAATACCCGATTTAGATGTGAAGCATACCGTATGAGAACTCCAGTAAAATTGATTGCATATCAGGTGTTTGGTGAACATCCTATCGGTGAGTGGTAATACAACCCACGAGTAAAAAGGTATTGGAGCAAAAATTGAAGGAGGTTTAAACCTAAACGATCCGTTCACACAATCAATCATGACTGTCCCTAACATTTGATTCATTATAGAGTTAATAGGTAATATATCAGTCGATCCATATGTTGGTTTTAAAGGAAATTTAAGGGTTTTTCAAGTTTAACATAATCTTAACTATTTATGCAAAAATTGGGTAAGTGTGCAAGCGGTGCGGCCAATATACCACTACACACAAAATAAACTGTCTTAATATATTCAAGAAATGTTGTCTGAAATGTAAGACAATATGTCTTAATACAGACTCCAGACGTATGTCTTTGAATTACAGACTTTTCTTTTTTAAATTTTTCAAAAATACGGGTCTGAAAATTTTCAGACTTAAAAGTCTGAAATTTAAGATTTTGTTTCAGGAACGATTAAGACAAATAATTTCAAATATAAGACAAATCTGTCTAAAGTACACGACAAAGATCTCAATAGAATACCCTAATTTTGTAACCTAAGTTACGTCCAAGATGTGAACTTAGATTGAGACAATCCTGAGCTCAACCCAAATCATACTTACGATCTGATTATTTATATACACTTCTAAGAATATAAATGAAGCAGCTTTTTTAACATACATAAAATTCAGAAAATTAACTCTTGAATAGAAGACAACTATTTCTTTAAAGGAAGAAATTTGTCTTATAAATTGGCAACAGTAATTTTTTGAATATAAGACATTTATGTTTTAACCACTTCGGACATGAATTTATGACCTGTTTAAGACTATTAATGTCTGAAAAACCACACATTAATGACTTGAAAACTTAACAAAGTAGGACTCTTGAAATTCCACGACAATCTATTTTGTGTATAGATTCTATTGCAGTCCCACAGAAAGCCACTCCATTCTTGACCTTTATATTGGTCGCCACTGGAACCATTTGAATTCTAAATTTGATGATATACACGAACCTCAGGGTGAATACCACATAGAACTTTAACCCAGCTTTATTTCGCTACAAATTGAGATTTGTACAAAATACGGGCAGTATTTAAACTCATTTCAGCCATACTGCTATTTTTAATTTGCAGTTTGATAATATCTTTGCATCAGGGTGCAACCAATAGGCGATAAATAATGACGCTAACGAACGAAGGTCAATTAACTTTACCGGACACGGAACCGAAACCGGAAATGATGCAAAATTAGAAGGTAATCAAACGGTGATGCCTTTGCTAAATTAAACAACTATCTGAAAAGCAAAATCAACAACTTATGGTTTAAGCGTAGTTTTTGAAAAATTTCTGTAAGGATTTCAAAATATCCCCAACGGTACAGACAAAAATACGACAATTTTTTGCAACCGGAATAGCTGGAATCTCCGGCAAACGGTCACCGAAAACAGTCACCGAAAATACTGCCGGAAGTAACTTTCTTTGAATCATGTAAGCTGCGTATAGCCGTAGATCTGTGCGTGGGGTCCGGATGCCTAACATGAAGTTCCACTTAAATTATTTACTCGAATACCTCTGTTTGATCGATAAGTAACCCTTGTAAGAATGGTTCCGCATTTCTTGCACATATTTTCTACCAATACCAAAAAGTTTTTGTGTCAATGTAAAGAACAGGGCCTTAACAATAGTACAAGCATATTCTTACGCGTAAGCCTAATCCTAAGCGTAAGAATGAGCTTATAGCCAAGCTTAAGCCTAAGCAAAAAATTAAAACATTGGTGTAAAGCTCAAGCCTAATGTATTGCAGTCCCAGAAAAAAATGTTCCGCGCTGATCTTTACATGGGTCAGTTTTAGGAAGCTATGCGGTACAGCCAATGGTACATACCTTCTCTGACGAGTAATAAAATCAGAAAATACCCACTTAAAACAGTTTAGCGTACCCCTTTTGCAAGACAACCTCAAAAAGTAACCCCAAAACGCAAGCAGTGAAAACAAACTATAAAAAACGAACTTAAACAAACAAAATGAAAAATTGCAAGACTAAACTGAGAAGTTTTCTGAAATATGCTTAAAAATCACCAATTGTATTTTATACGCGACGACAACAGTGCGGTGAAAAGTTGAATTATTTCATATCGATATAGGGATATTCATTTGTATTTCTTGAAATACATTTGAAAAACTTACCAGCTTAAATATTATATATCTGAAATAAAACTATGATCAGTTTGTACTGAGTCGCTCGAAAAAGCAGTCGTAACTATATGCGACAAAAATAAATTTCACGATATACGAATTTTACTTTACATCAGGGTACAACCGGCAATGGCGGATCCATGGGGGGCCCACCCCGGCCTTGCCACCGCCCCCCCGAACAGCATCTCAACAAAAATCATATAGAGCGTCAATTGCGTTCTACGCTGTTCCGAAAATAGCAGGCAGTTCTAACTCATTCAAAAACAGAAAAAGATGTTGCTGAAGCTGACTGAATTTTGCTTTTTCAAAACTAAATTGGCTTCCGAATCGATGATGCGTTAGTTTTATTTGCGATTCATCTCAACTGAACGAATGTAAAGAAGTAAATTTTATGGCAATCGTTCGTGGTTTGCGTGTCAAAAATCAGTTTATTACCTATGAAATTTTGGCCCCCCATTGTGATATCCTGGATCCGCCACTGGTAACCGGAATTCCGGTTCCGGTAGGGAAATCCGGTATTCTTCACTATCCGGTTAAAATTTAAAAAATTGGCATATTATTCTAACTTATTTTTCAAAAATTGTCTGAGCGTGTATATATTGCCAAAATTTTCAATTTGTGCCATACTTCAATTTATCATTTGTTTAAACCTACTGCATTTGTTTCAGGATTGTGGCATCGTAACTGGTGTGTTTACAGCATTGAAAGCGATAAAATAGCGTTAAAAATGATTTTTCGATAAGTATTTTTATTTTCAGGTTCCGGCTCCGGTTCCGGTATTTTCTAACTTTCCGCTTCCGATTCCGGTATTTTATAATTCCGGTTGCCAGGGTTCCATCGGAATTTCGATTCCGGCTAAAATTCCGGCAAAATTTTGACTTTCGATTCCAATTCCGGCTGACTGCTGTTCCGATGCCGGAATTTTTCGGTTATCAGTTTTAAGAAGATTGAACTTAGATTTTGCCTGTTTCGATTTGTATCGTTCATTTGCAATTATTCTGTTAGCTTTACTCTTAGTAAATATTCCGAGTTGTTACGTGTATTCCATCAGCTATATAAACAATTTGTGCTGAAACTGTGAACAGTAACGGAAACAAGCATACTGCAACAAAACTTAAAAGTCATACACCGTTAACTTTTTAATAAAATTACTATTAAAACTTGATACCAATCCGATTCCGGCTCCGACACAAAAATTTGATTTCGATTCTGATTCCGCTTCTGACGAAATCTAGTTCCGGTAGGAACCCTGCCGGTTGCACCCTGCTTTACGTATAAATTCCAACTGACTTCTCGCAAAGTTTTCATTTCAAAATTACATACCATACGCTGAGGATTACGGTTAGGCAAAAACTTACCACTATATACCTAAACCAAAACCTGAGTAGTAACATTGAAAGGCTTGCTTCGCGTTTGAAAACCAGCTCCGAATCGTAATCAAACTGGCCCACAACCGGCTTTATTTTAACTTTATAGCCTCATGAATAACAAATTTTTTGAACAATTATTGGTTGGCATTCGCGTGACGTATATAGTTACGACCGTATTCTATCTATTGAACGCGCATGAAAATGACGAAATGTTTAATTTTCAATACAAAGCGGCCAAAATACAAAAATAATAAGAAAATGCAAAATATAAGCGAACACAAGACGAGACGAAACCGCAAAATGTACCTCGTGCCTCAAAATGTTACTGTCGATTGGAGCAAATAAGCGGTTTGGGCACAACATGTATATCGTTGAAGACATTACAGGCATATACTGAGAATTAACGTACGCATTCTAGTAAGTATTTTTATCAGTTACTAATACTTGATATTCTGCTGCGGCGTTTGTAATAATTCAAAACGTCCAAAAAACATCTAACAGAAACGAAATACTTAACTTATGCGTGTTTAGGGTCTCAACTACGGGTAGGGGGTGCCCCCTCACTACTGATATCTTCACCCCCACCCTTCCAGGCCCAACAAATTTTAACAGCGTCCAAAGAATTCTGTGTTTACAAAAAATTTTCCCCTACACCCTCTATCAATATTCTGGATCTTTTTTTGTTATCTGCTCTCCAACCGGCGTTTGCCCGAAACTGGATTTTGAAATTTGTTCCATATTTGAGTTTAAGTTGAATCTAGGCAAGTAACTGAATTACACACCGTATGTCACATGGAATTTGTCCGATTCGGACCGACAGATGTGAACATCTTCATACATTCGCAAGAGTAAATTGTCCAAACTCAATATTTCAAAAGTGTTTCGAGTTTTTTTTCTATAGGCGTTTCCACCAACGTATAAAACACAAGTCCAGAGCTTAGTCTCATGCCTTAGGCGACCGGTTAGCCAGAACTCTAATGTAAACGTACCCGCACTTTGTTCGACACCTGTACTGTATTTTATTCGGCGTTTCAGTCGATGAAAGTTATATATAAATCACATGAAATGAAAACCATATACATGACGTTTATAGGTCCAGCAAACGAACAATTCTACGCAACAATTAAGCGATCAGAGAGGTAAGGAGCGTTAAACCCGAAAAATGCAAGCAAAAAGCATATAAAAATTGGACAAAACACAAAATATAACACCCAGCAAGCATCCAAATAGCGAATTATTAATGTTTTCTGTAGGCACTCTTTGTGAAGCTGTCAAAAATATGGGCGGGTCAGATATTTGGAACTGCTCTAACTTTAGAAAATACAATATTGCTAAACTAGACTATATATTTAAAATAATAGGAAGTCTTAAATTCACGCAAGTTACTAATTTTAAAACCTGAAACTATTTGATTCCGTTGGCAGCAGGCTTAGATTACTGCCTAATGTGATTATTGTAGTTGGGACGAATTGCTAATCTTAAGAA
The DNA here is from genome assembly GCA_030248215.1 of Enoplolaimus lenunculus. Classification (NCBI taxonomy): domain Eukaryota; kingdom Metazoa; phylum Nematoda; class Enoplea; order Enoplida; family Thoracostomopsidae; genus Enoplolaimus; species Enoplolaimus lenunculus. The sequence goes on along the minus strand of JASANG010003891.1, from coordinate 131,728 downwards.
AACAACAATTCCATCTATACTCATTGTAAACTACAAAATACAGTCAAACTCAAACTTGATGCATTTTGCTGATTTAATATGCATATTATTTAGCCTAAACTTTAACCTGGGCCTAATCCTAATTATAAACCTGAATTATAGTTATCAGCGTAAAACGTTGTAGTTATATTCACATAAACGATATAATAAACTAAAATTTACTAAGTTTTTTTAAAGCATAACGCAGCAGTAATAAATAAGTTGATACTCTACACTGAAACTATACAATAAACTGATTTGAAAGCGAAAAAATGTTACAAGGACAATAATAATAACAGCGAAATTCCCATAGAATATATTTTTTAAACAAAGGCCCAGACTACGAAAGCATCCCTTACATTAAGAAAACCCCGAAAAAATAAAACTACGTTTTTAACACAAATTAGTTTGAGGGAAATTCTCTATTTGAAATTCCACGCAGACGAGTATTTCAGTAGTGAAATTAAACGCAATATTTAAATGTTTTCAAAGAAATCGCTCCCATTAATATGGTTCAATTTTGTAAACCTCCTGAACGAAAGCAACGCAAAGGTACATTAATGTTTTGAAAACTAACAATAATGGTATTTTTGTTAACTTTCCTGATTAAACTAATAATTTTAAAATATAATTTTTTCGGCTATTTCATACTTTCGAAAAACAACCAATTTCACAAAATTTAATTTCAATTTTTGGTCCACCAATAATACATAAAGCATATTCGAAATCTTTTTTCCTGCCTATATACAAGCATCATTTTAGTGAAACAATAAGAACAGAATAAGAAAAATATACGAGCAAGCTCTTCGCTGAAGCTCAATATGTTCCTTCAAAGGCATAGTACGGTAGATTCTAAAGAGTATGCAAGTTTAAAACAATTCTAATTGCAATTTTTTTAAGACTGAATGAAAGTTATATGACTTTTGCTGTTGTAAATTCTAAAATATATATTACAAGCGTAAACCAGCTTTTCTTCCGAAGGGTGTTTGGGTAATGGACTCATCCATAACCGAATACCCTCAAAATGAAAACCAACCTCGGGCACACATTTTATCAAGAAAGTTGCATTTTATGAGCTGCGCAATCACTGAAAAAATAATTCAGTAGACATTAAAAGTTGTATACTTTGCAGTGTCTGGCATTTAGTTAATAAATAGAAGCCGTATTCTCAAATGTTTGTAGCATTTATCGTCAAATAGTATTAGATTGGTTTGTGTTCACTTTCAACTAACAGTTTTAACGTCTAGGCCTTGGATTTCGTTTATACATATAGACTTAAGGCTAGGTTTAGCCAAAAGCTTAGGCTTATGTACAGGAGGCGTAGGTAAGCATTATCTTAAGCCTAAGCTTAAGCGTAATTTGGGAAAAGCGTACAAACCAATGACCAACTGGTAATACGCATCAAACACATTTGAGAATACAGGCATTGATTACAGGGACCAAAAATAAGCATTGTACAAAGAGTTGGTGTACTTAAAGTTTGTGATTATTAATACGTTAATTAGTATAATTATAATATTTGATTAGAACATATAGATGTTAGTTTTTGAGTAATTTTGCCCGACGTGTTATATGCCCGCCGTAGTCAATGCGAGTGCGCGGCCAGTGCCTACCGACAGATCGGCAAACATGCGGATCAGTGACGTCACGTTGATAGCCAGGTGCGCATCTGAAAATAAATTGATTTCGAAGACTTTTTATGGCGTCTGCTAATAAATATGAACGCCCTAGGAAGTAAATGAAAAGTAGATTATCGTTATAAGTCTAAAAGTTTTAGCGCCGTCTACCTTCGGCAACTTTTGACTCATGCTGATGGAAAATAGTGTCAAACTAGGTATTATGATGTCCTGCAACTGGGATAGGTACGTCCGAAAATCACTTACACCGGGGAGTTTACGAAAATTCTGGTTTATGTAAAATGTTTCCCTACCCGATGTGCACACACAAATCAAGCGACTCTCTAGGACACCGACACTTCAAGGGCTGCCTTTTTTAGCTCAGAAACTTCCGAATCAAAGCCGTGTCTACCGACAAATCCCAAACATTTCCGTGCAGCCCGAAAGCTCACATTCTCGCAAAAATGCGATCCCAGCTGTCATAACCTAGTTCTATTGAGATTTTGAGGCGCTGGGTGCGCTGACATCTGTACAATCGTATAGATTTCAATGACATCATTCAAGTCTTGCATATGTGATTCACTACTTAGTTTCAATCTGGTGTTTCAGATTTATACATTTTAAACCTCAGAATGACAAAAAAATTGCATACACTATAAACTCATAATTGAATAATGTTGGTGTGCAGATTGCACCAAAGAAGTTTTAAGTGTTAACTCCACTACCTTCAATGAAAATTTCGCCTACGCGTATATACCTTTCACAGTCTCGTCCCATATATCCTGCAGGGCATTGACAAATCACTTCACCGCGGCTGTTTCTACTGCAGCTTGTTCCTCGACTAAAAACAGTTAAAAAGTAAAATTAAGCCTAAGCCAAACCCACGTTACGACATTGTCACAAACACTGCGGCGTAGGACCAACCAGTTAAAGCAATGAATAAAAAAATTTATTTACGAAAAAAACAGCAAGGTTCTTTCATACCCTGTTTTATAAAACATTACAATTGTATTTGGTTCCACTATTATATACCGCATCCTGTATGAATACGTCCCGTTTTTGAACAGCAGCTATTACGCGTGTGTTGAAACTAACTATCGCAAAGCGCAGTTATAAAAATAAATCAATCAAGCTAACACTTGGAGCGAAAAACCTTGGTCAGATAATTCTGTGGATTCACTTGGAAAACGAAAACTACACACTTATACATCATTCATTCACAATAAAAATAATGTGGCTGTGTATCGAACGTGAGGATGCTTCAATTTCAGAAAATAGCAAAAAATTTGTAATAAGTAAAATTTTGACCTGGTGCACACTGGAATTGAGGAAAATTTTTGTAATTTTTGCACTTTGGAATGGGTACGATTTTTCCACACAGCAATATTATATATTGTGAATGATATATTATATAAAACGACGCCGCCAGTGTGTTGATAGTACTGCTTCCCTGCAACTTTCAAACCAGAGACTTCATCGTTCCAAAATTTATCTGGTTTTTCGTTTTTATAGCCGCACTTGTGTCTCAGCACGAATGTTTTACGTAATAATCAACTTACGGACAAGGACACGGCCGACATCCTTCCCGAGATCGTGCATCGCCATAAAATCCAATTTTACATTCGTCACAATGAAATCCGGCAGTATTATCGCGGCAGTACTAAAAAAGCAAATGAAGTATATACTTAAAAACACATGAAACGCTTCATGCAGATTTGTAATATGTGTCATGATGCAAGCACGCCAGTTTTTTGATGTTTTTAATCCGCTCCAATTGAAAAAAAAATTGCCAGAGTAAAATTATCGATTTAAACGTAGCGTTGAGAGAGAGCGAAACAAACACCAACTACAAGTCGAATCAACTGTAGTTGAACTCGACCCTGACATGTATACCACATTGCACCAGTTTCAAAGTTTTGAAAAAGCACTAATCGCCAGGTTTGGAATACCAACGTGACTTCGGGGTCAAAGCGAAATGATTACCAGACAAACGAGATACTGAATGCAAACACGCAGGGTGTTTGGAGTATCATACTATAAAATTAACCGGACATAAATTTTTTCGAAGTTTAGTCTCATGTGTTTCAAGTGTAATTAGAATATTTTCAAAGCCAGACACTGAGACTATGCAAGATCCATTTTATATTCTGTCATTTTATATTCTGTCAGTTTATATTCTGTCATTTTATATTCTGTCATTTTATATTCTGTCATTTTATATTCTGTCATTTTATATTCTGTCATTTTATATTCTGTCATTTTATATTCTGTCATTTTATATTCTGTCATTTTATATTCTGTCATTTTATATTCTGTCATTTTATATTCTGTCATTTTATATTCTGCCATTTTACATTCTGTCATTTTATATTCTGTCATTTTATGTTCTGTTTGACTTATGGAAAACGAGACAAGGCGCAAATGGGAAATTGTGGATTTATAAATTTGTTCTGGCAAAAAAATAATATTCTAAATGTTGGCGATTTTCCGTTAGTCGACACGCTCGAATCGCTAAAAAATTGCATCCGCCGTTGACGCTTGGTCTGTGAACTTTGCTAACACAAATTTACGCCTTGATCGCTCCGAAAGCACATGTCGTTACGACGGTTTCCAACCTGACCTTTGAAGGGAAGGCGAACATAATTTTGAAGAAGCAATGTTTTTTACAGAAATTTAATATTTTAGAGGGTCGAAAACTTGTTCAGGTGATATAGTATTTCTAGGCGGTTCAGGGTCTTTTATTCGTCTTCTTAGGTTATTGTGTTGCTTTCGGTATCAGGACAATTTGTCAGCAGACAACTCGCCGACCGACAAATTTGTAATCCGAAATCTCGTCAATTCGACAATTTGTCGCTCATCATGTTTAGGCTTGGGCTTAGAATTATGGTTAGAACTATCCTTAGGCTTACGCTTAGCCTTAGAAAATAGTCGGTCGACAAGTTGCCAGGGCGACGTATTGCCGTAGATTCGTTACTTACACGACATTGTCCATCGGCATTACACGTCTCACTGTGTCCGTAGCATTGGCAGCGTTGTTCAGGGCGGCGTGTGCAGCCACGCGGATTACGCGCATCACCAACGTAACCAGACGCACAACGCTCGCAATGATCGCCTGCGGTATTGTGAAGACAGTTCTAAAATTAAAGGTCAAAAACTTTCATAATTTAATTGCCATCAAGATTCAGTATTCATGAAAGCCATCGTGGGTTTAGGCGTCGACCCTCTTTGAATATTAAAACGAAATACAAGTTGGGGGTAAAACGTATCTGAGCTGGGTAAAATTTTTCTATGGTAGCTGGGCACCACACGGACTCACTGCGGCTACCCACCCTTTAACAATAGAAACGAAAAATCAATTTCACATACATAACATCGTCCTGTGCGCGGATCACACTGATCGCTGTGTCCGTGACAAAAGCAGCTGCGTTCCGGTCGGCAACCTTGGCGACTGCGGGCGTTTCCAGTGAATCCGGATCGGCATCGGTCACAATGGAAACCTTCAGTGTTGTCGCGACAATTCTGAAACAATTCATTGGTATTTTCAAATGAGTATACATGTGATACATACGCGAAACAACGGAGCATACAAGAGTTTATATATACGACAAAAACAAATAGAAGCATGAGACACATAGCAGGTTTTTAATCAGGGCTGCATACAAGAGGTATATCTGATAGAGACGCCCAGTAATTTATGAACGGAATTAAAATAGGCACACTCCAGGGCTCACAATTAACCGACTTGAAGTCTTGTCCCCTGACATGAAATCCCACCGCCGCTGCGGTTCTTGTTTTCATATTTGGCCGTTTACTTTTGATCTGGATAGCGATCGCAGCGATCATGCAATTTTGTCGACTGACCCTTCGTTAATACGGCAAATTAATGAAATGTTTACGAAACCATAGCTAAATTACTGGTTAACGATTTCAACGTGGCGCCACTATGGGATGAATAACTGGTCTGGTGGCTTAGCCACTTTTTGAGGGGTATGCTTAAAAATTCAATCAATTAGCAGCTTCAAATGATTTTACAATAATTAAAGACCTAATGCTTAATTACTATAAGCACTAGTAACACAATCACTGTTGTGTGTTTTCAGAAAATTCATCTCTTCGTTATATTTTAAGCCCATTAAAGAACTTAGTTTCCGTATAAGGAAATGCCTATTAGGTATTTGTGCAGGATTAAATAAAACAGAACAAACAGCATAGAATTAGGTGGCGCTCTGCTTAGATCTTTTAGAACTCGAATACCAAGTAAAAATCAATTTAGTAAGCATCATCCCAGAAAACAATGATAAAGTTAATATGTAAATCTACTATCCTACCACTGAGTTTACTACTAATTAGCAATTGTTAGTGTGATTTAATAGTTTACAAACACTCTCCTTCAAAGACAGCTAGCAGGTACGCGCGAAAAGGGGTGTCTGCGATGTCATTCGACACCCCTAGAAAATTGTTTCATTAAATGTTTTTATTTCAGCCATAAAACTACAATATTGATGGGGTTTTAAGGGTGTCAGTGACACGTCTAGAAAAATATAGGGTGTCGCTGACACGCTTTAAAACCCATCAAACCTATAATATCGTAGTTGAAATTAAAACACTTAATGCAAACAATGCGATAGTTTTCAAAAATCAAGTTTCGTACCGGACCGGCCCAAACCAAACATTCCGGCGCCTCTGCGTTTTGGGGTTCGTAAGCTGTGCTCCTGTTTGGCACCACCAAAAAATTGGTCCGCGTCCCCTGGCAGTTAGTATGTCATAATCATGAAATGCGTTCTCAATCCACTCGACTAAAGGTCCATGAGTTTAAGCTGTACGAAAATATATGACAGCCATTGGTTTTGAATAAAATTCTGTTCATAATATTATCATATTGCATGTGATGCACTTGGTCGTCGCATTTCACCAACGCAGTAGTGAAATTGCGCTACGTTGCACTTCTACCACAGAGCCAAAACATTATTTTTCAGCATTTTACCTTGTTGGATTTAAACATTTTTTAACAAAACCAGCCCGTTCTAAAACCCTGTTCCCATATGCGAGTTTTATCAGCGAGAGCTTGCTGCTGCAACTTTTGCAAGAGCACTAGTTTTTGAACAAAAATCTGAAGCGCACAAGTTTCGACTGCAAGTTTGCGCTGCAAAACCTTGTGCACTATAGCAGTGAAACGTTACGAAGTGCAACACTATAATACATTATAGTTGCAGAAAAAACCGTTAAGTGCATTCAGTTTACAACTGCAATGGTGCGTTTTATGCCCCAACGACTTTGACGCAAACTCACGTAACAGCGTCCTGTATGTAAATCGCATAGACTAGAATGACCGTAGCATCGGCACACTCTATGTCGACAACCTAGCGCAGACCTCGGGTCACCGTAGAACCCTGGCCGGCACCGGTGACAGTACCATCCGACGGTATTATGGCGACAATGCTAAATACGACCGAAGACAAAGCAAAAAAGTTTTAAATTTTATAAACTTTTAAAATAACCCTAAAATCTTGAAGTCTACCAACTTCGACAACGTGCTGGTATTTTTTGTGGAATACATGTTTAGAGCCTGTTGCCAGAAGAGGGTATGAGGCTAAAGTCCTTTTAAAAATTCCGCTAATCGCTGCGGCCTACCAACTGCTCTGGCATGTTAGTTATTTTCACGTTGGGGGCCTCTTGCGATGATCAAAATATTTTTCAAATTTTTGGTTTAAAATTTTGTTAGGGTGGGATTTTCCTTGGGGTGGGAGCCCCGCAAATGAGGGCATGGGGGGATGGCTGCTCCGCCTTGCAAAAATCAAAGTCAATCTATCAAATCTTTCATGGAAAAGTTTTTTCTACGTTGTTAAAATGCTGTGAAGTTCTTCGAAGCCATATCGTAAAATTCCACTTAACATGTTCCGCAGGCTATGTGATCGAATAGGTTTAGCTGCCACTTATGGAATAAGGACAATGTTTTGAATTTATACACTTAAAATTGTAAGCTTTTTTCGAATAGGAGTTCACAATGTCATAATTAGAAGAAACAAGAGAAACGTGAAAGCAACAAACGCTTATGATCTGAGTAATTATTCCTTAAACGTCAACACACACTAGGGTGTGTTTTATTACTACACTGGATATTTTTCTTTTTTGCGGTAATCTCAGAATGCAATCCCTGTTTTTCCTTGCCTACCGCCTATAAGCTTCATCATAATCCGTGATGATGGAAGGAATTATGCGAGATTTACTGGTTATACTGAAACCAACTGCTTTTTTCGGGTTAAGGAATACTCGTGAAAACAACATCCGATAGAAAACTGAAAAATCTTACATAACATTGGCCTGTAATTTGATCGCAGTTCTCCGAATGTCCGTTGCATTGACACTGAACTATTGCGTTATCAGGAACACATGTCCCGAGATATTGATTCCCACGTTGGTTTCGTCGATAGCCAGGAGCGCAATCCTGAAAAATTACCCAAAACAGTCGATTCATAACACGGATATGATCCAATATTCTGTTACGGACTGTTATTTATATTTAAATCACTGCCCTAATGTTAGTTGGACCCAACACCTTTCTTTTATATTCTTTCTTTTGCACAGAACTGACGTGCTCCGAAGCATTTGTGTTGATTGCCATGTATGCTATCGTTGTATTAAATTCAATAAAGTTCCTGCTTTTTTATGGGTGTCTGTTACAGTTGAGCAGTCTAAGCCATTCTTCTGCAGTTAATTCTTTTATGGCCTTTAACTACGATCCTATAAAGTATCCACTAACGGACTCTAGTTAGACATATAGGTTCCTTCCTATAGATTGGAGCTCAAAATAGGGACACCTTCCTCATATTGCTCCCTATTATTCGGGTCACTACAGTAGCGTGTTTGGAGGCGCAACCAAAAACTGTCTGAGCCCTGCATTATCTATAAATTTCGCCCGATCTTCTCTGCAATGTAAACCATAAATAGAAAGGCAACTACGACGACGAAAGCCAAATTCTACAGCAATCTTTACTGCTGATGCTTAACATAATCCAAGGTTCAAACACGCCTATTGATGTACGTAGTGTAAATTTTTAACCTACTAACGTCGGCGAGAACGTTGTGTCATGCAGGGTTGGAGGCTTCGGCTTGCAAGAGACTCTGTTCACTAAGCTGGCTTGTTTAAATCAGTTTACCTCACACGAAGAACCAATATACTCATGCGGGCAGTCGCAGTATTCAACGGCTAACGCACGTTCTTGATCAGTTCGGCCAGCTTTTGATATATCGAGCGATACTTGCTGGATTCTGTAAACAAAAGAAACAAATCGCGTCAAAATATTCTATCATCAAAACTCTATCAGCACTAGTGGATCAGTGGATCCAGAGGGAACCAAGACTCGTACGCAATTCCGTCAAAAAAATTTTCGTAATAAAATGGTAAAATCGGTAGTACCCCGCCCCCCCCGAAAATTGGCACTCACGTGCAACTTGCACGCGCAAGTTTGGTCACGAAGCTGCGTTGAGGTTCTTTCAGCAAGCCCTATTCACACATGCAAGTTTTTGCAGCAAAAACTTGCACGTGCAACATGCACGCTCAAGTTGGGTCACGAAGCTGCGTTGCGGTTCTTGCAGCTGCAAATTATTCAATGAAATTCATACTACTTAATTTAATTCGCACCTGTGAATGCTGCTTCAAGTCGCTTGAATTTCTTGCACCTGCAGTTTGATTGGTCAATCGGAATGTTACTTTAAAAACACTTGCAGATGCAAGTATTTCGTGCAAGTTGCATCTGTGAGTTCTCGCTGCAAAAACTTGCACGCGTGAACGAGGATTTAGATGACGGAAACAATAAATCATCATACTTACGATGCAATTCTCATATCTTCGCGATAGTTCATTTTGATTAGGACAGTGTCCAAATCTGATAATGCCATCATCAGTTGGGGTCTGCTCGCTAGATTACCATCAGGTTGTCGCCAAGCGCTCTAAAGTCGATTTTGTAATAAAGACATGCTGTAATTATTTCTCTACTTGACAATGTCCCTATCAGAGTTCAGTGGCACCGTTTTAAAAGTTATAATCTTTGTATAATCGAAGTTTGTTTAAAGACGAATTATTCTGAAGCTGATAAAGCAGAAATCAGCCTCTTCAGTGAAAATCACGGTATCACAACAGTTTGTCGACCGACGACTTTTAGCCAAACATCTCGTCGACCTGACAACTCTTCGACTGGTTACCCCAGCTAATGGTACACCAACTCGGGTCGGTCCGATACGTTATCGCGGTGACAAGTTTTAGCGTCGACAAGAAGTTGGGGCTATAAGTTGTCGGGGTCGACAAAATGTCGGGTTACGAGTTGTCGGGCGATGAATTATCGTAGATTCAAAAATTGCATAATTACAAAACTATAATTCAAATTGAATGTTGCAGGTCGCATCATTTGCCTTAAAAAATTACCTCAACCATATTAACAGTTTCTGGTTCGTTCATATCAGGTTGAATTCCACTAAACTCGTAATAGTACAGTACGTGATTGTTGCCCTATAACAATCGCAGATTGCAATTTGCAATTATTTTATTAACAAGCACGTAGCGTCTTGAAACTTATATCAATTGAGTCAAACTTTTTATTTGAATAATTCCATGGAATTCATTTTTGGTCCTTTGAAAAATATAAATACCTTGTTAAATTATAACAAACAAAAACCAGCTGATGCATAGTTTTAGTGTTGTGGTTTTGAATGGACGTGGATAGTATTTTGCACAAAAGTTATGCTCTATAAAAATTTCGGAAAGGTTTGTTGTGATATATCAGCTAAAAAGTTGCCTAAAACCTTCTTGACGACAATTCCAAAGCGGCTTTGCACCCTGAAATCCCTAAACTACACTCTTGTGCGTACCGTATAAGTGTATCTCAATAAATCAAACGAGAATATCCATGCATGCCGTTAGATACTGTATGAATCGAATTCATTTAAAATTCTTCAGTTAATTTGCAGTAACCAATTTTACATAAGAATTACACTCAAATTGCCGGATGCCTAAGGGTGGTATTATTATTTTTGACTATTCTAACGCGGTCCAGCATCGTACGTCATCGTGTGTGACTTTCCGCATGACATCATCGCACAACAATCAGCCAGTTATACAGTAATTAATTTTAAAATTGCCAGTTCAATACAAAAATAGAGCACGAACAGTTCAGCAAAATTAAATAAATCACAAAATCATAATGCGAATTACTCGAATAACAATATCTGGCTCTCGGTTTTCGGCACCATCTCCAGTGAATCGAACGTTATACTTGAGGCCGCCACCATAGGCTGTCACCTGAAACGAGAATAACGACTACTGCTACTTTATTGCGTTATATCTGAATTTCTCTGTAAAAGATTGACCTCCGATTTCCCAAATACAGCATTTTCGCAGTAGCGCTTGTTGTTAATGGCTGGGTTTCTGAAAGGTTATCTTCGGCTTGCGTTATGACATGGAAACATGAATTATATTGAATAAATACCACACGACTTTACAATCTCAAATATCTCATATTAGTATCAACGACTATCAGGCTGGCACTATACTTGTCGTGTAGCGGCGTCCATCGCCTTCCGTAGTCGTACGTCACCCTCCGTCGCTGTACGTCGCCTTCTGTCTGCGTCCACTACTTTACGGTATCATATATTTACTTTATACGCTTTGACAAACAATGAATTGGTTTAATAATTGCCAAGACTGCACATATTTAAACGTTCATACCTAAGTAACATATCAGAAACTCAACCATTGTTTAAAAATGATGCAAACTAAAATATTATAATTTATAATCCACCAAAAACTTAAGTACTACAGTTGGTATCAGTTTCGCTAACTCGTAGTAATGAAAAGGTTTTTTATGATATTATACTTACAAACCAAAAATAAAATCTTGCCCACGTCAGCGATAGTTTACGACTTACTCGATTCCCCAAAAACTTGCTCGGCATCTCCCAATACAGCGTTTTGCCTCTTGAATCGCTAAAATCATCGAACACAACACGATCGCGTTCGAGACGAGGCTGAGCGCGAGGTCGAAACGGTGCTGCCATATCCTTGGTTCGAACTTTTAGATCTGCAATACCGTCACGGCCAAAGTTGTGTTTGACCTGAAAAAAATTTAAAGACAACGTTAAAGAGTGGTGAGATTCGAAATTCAGCACATTTTTTTGCATTTGAATTGTTCCTATTGTGTGTCAAGTAGAAATTTTGCAATTGCACCAGATAGTCAAATTTAAAACATATTGTTGATAGGTGCTGCATACATTTGAGAATACGGACACAGGTTACACTCAAATAGCGAAGAGTTGCTCAGTTTTACTAGATATGGTGCGATTGTTGTTCAACAAGGACGTATGCCGTCTGTAGTGAACGGAAGATGACGTGTCGAAACTTATAAAGTTGTGTGAGTTTAATTATGACTATCATTGTTCGATATTAAAACAATTCAGTCTGGAAAATTTAAGAATTTAACGGCCTTGAAATTTCAAGACATTTTTTGCGTATTCGTTCAACCCAGCAACATAACCGCTGAAAACACTACCACCTCGATGCAGCAGCGTCACGCTGATTTTTTGCGCAAGCCAAAATAGAAACAGATTACACTCCATACAAGATTTCATACCTGTATCCTGTAATAATCTGATGACTCGCATGTTCGTGCGACTCCGGAACAAAAACAATCGATACATCCGTGCGGATTTCGACCGTCCAGAAAAAATGTCGGCGGTGTGCAAAGATGACAGCGATCCCCTTGTACATTTTTCTAAAAAACGTAAAATTATAAAATGTGAAAAATCTAATATTAGTTTATCGTTTGAAAGTATCAAAAATCAACACCAACTATTTGTGAAAATTTTTAGGAGCACTGCCCTTCTGAAAATGAACAACTTTCTCCTGTAGCGTTTACCTTGTTACAAGTAACACGGGTGATTCAGCGAGAAATCAAAAAATCTTGGTTTTGTGGCCTTTGAATGAAATTTTATAACTTATAAAAATAGTACTGATCAACTTATATGAATAACGTACTCTCCATTTATATGTCATCGTACGGCCCTGACATCTCTTATTCCCCGGGTGTTATCATGTTGATAAAAAGTGTGAACAGCGCCATTACCTTACAAATACATCGTCCATCTGGTTCGGTACGCAGCGTTCCATATGGATCACATTCGCGAGCCGGAGCTAAAACAGTATTTTTTAATATATTTCAGGGGCGGATCCAGAAAAAAATTAAGACGGGGGTTCACAGAGGTTGAAAATCATTGAACGCTTTGAATAAAAACACAGGAAACATTAGTTACGAGAACATGAGAAACGAACAAACTCGATGACAAGCAGATGTAGAGAACACGATACTTTGGTGCGGGCGCTCGACTGATGCAAACCAACGTGGTTTATACAAAGGTGGTCTCGTGGGCACCCAATGAACACCTCTGAATAGGTCTCTGAGTCGGTAAAGATTATGAAATTGTCTTACGCAGTAGATCCGCTGACAGCGCAGGCCCGTAGCCAGCTCACCTTGCTGGAAGGGGCTAAAAAAATTTTTCAGGAGGAGCATTCAAGGGTTTTCAATAAGTTTTACAAGCAAGGTTGAAAAGTTTCTAGCGCTGGGCACAAAATTTACCAAGGGGACTGAGCCTCCCCTGCCGCCTCTTGGCTACGGGCATGTGACAACGCTTGCGCAAAGGAGATATATAACATATATTCCCCAGAAATTCACCTAATAAATGAAATTCTGGCTATACTCCTGACATTTGTGCAACTTCCACAATAACATGCGTACACCAGTTGACATTTGAGCGAGTAGTGTCGTGGACACAAACAAAGTCTTCAGCATCCGGGACACTAAAGCCAAAAAGCTTCAGTTTCCTGGACACTGAAGCTTTTTTGGTTGGCTTCAGCGTCCAGGATACTGAAGCACTTCACAGTCCATGACACTACCCCTCAAAAGTCACCTGGGGTTCGCATGTTATTGTGGTAGTTGCATTAGTCGAACAGTCCGACAAAAACGGTTCAGCTTTGATTGCCTCTCGATCAAAGTGCTGCTTCACAATCTACCAGAAACGCACAATACCATTGTTTTTCGTAGGTAACAGGCAAATCCTACTTGATATTAAGTGTCATCGTCAAAAATGTCTTTATGTTCCAGAAATTCAACTTTAAAACAGTGAAAACTTTCAAATTGAATCTTTAATTATTAAAATCAATTGCTTAAGGCTGAGTTATATTACTTAATATTCATAATATTTTAACAAACCTCTGACGCAATTGCCCAAATACAGACCGCCACCGCTACGTTGGAATCCAGGGGCACAATCCTGTTAAAATAATATGATTCGTCGAAGGTATTTTAATTTGCACATCTCTTATTTAAGCAGGCGTATTCTCTGTGTTACACATTTAATCTGTCAGAAATTGCTGTCCGAACAAAAAAACGGTGCGATCTTGTGATCCTAACGTCATTACTCACAGGTTCTTAAATTACAATGCCTATCGCTAGCTGGTGATAAAGGCTACACATAGTTGAGCTTATGAACCCTATTTGTATACTAAATATCTCGCAATATCATTACTTGAAACGATTTACCAAACTCGAAATACCGTTAACGTTAAGTGTAAGTCATATAATAAGATTTGTTATAATTTTACCATATTCCGTCTTGCAAAGTTAATTTTGCTTAAAATTTCGCAAGTGTGAACGCTGAACTAGTGGTATAGCGAGAGACGAAGCAGGGGCGTATGCAAGCGAGGCAATAAAGTTACGTATTTCCTCCTGAAATTTCTGAATACACAAGAAAAAAGGCACTGTAATTAGGCCTTTGAATAACGTAACTAAATTTAGAGGTCATAGTTTTTCACCTAGAACTAGGATGTGCCGCTTAATCGGCATCGGTATCGGCATCGGTAATAATCGGCGCTTTTCGTGAGTATCGGCATCGGCACTGCAAAAAATGGCCGGTTCTTTGATCGTTTATGATGGTTAGGATTTCAACATTCGTATAATAATGTAATATAGTATTCTATCTGCTTATTAAGAATGGTGTGCTAAAATTGGAATCGGCATCGATTCGACATCGGCAAATTTCAAAAGAACAATCGGCTTCGGCATCGGCAATAATTTTGGTATCGGCACGTCCCTACAAAACTTATTTCTTCTCGAAATAAAATCCTGGTGTGACGCTCGCAATAGGTAGGCCGTGCCCACAATGCGAATTAATATATGTTTGCTTGACACACTTATATATTATAACTCAGAGTCACTAACTCGTAAATTCCTAGGAACGCACAAAAGTTGCATTTGTTTTTACGAGCGGGTAACAGCCAATTTTAATACTTTGTGCAATCCTATTGAGTGAATACACTTCACGTGAATTGATTTTAATTCAGAATGAGTTGAACGATTAAGCCTGATTTAGGTCTTTGAGAACTGAGAATCAACTCACCCGTAATTAAATCAGTTCCGATGGAGTTAATGTTTACTGATATTTATTAAAAAAACACCCAGGAGTAACTAATTCTCTTTCTCAGCTGGTTAATCAACTCGCTGGAATTTGCAGTGTACATACAGTTAAACTTTAGCTACCTCACATGATAGTCCAATATAGCCCTCAGGACAACGGCAAGATTCTACCGCCCATGCGCGTTGAGATCGCAAATCACGATTGTCGAGTGCAGTTTCCATTCGTAAATCGCTAATTCTAAAACGAAGCAACAGTTCGAATAAACTCGACAAATGACTTAAGTACGATTTCAACTTGAGCCGAAATTGTACAACTCTGTCGGGTTATTCTTCCTTCTTATCGACATTCGCCCAAAACTGATTGTAATTTTTTTTGCATATTTCAGCGTCCTGGGACGTACCGTGATCATTCAACAGCCAGATTCAAATTTTTGAAGAAATAGATTTTTAACGCGATAAGAAACCCATGCTCAGTATTAAATACCTGGCCATATTTCTCTTGGCCCAAACAATTGAAGTTTGCCTTGTAAGCCTAAGCATAAACCTAGCCTAAACCGACGCCTAATCTTAAGTAAGACCCTAATCCTAATGCTTCGCCTAAGCCTAAACTTCACACTCTCTATGTCCCTGTGTCTGAAAGTGGTCAGATCCCTATAACATGGGTTCCTCTTATCATACTTACGTTGCAGACGATTGGTCATCGGTATAAGTCAATTTAATTAGCAACGATTTCAAGTCAACCAGTGTCATCAACAGATGTTCACGAGTACACGGCTGACCGTCCTGGCGAGCGAACGACGTCTGCAAAGTTTACAAACCGCATTAAACAGCAAACGAATCCGTTGTACACAAACGGTCAATTTTAGACACGAGCGATTATTTAAGAGGTTCAACCATGGCGAATTCGTTATCCATAAGTTTTCTGCAAAATATTGTGGCCGATTTGTTGTGGAGAGGTGATTAGAAATGCGTTATGGATTTGTGACCAACTATGATTTGTTTTCGAAACTCGTACGACATAAACTTTTTGCAAAAACGAGCAAAAATATTCGAACAAAATTCGTTCCCGATCTTTAGGTCTTCACTATTTTTATGCAAAATTTACAAAAGACAAAACAAACTTTACAGACTTTAAAATCTATTGCTCCAGGCAGATCGTTGATTAAAACAATATATTTTAGTATCCGATTATGGCATTTTCAGTCAGCAGCGTCCGTTTCCGGAATTGGATTTTCAGCGGCATTAATGGATCCTTTATACTTTTCAACGATCGTCGATTGACAACTCATCCATTCTTGTTAACAGCGTGGCTGTGCTAACGTTTGACTCCAAACGTCCATCATACTTACTTCATACATTTTCACCGAGATTCTATTTGGTCTGTCTGGCGTTAGCGTTCGAGCTGGCGGCCGATACCACAGCTCAATTTCATTGCCTTTCAGAATAATTAAAGGATCATCATTTTGTCTGCCACGACCGCTAAATGTCACAGTGAACGATAATTCTCCACCGTAAGCAGTGATCTGAAGTAAAAGTTCAACCTTAAATCGGCTCATGTTAATTATACGGGCCTGCCCATTCGGGCTCGAAGCCAAGGGGGGGCAAGGGGGCTCAATCTTTCTGAAAAAAATTTGCCCCCCCCCACCAGAAAATTTTCAATCTTGCTTGTGAATCAACGACAACCTTTGTATGCCCCTCCTGAAAACTATCTAATCCCCCTAGCAAGGTAAGACGACTCAACGGGCCAGTGCCACTGAAAAAGATGGGGATGATTTAGAGACTGTTAAGTTTTCGCTTATGTTTAGGCTTACGGCTAGCCTTAGAGATAGGTTTAGGCTTAGGCTTAGAACAGGGCTTATGTTAGGCTTAGGCTTTGGCTTAGTAGGTGGGAACCATAGTTAACATTGGAGCTTTCAAAACTGTATTACTAAAATATTTCGTTCATAATTTCAAATTTCAGAAGTTTAAGTATTTCAATTGAAATTTGAACTGGTCCTTCATTGTTTGGTACGGGTGTTTGGCAAGCCATATCCAGCTTAATGCCGCCCTTCAAATGCCGTGAGTGATGGAGTCAAAAGGGTATCAGACTTTCCTGAGAGTATCAATATATAGTAGTGTATTGTGGAGCTTCACGGCTTAAAGTGTAAAAAAGTTAGCCCACACTTCAGTTGTTGTAATGTATAGGGAATATCGAAACGTGCCGCTACCCGCATGGTGTGAAATCAAGTTTTACATACACTCACCTTGTTGCCAAGAAACTCCTGAGGCGTCGACAAATATACAGTCGCAGACCTGAACCGATCGCCTCGATAGGTCAGTTCTCCTCGACGAGTGATCGAGACACCACTGGTTCCTTGGTCGCCGTCACGTTGGTCAACGATCTTTGTGTTGCGTTCGTCTCCAGGTGACGCGTTGTAGCGAACCTTGAAAATATAACAGCCACAAATGTAATTATAACTTTGACGCTCTCATAAACGTGCAATGTGTGCAATTTACATTCCACACCATGCAAGCAATTGCTAATTTCATAAAAGTTTTCAATACAAAAATTAAACTTTGCAAAACAACGATCAATCTGCATCCACGACAAGCAAACGCTACATTACATCGAGTACAAATATTACAATACTGCGATATTTTTCGAATCACAACATTGAGTTTGAAGTAAATTATTGTCAAAACGTTGACAAAAGTATAGTTTGATTTTCAAACTTGAAATACAATCATATACTGATTTTTTGCCAAGACAGACTTCAGTGGCATATCCACAAGAGATCATAATGTTTGTCACAACAATCTAAATGCATGTGTGATGTTCAGTCGGGACCACAGCCAAACGGGGACCAGTGGGGGGTAGTCCCCACGCGGAAAAACATTGGCTGCGGTAGAAAAGTTTGAAACTTAAATCATCGCAACTGATTGTTTGTCCCTGGTAAAAAATTTTCAGCTCCCTTGTAAGGTGAGCTGGCTACTGGCTTGCCTTTTATTCTTATCTGTATAAATATATGTCTGTACTATACACAGTTTTTCGTTAAAATAAACTTGGACGCTCACTTTTTCAAAATCCTAATCCTGCGTCTGCAAATATACTTGCAAATCGACGATGCTTACCTCAGAGCGATTTGCAAATTGACGATGCTTACCTCAGAGCGATTTGCAAATCGACGATGCTTATCTCAGAGCGATTTGCAAATCGACGATGCTTACCTCAGAGCGATTTGCAAATCGACGATGCTTACCTCAGAGCGATTTGCAAATCGACGATGCTTACCTCAGAGCGATTTGCAAATCGACGATGCTTACCTCAGAGCGATTTGCAAATCGACGGTGCTTACCTCAGAGCGATTTGCAAATCGACGATGCTTACCTCAGAGCGATTTGCAAATCGACGATGCTTATCTCAGAGCGATTTGCAAATCGACGATGCTTACCTCAGAGCGATTTGCAAATCGACGATGCTCACCTCAGAGCGATTTGCAAATCGACGATGCTTACCTCAGAGCGATACCAAAACGAACTTTCGCACGATCTTGTCACTCCTGAGCAAAAGCATTTAATGCAGCCGTGTGGGTTGGCTTCGTTCAACCAGAACGAATTTTGAACACAATTATCGCATAAATGGCCAGTGACGTGGTCCTGTTTGAAATGAAAAGATTCACCGTGGCAGATACACATTGGCTGGGTTTCTGAAGCCCAACCTATGTACAACTTCATATTTAAGTTATTCGTTACGCAGCAATTATTCAAACAATTTTTCGTGTCAGAAAGCGTACTTAAGCTAAGCAAATACTTAGTCAGTCACCAGATTTAATGAATTGCATACTAACATTTCTAGCATACTATTCATGGTTCAGTTAAGTTTGTAAATTCATGAACCTCATTAATATAAAGCACATCTATAGCTTGCTTGTTATGGAACTGGCACATAAATTGCAATTCTTTCTTTCGGTCAAAAAATATAAGTCTCTACGGACGACCTAAGGGGAAATTTTTATAAGTTGCGAAACATACAAATTCGTACCTTACACTGACAGCCACCACCAGGTAGAGTCCGCGCTGTTCCTGCTGAATTGCAACGCGATCGTTCTGAAAAAAATTAAGACTATTTTTATATATCTGCAAAAGTGATGTCACCGAAACAGTATAATGCCTGCAAAAGTGATGTCACCGAAACAGTATAATGTCTGCAAAAGTGATGTCACCGAAACAGTATAATGTCTGCAAAAGTGATGTCACCGAAACAGTATAATGCCTGCAAAAGTGATGTCACCGAAACAGTATAATGTCTGCAAAAGTGATGTCACCGAAACAGTATAATATTTGCAAAAGTGATATCACCGAAACAGTATAATATCTGCAAAAGTGATGTCACCGAAACAGTATAATATCTGCAAAAGTGATGTCACAGAAACATTATAATATCTGCAAAAGTGATGTCACCGAAACAGTATAATATCTGCAAAAGTGATGTCACCGAAACAGTATAATATCTGCAAAAGTGATGTCACCGAAACAGTATAAGGACGGCCCTATACTTTTGATGACGTTCGGCGCCGTACGTGATCGTCCTACGCGGTCTGGCGCCTTCCGACACCATGAAGTGTCGTACATGAATCGCGCGACCAGTATAGCACCACTCAAAGGTTTTCATTTAGCTCACGGAACAATTGTACATTGCACTCATATTTTTGCTTCAGATTTATGTTAAATTAGAGCTGTACTGCTTGATGGCTATAGTACTTATCACAACGTAACAACGATATGTTGTCAAATAAACAGACTACTCCTTTTGTAAATCATAAAATTCATACGAATTTAACATATTTGATTCACTAAGATTGAACGTTACACAACCTGACATCAATTGCTGATAAGCGCTACACACAGCCGAGAACACTAATCATGATTGCAAATATGTCTCATTGTTTTTTGTATCTTGAAATTGATTTCTTGGAATTAGATTTATATAGTTTTTAGTGATTTTATAATAAACCATACAAGCTTCGATGCTGGACACTACACTTTGCTAGTTTTTCTTGTACCTGTTTCCGACTTGGACTAGAACTCTAGAGTAACGTTAGGCATCGGCTTATACTTTGATTTACGCAATTGTTTAAGACAACATAGTGCCATTTTCAAAAGCGCAACATACAAAGCTACCCTATAAAATTTGGGTCTTTTCCGTTATCCTACAACCCGCGTTTACCCCAAAACCGTTAGATTTAGAAACTTTTTTTCATATTTGAGTTTCTCGTGACCTCCACTGATCATTCCATGCGTAACTTTGAATATTTGAAAAATTTGTTTTAAGGACACAACGTCCCCCTTTTATGCAGCTTGCAGAGCTGAGTCGAATGGTGTTAAATTTTACGTAATTAGGCGATTGGTTAACGAATTCTGGTCAAATAACTGATTTGGCGCCATGCACAATCATTGGCAGAGCGCCAAATCAGTTATTTGACAAAAGCACTTTAACCAATTGATTGCAAAAAATTTAACACCATTGGACTCAACTCCGCAAGCCGCATCGAATGGTATATAATTCGTCAAACTTCTTGACAAAGTTTTTGGGTCCCAGGGGGGTTTTGCGGACCTTAAAATTGTGATTTTTCAAAAATTCGACAAGCATCAGAAGCTCACGGGCTGGGGGTAACGGAAACGACCCCGAGATTTTTGTGTTTTTAAATTATATCTTTAGTTTAAATTTGCATAGCTAAAAATAACCACAAAGCGTGCACGTACCAATTACGGTGACAATACAATCTGGTATAGCCAAAATTCGGCCTCGGATGTTCATTGCTTCGCATGTATATGCACCAGAGTCGCCAACGCTGCAAAAAACTAATTAAAATTTTTAATTATTAAATTTTTGCTCTTTTTAAATATTAAGCTCAGTGTCGGTGTCGGGTTCTGAAAAGTGATCCGGCTATGTGCGGATAGCCTATTGTTCGTCCGGCCTTCTCTTCGCGGACCGTTTGTCTAGCCATTTTGCGGTCTGGTGTTCGAGAAAATGGGATTTGAAGTTGCAGCCTGTTCAATTTAATTCCTGTTATCTAAGTTTGCTGTTTTTCGATCCTTATAGTATAAGCAACAACTTTTACATAGCTTCGCTTCAAAGCAGAAGGCTAGCGTAGTTTATCGTTACTTTTACCCGACAACGGCACGTAAGATCACCTCGGACCCGTCCAGTTAATTGGTACAATTTTGTAAAAGTGAATTCCGTTCAGCAAGAAAAAAATCGAGGAGGTTGCTTGGATTCAAACTGAGCGAGTTTCAATGCTTTTAATACACGATGACACTTTTCTATTACAACTCTAAATGTCTGGACAAAAATTACCAAGGAACGAGGCTTTGGCCTCATATCTCCCCTGGTTACGCCATCTGGTTCGTTATGCAGAGACGCAGGAACAATTTGCTTCAAAAGGGTGTCTAACACGAAGCAGCTACCAACCCCAAAACGGAGAGGCGATCCACGGTTTGTTGCTGAGCCGGTCCGGTAAGGAATCAAATTTTTGCTAGGCAACAAAGAATCAAAAGACAGCAAAAGTGTGGTTTCAGAAAACTTTGTGAGCGAAGCGAGCGGCAAAGAGCGCATTTTTGCATTAAATACTTCAATTTCGGACACGTAACTTCAATTTTGATGAGGTTTTATAGGTTTCAGTGACACCCCTATATTTTTTAACCGTGTCCGCCGACACCTTTGACACCCCTGTTATCGAAATCAATTTTTTTTCTTACATCGCATCACGTATAGTGAGAACCCCCTTTCCGTCGATGCTTGTCTGTGTGCATCGAGGCTCCGGGCATACATGACCCCAATTTTTACGCCATGAAATTGTTGGCACCGGAACACCGACTGCTCGACACTCGAGCACAATGATTTCACCGACGTTTCGTTGCATTGACGGAGGCGGCGGTTCCGTTACTTCCGGTTTTCCTAAAATTTCACCGAGTAAGTCTTTTATTTGCCGTAGTATGCAGTAACAACAATTGATACTAAAAAATCACTCGGCAGGACGCAGACAAGAGAAGTAGGTAATATATGCGGCCCGAAAGTATTCTACTGACGAGTAGAAAAACGCTAAACAATTTTCTCGGTCGCTTCATAGCCGTTCGCAAGAAATTGTTTTACATGAAGCTATCCCCTTCCAAAATGGAAACCAAATTACACAATTGCTACTGGGCGATTTTTATGAATTTTTGGGGGTTCAGCAGCTTCGAAACTACACGCCTAGACCGCAATTCTCAAACGATCCTTCACAAGGCAGTCATAGGTGTAGGCATACAACTGGACGCGTGACTCCGCTGAGCTGAAATATTTCAAAGAAAACCCGATACACGCGAAATTTTACCACCAGTTTAAATGTTTTTAGAACCATAGCGGAGTACTCACCTGGGGAATCCAAGTGTGTAACCACTGGGTGCAACATTTCATGGGCGTGAAATCTGGTGGTTTCAAATTCTAGAGCTAGGGGTCTGAAGGGAGAACGCAGGCGATCGAAAAAGATAGAAAATGTTGAATTGAACAAGGTTGGAGTGTTTTTGAGCCTGGTGCGGTCTTCCTTGTCCTTTGGTGAATCGGGTAGTTAGTATGGCGAAAGTAACGTTGAATTGAAAATTTCGAAATTTTGAATTTGATGTCAAAATTGGCGGATCAGGCGTTTGATATTTTTGGAATTCGGCGGTAAGCTTTTGAATAGTTTTTGTTTGATGTTAATGACACATCCTTTAAAGTATGTGGCGGTTAGTCTTATAACTTGACCTCAGTGAAGGTTGTTTTGCGAAGGTGAGGGATTTTGAGTTCAAATTTCGAGGGTAAATTTGTGGTGCGAGTGTGTTAGTTTTTGGGAAGGTCAGTTTGGTCGTGATAATATTTTCTGAAGGTTTATCGGTTGGTTTTCGAAGAATTTTACGCAACTGAGAGTCAGTTTTGTGAGAGTTGTGAAAAAACTTAGCATTTTTAGTGTTGTATAGGAGATTTCTAGCTAGTAGCTTTTAAAAATGTTAGTCTTGCTCGAATCAACCGGGCTTTAACCCAAATACATTCAGGTCTTATAAAACAACCAAATTTAGTAATTATTACTATAAATTGTTCAAGTGCAATTTGGCTGGAATAAGTCAACTTAATTTGATCATATATACAAACAGGCACAGCACTCCACCTAGAACTGCTCCGTCGATGGGACCTGCCTCATTCACGTCCGAAACACTCCCAGTCTCTCCAAAGACTTCGTTACCGCTAAACCCGTTAGCGCCGGAATTTTATCCTGCGACACCCCAAAAACTGACCTGTGACCGGCAGGTCCACCGGCTAATGAAGATCAGGAGGTTTGGGAGACTGAGAATAAACAAGATGCAGACCAGGTAATTAGCTCAAATACGCATAGTTCACCAAAAAATTTCTACAGTCCTAGAAATGGACGGTGCGGGTCCCCCGTTTTCTATTTCAATCTTTGTCCAACATCTTTTTACCAAAAATTTGTTTTTCTTCGCACTTCGAAACTTTCCCGCCCACCAGATGATAGGGGGAATTGCCCGACACGGCGGTCAGAAGTTTAACCAGGGGCGGGAATGCGCGACGATAAGAGTTTTCGAGCCCCGACTCGTTTCTTTGACAAGTAACTGGGTGTTCTGATGTTGGCCGGCTTATAGCCGGCAACAAATTTTGTCGAATTAACTTGGTTTTGACGGTTATGTGGTCCGGTAGTAATGATTATACCGTAAGAGTAGGCGCACTGCGGGCCTGGAATGGGAAGCCCCATCCCGTACATGGATGAGCGAAATAACGAAACTAGACTGTGCAGCCAATTTCGATCTAACATAAGGGGTACCCACCGAGGATGAGTAGCAAAGACTTTAGTCTACCAACCTTATAACAGATTTATCGTTTAAAAACAAGCAAACTACTGCGTCTCTAAATAACAGCTGTACAAGTTCACGTCCACCGGATAACGATTAACGTCTGAAATTTATCAGTTTGAGTTTCTTGAACTAAAATCGTGATAGACGCTACAATCATTTGAGACTTCGGCCCATGTATAGAACAGGGCCGGAGTAGTAGTATAAGCATATTCCTAAGCCTAAGCTTAAGCCTAAGCGTATGGATGAGCCTATTCCTAAGCCTAAACCTAAGCCAAAAAATAGTCTAAAGTCTGACTCTATTATAGCCCCTCCGGAAAACAATCCGGCACTGTTGTATACATGGGCCGAGACTTCTAGCATTAAGTTCGACAATTATAGTTTAAAAGCTTACTGCAACCGAACTCATCGGATCCATCGTTGCAATCGTTCTGTTGATCACAATGAAAACTTGCCGGAATACATTGACGTCGATTTTGACATTCGAATTGATACGAATGACAATATTCGCCAGGTGCTTTTGGTCCTGAAATGAAATGCTAAACGAAATAGTATGCATCTCCAAACCAGCCCTATTATGCTGATAATTTTGCTATGCATATTGCAAAATTGTCTACGGGAGCAATGAAAAATTCTAAAAAAACTTGTAGCTCCTTGATGTTTGCAAATTTAAATATCGCACTATTTGCTATGCTTCAAATAATATTAATGGATCAACTGATGCATAATACACTATATATTGTGCCCGCTGTGAGAAAATTTGCAATTAGAGTAGTTGAAAATTGATTTTAAATATTTCAATTTCATTTTCCCACTAGCAATTTTAAGGTGACGGTACTGGAATTAAAATGTACTGTACAAAAGCTAACCAAACTAGTGGCTTACTAAATCGAAAATAGTGCAGTGCATATAAGATAATGCTACGGTATAACGTCTGATAAAGTTGCCTCGTGCATACGAGTTATCCTGAATGATGCAAAACGCCTAGTTTTACGGAAGCTAAAATGAGCTTACGGCAACTATTTTCGTCAGTCCTGTCTCCACAGTCATCGTCCCCATCGCACACCCACATTTTCTGAACACATCTTCCGTTATTACAGCGCATCTCATTTGGTTGACATCCGTCAGAGCGACCTAAAGATAAACATTACAATTAATACCATTATATCTTGAGGCTTGTTGGAAGTAAACAGTCGGCACGACACTCTTGTACACTTTTCGTCGCATTTATTCTTGGCCTTAGACACAGGCTTCGATTTGGGAAAATGTTTACCTACCGCCGCTAAGCCTGAGCCTACGCCTTTGCCTATGCTTATGCCATAATCTTAAATGTAGAGAACGGTACTTACAGCCAATGAATCATTGTACAGTTTCCACAACATTTGCGCTTACGTTTACGCTAAGCTTAGCTTTAGGACCAGGCTTAGGCTCAAGAAAAGGCTTACTGATGCCCGAAGCTTAAGCATTTACCTCAACCTTTGGGTTGGCGTAAGCCGATGTTCTGAGCCATAACCTAAAATGTTGGGAAGTGTCCAAGAGTAGAAAAAATATATCGACAGTCAAAAGTTAGTCTCTTACCGCCGCCACAATTGGTTTCATCACTCCGATCTCGACAGTCAGGTTTGCCATCACATATATATTGTATAGGGACACACTCGCCATTTTGACACGTTTTCTCGGTTAACGGATCGCACCGATATCGTGACCGTTGCTCAACGGGCCCGCCTAAAACATACTTATTTATAGCCTTTAATGATAATTATAATTAGTCGGCATTAGGTAAAAACGGTGCAAGATCGAGTCTGAATGGGTGCGTCCTCTTACATTTTCAAAATCAAAACTTTGCAACCAGGATGTAACACTTAAATTACGTTTGGCGTCTCGTTCGTTTTGCTCGCGAGAATTCTTTGACACAGAAAAGCAATAAGTGCAACAAAATCTTTCTTTTACATTCGGTATTGGAGTCTGTACATCGAAGCCTTTCCTTTGATCGAACCAAGGTGTGTGCCGCTTCACGCCGTTGCGAGCACCTGCCCGTAGGCGATCATGTTAGACACCCTTAGAATCCCTACATCGCTGTCGTCGGTGACAACTTACGCGCTCCAACTGTAACTGTGACTCGAGCTTCACCAAATCGCGAATGATCGCGTGCCGTACAAACATAAACACCTCCAACTGTTCTCGATACGCTATGCAACACCAAACGTCCATCGCGTTCCTGAGCGTGACGTGGCAGTGGTTCTCCTAAATAGCATTAAAATATCACTGAATGGTTAAATAACCCCGATATTAATAAAATAAACAGCTGGATAACGTCTGCAATCTCGCTGGCGACTCGTATACGATTTTAAAGTAAAAAGAAACTTGACAACTTTAATAGTTGCTAGCAACCATTTTCTGTGCCAGAGGCGTAAATTGCCAAAGAGATCCAAGCAAGTGTAAGCATGCGAGAAATGTTTGTTCGTTATGTGCGTATGCAACACAGTGCAGCGTACTGTATTTATGCTAGCCCGCAGCATACGGTCGATGGCTAACAGGTTTTTTGGTGTTTTATTACTTTACAACACAAGACTAAGTCTTAGGCATAAATAAATGCTTACACATAGACTCGAGCTACGGTTTACGTTTAACAGAAACCTTGTCCGAAATCTACGCCTACGCATATGCCTATGCACCAGGCTAACCTAAAGCCGGTTGGGAAAAGTGTACAACGGCTAAATTTTCCTATCCAACCTATCAATCAGCATAAAACAATTGGTCTGTTCAAAGCGATTGCTTTATTGCTAAATTTAAAATTTTGTGTTCACTTAAATTTTTTTGCTTGCAGGTTTATGATTAGAATCTAAACTCTTTAAATATTTAATTAAGAATAACAAAATATTTTCCAAAAATATATCTTTTGAGGTTTTTTGTATTGAACTTATAACGATGGTAAGTCTTGTACATTTACTACCGGTTAATACTAAGTTTCGAAGTTTGCCACATTTTTTTTGCATTTGAGTCGTTTTTCCGAGTTCCTAGTCGTGATCAGAGCTTGATATCAGCAGCAGCTGCGGTACCCTATTCCGAAAACCCATTACGAAGTTGACGATAACGACAATTTACTTTCCCGTCATTAAACTTAGGCTTACGATAACGCTTAGATTACGTTCTGGCTTAGGTTTCGGCATAGGTAGATGGGCTAAAGTTACTTTGACGGGTTAATGTTTTTCTCCCGGGACTACACCTCTGTTCTGCAGCTTTAAACAAATTTTTAATTAACCTTTCCCTCGGCTTAAGCTGACTTACAGGCTTATTATTGCGCCGAGGTTTAGGTTTAGATCTAGGGTTAGAATTATGCCTACGATACTAACGTTAAGCCACTCAAAGACACATTGGCCGACAAATGCCAGATGACAAGTTCTCGGGCGACGAGGATTATAAATCTACGCAATCATAAAATGTAAATTGCAAACGTACCAACTTTGGTCCAACGAAGCATGTTTTGTCGAATACCTGGCGCTTGGCATTGCAACGTAACATCCTGACCTTCTCGAACGCTCGCACGGCTTGGAGTAATGGTGACTGGAACGTTTGATGGTCTTCGTGGTGCTAAAACTCAAAACAAATTCTAAATTGTTTAAAAAATCTTGAAACAAAAATTTCATATATGTTTCATGCAAAAAATTGCCTAACGAGATCTGAGAACAATATTTTTCCTTAAATATAACTTTGGCCACTTGTTAACCCTCAACCATCCCTTGTTTTAGTGGCCAGCTTGAAAATTATTTATTGCGTACGTTGCATTATTGCATCACTCAAAATATATAGATTTCATAATTTATTCTTGTTCCAGAAAGTCATCAGAAAAAGAAGTGACTTATTGATAGTAATTCGAAAGTATTACAAATATATTAGTTTGCAGTAATTAAAATTATTAACACAAAGACATAGATTTACGCTTAGGCGGCTACTGTTATTTTTACGACCATAACCGTAGATTAAGCGTATTTCTAATCCTAAGCCTAAGTGCTGAAAAAGTGTGAATCAAAAGCCTAACCACAAATATAGTCTAAAATGTAAGCCAATTCTTTTGCAGTTTCATAAAAGATGAAACGGCCCTACAAGTATATAACTTGTGCAGGATTTAGGCTTACGCTTAGGCAGTTTGTTACACGGTTATTGCACGCTGTTACGATTAAACTAAAACAACCTAAAACACTTTGGTTTAAGTTAAAGATGAATCAGGTTATTGTAGAACTTGTAAAAATGTTTTTTCCAGCTAATCCGCGTGAATATACGCCCTTGCAAGCTTTTGCATACGCCTTGGCCTTTTTAACCCTTCAGTGGTGACTGCTGACTGCCAGAATCAGTAAATCGGTAGTATTAAATTGGTAGCAGCGATGTTTACAGAAATTTTTCCCCGTTTTCTGAACTGAGCCAGTAGCCGAGGGGGCTAGGGAGCGCTCAATCCCCTTTGAAAAATTTTAGCCCCCCCCCTTGCGAAAGTTATAATCTCGATAGTAAGTCCAGTGAAACCCTTCCATGCCCCTCCTGAAAAAATTTAGCGCCCTCTGAGTATATTGTACTGATTCCAGGCCTGTTCAAAACAAAATTTTAACCTGTTGTCTGTCCATGCTCAGGTTGGAAACAAAGACGGCTACTGATGTTCTCAACTATTGCCACACGCCGCTTGTAAAGGACATAAGTGTTTAAATTAGCTTAAATTTTATTGAAAACTCTCAATATTCAGAAAGCACGATGTCTCCATTCTTTTCAAATGTGCAATTATTAAAATCAAACCATCAGCTCTCGCCAGACCAACCTCTTCATAGGTGTGACCTCCATGGCCTCCAAATTCAAGAAGGTGGTTGCAGAGATTTCACAAGATTTACAGGCAGGGCCGAAAGCGTTTCATTGAGAGATTTTCAAGCGTGGTCTAAACGTCTCTAGCAATCCATTGTTACAGGCTAGATAAAACGTTCCAGTATCCTTGCTTTGAAACGCAGCGGATCCAGAGGGGGAGTACGACGTCCCTCAGACTTTTTGTGATAAAATGGTAAGGTACCTCCTACCTTTCAATTTTTCTCCTGCGAAATTTTTGGAAAAACATACAATTTTTACCCTCAGAAATGTTTTTGTAACACATTACAATTTTATCCCTTAGAAAATTTTTGGTGATATAACAATTTTTCTCCTAAGAAATTTTTTAGTGCTAAAATGATAAGATCCCAAACTTACAATTTTTGCGTCTCATAACATTTGACAGTCCGCGCACCCGTCAGAAATTTTAGGATCCGCCTCTGTTTCAATCGTTGGCAATTTTTTCAAACTGTGTTAAATGAGTGCAACAGTCAAAATCAGTGATCGGTTAGTTGTATAGTTTGTGATGTTAACTTGAAACATTAGTAGTGCGTTTCATTTAAAACCTCTGCCCGTATTCTCAAATGCGTATCACAACTATCACCAGTTTAGCGATAGGTAATTAAATCGATTATCTCCTATAATTCCGAATCTAACAATTGCCAATGCCTAAACTTGTCAACCTCACTATTCAGGGGTTCGAAAGCTTCAAGACCTATCATCAACCGGTAATAAATGCGTCACACGTTTGAAAATACGGGTTCTAAAATGAAAATTAATCTTCCAAACGTATTGTGATCTGTGTTCAAACTCAGCAACAAAATAATTTTGGGCATTGGATATATTCATGTACTATTTGAATTTACTCAAAGCCGTAGACACAAGAAGGTGCCAAATTATTTGTATTCCCTCTGTTCTAAAGATATCATTAAATCTCTGACGTTCGCTTATTACAATTAAATCAGAACTTCAATGGCATCTAAACGTTTTCGACTGCTCTTTAAGAGTGGATGACATAACCAAATAGTGACCGAAACTTAAACTTAAAGCGTACAAGAAACCTAACCAACAATATCATGCCAGAATCCTCAAGGTCACCCGGGACGTCTTTGATCCTTCAATATCAACGAACATTTATTAAACGAAATCTCATCACATTTGCTGCGTTATACCTATGGTAATCCAACAGTTGTTTGCTTGACTCTTGTAAACTGAACACACATGTTTAGGTTTAGGCTCCATCTGTGTTTGCCTATTCCCTATGGTTAACGTCTACGCCAATGCTTATGGCTTTAACGTTTAAATGTGTAAAGAATGTGTACGACAGCCTTTGGCTGTATGATTTGGTCGGGGAAATCTTGATCTAAAAATATTTCATAACAATATCCAAAATTTAGTACCATAATTCAACCAAATCAAGACCGTGCCGCAACTACATGAGGATGACGTCGATATGATACGATTTCTATTTTGTTTCCTCAATGCTGGGTCAGGCTACAGCGAGAGCACCCCCTAAATTGCAGGGTAGGTGCCCCTTGCGATGATTAAAGTATTTTTTAGATTGTGAATTTTTCAATTTCAAATGCATATCCAAGTTGAATATTAACGGCTATTTTTTGTTTAATACCTTGTTAAGGTACAGGTCCCGTCTTTGGCCGGATGGGGGGCCACCCTAATGGGCGGTACGTGGTGGTGGCTTCTCCAGCCCTGTGTTTAATGAAACTCTTTTATAAAACATTTAAATCTAAAGTGCGCATCCCGAAATAATAGAACACCATTCCAGTGGCGTTTCGACGTAGTGTTTCTTACGACAAGCTTCCTCGTCAGAGAAATCCCGGCATTCATAGCGTCCGTTACAGCGGTACGTATTCGGGACGCATTGACCCGAACGGCATGGCCAATAGCCGTACGTACATCGATAGCGACCACTCCAGCGATAGTCTTAATTATCATTTGCACAAGATATATTTGAACCATGATGCTTCATATTTCTCAAGTTCTATTTGCTTGTTGTAGCAGTAATTTACATTTTTTAACTCGTTCCTTCCCTTTTAGACTCTACATTTTTTAACTCGTTCCTTCCCTTTTAGACTCTAAGTCACATTGGCGGACCCGTAGTCAGGGGGGGGGGCGGTAAGGGAGCTCAGCCCACTTGAAAATGTTTTGGCCCCATAAAAAATGTTCAATCTTGCTTGTAATAGTCAACAACTTTTGTATGCCCGTTTTGAAAATTTTTTCGCTCCCCTAACAAGGCGACCTGGATACGGGCCTGAAGATTGGTGCCTTAATACGAAACTCACACAGATTTATGTTTCCAACATATAAACAAGTACGGATAAAATACCATTTAGAGGTACGGCTAATTTTAAGATTTTAGCTCTGCGAAGTCTGTAGCACAATTAGGAAGGACGTAGATTAGGAGACAAAACAGTTACTGATATATGAGTCGCAAGGTCTTAACTCAGTACTCTAATCTGTTTCCGTTTAAGCGATCTCAAAAGTTTAAGTTGCGCAATTATAACCATGTCGGACAACCCAGCGTCGAATACATTTCTATAAACATTAAAATGACCCAAATGTACCATAATCTTATTTCTATAATAAAAAAATGCAATTATATACACAACTTACAATTACTGTTTCTCCAGTATTGTCCAATCGCACCAGGAACACCAAATATACACAGAACGCAAACAAAAATCATTATGTTCGTGACATAACGAAAATTATACCGAACATTCAGTTGATCACAACTCCGCATGGCAGTAAAAGAAACAATATCAACAAAGTATATCTTTTTAACTCCTTTAACAGGAAGGTGGGGATTTTAAATTGCGAATACGGAGTTTCATCTGAAAGTTTGCTGTATAAATAAATAGTTTCGGCAAAGTAATCGTACTTAAAGAGTTAGGTGGCGAAGGTCGAAATCTGGACCGCTAAAGGACTTTAACAAAAAGTTGCTTATCATAAAGATCTCGGCGAGTTGAGTTCAACAGTACCACTTTTATGGCTGCAAGGCCAACGATTCAAAAGTTATGGCCTTTGAAATTACAGCGCAAACACGCACAGATTGGCAGAGGAAGTATCTATTATTTGCATCTTCGTCAAGTATATTAAGCTTTTCCAGGTTTATTCGTTATACAAATTTGGTTGGCGTTTGTGCATGGTTTATATAGTGAAAAATTGAAGTTTAAAAGGCGATAACTCTTGAACCACGAGCTCGACAGCCTTAAAAATGGTACCGCTAAACTCAGCGCGTCGAAAGCTATGAAATAGTCTGTTTTTTATTAAATTTCTATGAAGGTCCATATTTCGTTTCTCCGCCGAGTTAAATCCCACTGAATAATTTAGGACCAACTAAATTAGGCTTACCAGTACAAGTTAACGAGGGGCACGTTGTAGATTTCGCCAGACTTGCAAGCGGGGCTGAAACCTTTTTACGCGGGGGAACTATTTTTGGGCTTTGCTGAGCCCCTTTCACCCATTTTTGATCACGGGCCTGAACCAAGTTTGTCTTAGCTGACCCATTCTGAAAATAAATCAATAACAACTCTGGCATTTGCCACAAAACAAAATTTGGTAAACAAACCAATGCGACCAAATAAAAACAATTGAATCCAAATCTGCCAAGCAGCAGAAGAAATCTGAATCATTCAAAGTTCGTTTAAAAACTGACGTACGTTGAGTGGCTTTAGATTCGCAAAATGGGTACACTGTCCAGTCACAAACTTAAACCTAAACCTAATCGTAGGCCTATGTTATCCTAAAGTCAGAAAAAATTTTCCAAACCTTGCACAGAAAGTGTACAGGAGCCGGAAAACGTCTGAAAAAATATAAGGTTCTTGTACATTCGCCACACGTGCTTAGGTTTAGGCTCAGGCTTAGGCTTTGGCTTAAGTTGTGGAAAAGGCTTGCTTACCTAAGCCTAATGCTTATCCTTAAATGGGGGGAAACGAGTACAACAGCCAGTGGTGGATCCAGGATTTTCGGGTTGGAAATGATATATAGTTTATTTTCCAGAATTTTAAAGTTTTAAACCGCGTTTTTAGCAAATTTTTCGATATTTTAATTAAATAACCATTTGCGCCGAAAGCGAAAAAATTTAGACAACAGTCAAAACAATTGCAACACAAGTTATTGGAAGGTAAAGTATTGTATTGACCCGAATAAGAGGGGGTCCCCATTTTGAGTCCGAATCAATAGGAGTCCGTATCCTTAACAAGAGTCCGTTAGCGGATAGAGTCCATAAACCCTAATTAGAGTCTATAAATGTCAATTAACTCCAGGACCAAATAATTTGAGTTCGAAACTTTAAAGCGTACTTTAAGTTTGAAAGTACAGTCTTAAATATAACCTTGCATGATCGCTCAAGCTACTGACACGAGACAAATAAACGTTTAATTCAACGGATAATTGCAGCACCGGATATATATCAGTAACGAAGTGCAGTGGAGCGTGGGTTAAAAATAAATAACAGTCCGTAACCGAATAACAAGGGGGGTACCCTCTGGAGAGGCCAAATAAATATCTGTCCCCCTCTTATTCGGGTCACTACAGTAAACTTGTCGGTATGGCGCAGGTGCACGCTAATAATCGATTGGATGAATTTTTTTGAATTTTGCCAGCTACGTGCTTTAGATTCAGTCTTGAAATTTAGGCTCATATATGATCTTACAGATGCATAATAAACCTTGACGCCAGTATAAACAACACGTATATTCATCAAACATCTGCTTTTCATCAAATTCTCTATGTTTCTGTAAATTGCTGCAAGGAAATGCGAAAAAATAAAAAAAATAACGTAAACCTGAATCATCCAACCGGCCAAAATGTTTCCCAAAATGTTTCTGCGATTACTACAAAACAGATATTTTTTGCTTTTAAAATACACTACAGCAAACATTTTGCATATCCACAAAAATCACCTTCTCGATTTACTTAAAAATATTATCTTTGTAAATTGCAAAATACAACAAAAATATAATTTTAATTGCAGTTTCCATGTCGTTTAAAATTTAAATATTTTTTATTTTTTTCAAATATTCGTCGGATAGAGTCGGCCGAAAAATTGCCGAATTTTGAACATATTCGCATGGTTCAGTTTCTCATAATTTCACAAATTCCTATAATTTTTCAGCACCTAAATTTAAATTTTTTAAAAATTTAAAATCTTGAGGTAGCGGGGACCCATTCCTGGTGCAGCGTACGTGTAAACCTTGTGCTATACTGGGGTCGTGTGGCGCCGTCCGGCGCCGTCCGTCGCCGTATATACGTCGGCGTTCATCACCGTGCGGTATGACATTAAACTTGTAAAAAATATTGCTCCACCCTTATATAGGCATGCAGCATGCTCGTCGTAATCAGAGCAACCGTTCAGCGAGTTTAATGAGCTCGATGTTATTTGTTGGTTCGACTGAAAACTCGAGGAAATGTTTTGCCGATTTTGTCTCATTGCGGTAGTTTTAACCTTGTCTGCAATGTGCAAATACATTTTTTCTGCAAACAACAAAAATAACGGTTAGTAAAGGTGGGTCGCGGGTGAAGCAATTTTACACAAGTACATCTGGATGTAAACCAATTAAAATTTCCGCGAGTAAAAGTGAGGGTCGGGTGAAAAATCAATCTTTACCAGCTACGGATGATGCATTCACGTTGTATACATGATTTGATTGTGCATCAAAAACTAGACGATGAAACAAAGCAGTCCGAGCATCACGGAGTAAAATTTTCGAATTTGAAAATATTTTAGTAAAAAAAAAACATTTTTAACTCAAATGCTGTAAAGGTGTTTTTTTTGTTTATATTTAAATTTTATGAACTGGCGGCGTGTCTGAAGCATTATTCAAGCACAGCTAGCAAAATGTACGCGTTGATTTCATTAGCAACAAGAAAACCAAAAAAATTACAATATGAAGCGTGTTTTATTGCAACGTGGGGTCTTAGGATTAAACCCGTCCATTTTTGTGATTTTTGTCCAGGGTATCTTTTTCAGTTGGTACCACAAGAAACCTTGTTCAAAATTTGTGTTGAACGTGCCGTTCGTTTTGCCTAAATCCAGGTTATGTGGCTGTATATAACTGTCGAACAGAAAAATTTGAATTGCGCTCGGGCTCGTAACCAGAAGGGGTCATGAGGGCTCAGTTCCCTCCCAAGTACAAAATTGATCCAAGTCGAAAATTTTCAAATTTGCTTGTAAGTCGTCGAAATCCCTTGCATGCCCCTTATGACAAATGTTTAGCTTTCTCCTGGCAAGGTGAGCTGGCTACGGGCCTGACTGCGCAGCATAGTTTTACGAAAACCGGGTACAAAACCTTCCGTATACGAGATTAGTAATGAACTAAAATTTTCGCGAAGGACACGGTTTGGTTAAATATTCTGAAAGTGGGGAGCGTTATGACACACTCCCCCTTTGGATGCACCTCTAATTATAACAAAACAAAATTTTATATTTCCGGCTGTAATGTTTTTCGCTTGCACAAAAACAATAATTGGTTTTTCGGCAAATTTTGTGTTGCTAAATTATATAATTCAAACAGGTGTTATTCACGAGTTGTTTTTTTCAATTATATATACTCGTAAATTTTAAAACTTCCTTCAAATTTTGTCATTCATGGCCTTAATTCCTTTTAACTAGCGTTTGCTAAAAAATTTGATTTGAAATTTTTTGCATATTTGAACTTCTCACGGCATGTATATGCTGAATATTTCGGACACAAACTTATGCCTTTAAAAAATTAAACTTCTAGAATTTAAGGTCTACTTGACACTGAACAAAGATATTGTTATAGAGTTTCAAAATTTACATAAAATTGATATATGATCATATGTAACATAACGCAATACAAACTTTACATCGACCGATACTGTCAAGGTATCTAGCCTACAGTAAAATCCGTAAATACTACTCAGTTCTTAGTTCATTAGTATCTTTAATGTATTGAAAATCTCCTATTTAGACTAAAGCATAAGCCTAACATTTATAAACGCCAATCTCAACCTATATCTAAACCCTTCGCGATTGCAAAAATAGCATACAAGTGCCCAAACTGCAAACCGCAGGCTAGTTTTCGTCTGCCTCAATACGAAAAAAAATGTAGGAGTTAATAAAACGCTAAATTTATCAAAAAAAAATTAATAAAAAACATTTAAATTTTACTATTAAAACATGCAAAACTTATAGGAACCCATCCGTAAGTTTTAATGGTACCCTCATCAATTAGCATTCCAAATTGTGTTTATATAGTCGTAAAATTGAACGGTATAGGTAAAAAAAACTTGACAAATAATTGACAAAAACTTGACAAACACTAGTAACCCCGATGCAAATACTCTTGGCATCCGTGGTGAACCGGTTTGAAAATGAAAGGGTGTAAGCCGTTTCACTCTGTTAGTTTTCTTTCTTTCTCATATACAGCTCTCAAATTTAGCTGTAAGTGAGACCTTTGTTCCCTAAATGTATTTTTTTCCTTGGATATCCCGGTATAGCAATACGGATGCATAATTGCAGCAAATTTGTTGCGTACAGGAACTATATTTACGCTCATTCTAGCGTACAAACAATTATAAGCGATTGTTTTTTGCAATTGTGCTCTGTCGAATTCAGATTCTGCAGTTGAATAGAGCGATGTTGTTGTTGTTATTTTTGATAGTTTTGAGAACGATAAACTATTTGGAGATAACTTTTTTCAACAGCAAATCAACAAAGACCCAGTGGTGTACCGAGTAGAGCGCAGGGAACCGCGCCCCCCATCCAATCTGTATTCAATGTTTTTCAGTATAAGGCTTAAACCTTGTTAAATAATCGTTGAAAATAGGCAAATTTTTTTCTTTGGTTCAGGTCCCAACCAATCAAAATTCGTTGGTACCCCAATACAGAAAGGGCATCGTATTAAAATTTGAAGGTGTAAAAAAAGTTATTTTTTTATTAAAATTCAATCGAATTGCTTGTTTGCGGAACATTTTTGTTTGCAGCTGTCAGCGTTTTAAGTTGGTGCAAAAACGGCTATCCAGATATTTTGGCCTCCAATTACAGATGAGATGGGCGGTCTAAGTTAAAAACCGAAACAAATACTGAGACCAAGTTCAGACTACCAAGACCGGCGATGAAAATTATCTTTCGTCTCGGTCAAATTTTTCGTCAACTTTGACAAAAATTATAATTTTCAAAGTAAATTATTTTTAATGTTTTTTTGAAGTTTTTTGAATTTTTCATCGTTTTTTTGTGCGTTTTCAGAATATCTGCTTATAATTATTGCGTAACTATAAAAATCATACAGATTAACAGCGAAATTTATTCATCAGGTGTCACTTAATACTTAAACAATGTTCACTTGTACTTTTTATATGTTTACCTGCATTTGCAGGAATTTCTCTAGTTGCAGTCTCGGCTCCATAGTGACTCAAAAACCCAACATAGAGGCTCTCTTCCCTGCCAATAGGACAGAAATTAAGCATTTTACGATTTCTCACTAAAATTGCGCTTGGATTTGCAGTTGGTTTGCATGCGAGTTTTATTGCCTATTTATCTATCGCGCGCAACCTGTCACAAGTTTCTGGATTTGCCACTGTAAGCAATTCTAGTACAATGTAGTATTATGTGTTGACAACGGACAAATATCGCAGTTTATTACTTTACTGGAACTAATTTTGAGTCCAATTCTGTTGACATATAAGCATAAAAGCCACCAAATTCAACAAAAAATGTGGTTGCACAACGAAAAATTTGCATGCCGCGTATCGTTGGAAATATGTAAATTGTGAAACTGTGAAAGATCTGTTCAACAGCACAACACTTCTTCTCTGAAGATAAGTGCTACAATGTGCTGTTTGTGTGAAAATTTAAAACCCATTAGAAAAATGCCTCCTGATCTTCAATGTTTTTATCACTACTCATTCGCAAAGAATATTAATCATAGATGCAAAACAAAAAAATCAGAATATATGCAAAGCGATCAGTTTTTTTGCGTAAGCTTAATGTAACATTATACCCTGTATTTTTTGGTTATTCTGACCAACTTTAGCGTGGTAAAGTATATTTTATCAAAGGAAAAGTAACCCGTTCGTTCGCTTTAGATCAATCTGAAATACTGTTACGAAAATCAGTAAGCGGATCCAGAACATTCTCCCAAGAGGTGCGCAATATATAGTAATAGTGAAAAAAACTCGCAAACGAAGCGAACGAGAAGACAAATGTAATTTTAATACTACATCCTAATGCAAAATTTTGGTATCGATGTTGACCATCCTTGGATCAGAGGTAACAAACATAAATTTAGGTAATTGGTTCACAATTTATTATCGAAGTAAAGATTCGCCTAACCGCTACAAGCGTTTGGGCACCCCTAATCGAATAATCTTTTCGAAAATTCAAAAGGACTGATCACTAGCACCCGCTTGAACATCTAATTTCTCTTCTTTTGATTTCGATGCGTTAACAAATACACTAGTGAACCTTGGCTTGAAATAGGACTAGAACCACCTGCAGGTACCAAAATAATTTGACAATGGCAACATCGAATAAAGTTATGTCACGAATCACGACAGAATTGATGGTAAATGGGACGGTGACTGAACGGATTACATGGGATAGATTTCGGCAAAGCATACACAGGGGTCTGTAAAAAACGTGGATCGGGGGCTTCGGTGACCAGTGGCAAAGCCAAAGTAACCCACGTACGGGCAACCCACGTCCAACAATTGTTCGCGCCCCTTGGCACGTTCAGCTGAGTACGTACCTTCTCACACGGACAATGGGGACCTCAAGATGCGTAATCTAGGCTCTGGCGACAGCAGAGCGTTTTGCAATCAAAAACCAACAAACCACTTTTTCACTGCACACAAACCAAAAATCCAGTATTGCTCGTAACGTAACGACTAAAGATAAAAACTACT
Source organism: Enoplolaimus lenunculus (assembly GCA_030248215.1). Lineage (NCBI taxonomy): Eukaryota > Metazoa > Nematoda > Enoplea > Enoplida > Thoracostomopsidae > Enoplolaimus > Enoplolaimus lenunculus. The sequence continues at coordinate 93,042 of JASANG010003891.1, read as the reverse complement.
ACAAAAACCTAAGTTTTCACAACACAATAACGTAACCGTATCAGTTTTGGGACTGCGGGCAGAGCGATTTCAGTATGCTATAACAGCCGCCACCGTAGCTCAACACGGGGGCATCTGTTTGGGGCCGGGCCCGTAGCCGACCGTGGGGGTGCAGAAAGTTTGTCACTTCAAGAAAATTTTTGGCCGCTTTAGATTATTTTCTACCTTGCTTATAAGTCAAGGAAAACAACCCTTGCATGCCCCTTCAGAAATTTTTTTAGCCCCTCCCCCCTAGTAAGGTGAGCTGGACCCCCTAGTAAGGTGAGCTGGACCCCCTAGTAAGGTGAGCTGGACCCCCCCCCAGTAAGGTGAGCTGGATCCCCCAGTAAGGTGAGCTGGACCCCCTAGCAAGGTGAGCTGGGCAACGGGCCTGTGTGAGCAATATATAATAGCGGAAGAAACTCTCACGAACGAATAGAGCATAGCACTTAAATTTAAAGTTTTGGTTTTAAAAATCTGCGGGTGCTCATTTGCTGCGACTTTGGCTGCTCCCCTGACTATAAACAACTAAGCATTTACAAAAAGTCACAGTTCATATCAGACGCCGCCTGATCGAACAAAAGTGCAATGTTCAAAACAATGGATGTATTTTCACAAACGCCATTAATACAACAGCTTCAGGCACTTTATAGTACTTTTAAACGTTTCAAGTAAAGTTGATTGTTGCCGGGCAACTGTAGTCGAGCACAAACAATCCGTTCAGAACAGTTCGTGATGAGGCAACTCGACATCAAAGAATTGTTAGTAGAGGATGCAAGAAGATTTGTAGAAGAGAACAAATAAGATTTTCGTAATACAGAATTGAGAACAAATAAGATTTTCGTAATACAGAATTATTTCGACGCTATAGAAAAATTTTTGGCGTAAGGGCGTAGGTGAAGCGATACCTAGCCACCCTCATCGTTCCTGCAGTTGTTGGGGTACTGTTGCTGCAGTTAAAACGCAACTTACAGACTACATCGCAATCAACTTCATCGCTCCCGTCGATACAATGCCGTCGTCCGTCACATCTCATTTTGGCAGCGACACATTGGCCAGAGCGACACCGATATTCGTTTGACGAACACGAACGTCGAGATGCAACAGTTGAGGTAGTTGTGGTTGTTGTTGAGCTGGTTGTGGCACGTGTACCTGACAACAAAAACAGTTTGGTGTAATGTGAGACACCGAACTGCAGTCATGTATACACAAGTCAAGATCACGATATCACTCTACCAGTTCCATAATTCCATATTACTGATATTTCATTGGGCTCCAAAAAGACAATATGTGACTGCCAGCAAATAACGACTCAACCCGTTACGCGACAGATTCAGCTTTTGAAGTAGTAGGCATATAGAGCAATAAATTTAACACCATTAGACTCGGATCAACAAGCTGCGTCGAAAGGTACGTAATTTCATTGACCTTTTCACAACAAAATTTTTCGTCCCGAGGAAGAATTTTGGGATTGAAATAAATAGGATATTTGGAAATTTAAATTTAAAAGTCAAATCGTTAGAAGAGGTTATGAGAAGCTCGAATATGCAAAAAAATTTTCATGATCCAACCATTTTTGGCAAATGCCGGCATGCGGGCACTTAACGGAAAACAGGCCGCCATTTTAGCACTAAAAAGAACTACGAAACCTTAGTTTGATCCTGTTGGGGGCCTAGGTCTTGGTGGCTCTCCTTGGATCCGCCAGTGATTTCCGCAATCCCCTAACTTACGGCAGTTTTCTTCGTCGCTTCCGTCCCTGCAGTCACTGCGGCCATCACATCGGCGTCGTAAATCAATACATTCTCCTGAGCGAAAGCATTTCATTTCATGACGTTGGCAAGTTGGCGTTAGAGTCACCGGTGGTTGAACAATGCGCGATTCTGAAATGCAAAATTGTTTATATTAACTTATAAAGTTAACAGTACCGCGGCTAGAGTCTCAAAGCCCTCATCTTGCCTGTATCATGAAGCCCCTTTGTAAAGTATTAACCTGCCGTGCCGCAGCGTATTCAAAGAAGGGGACGAAAACGCGTGAGTGACGCCAGCCAGAAGCCGAATAAGCGTGAATAACGCAATAATAAACCGGAATTGCGCCGAAAGTGCAAAATTGCAAAAAAATTGAAATCGCATGCTGGATCGGTTTTGCAACTGGCTTAGGCAGGCGTTTGAAGATCAGTCTTGGTAAAGATGGGGGTTGTAGCCGTGGTACTGAATAATACTTGCACATTTTTTCGCTGCATATCAAGAGTAAGAGAAAGATATATGTTGCGATTCATATACAGGGAAAACACAAAAATTAATATTACCCAACGATAATCCCCTTAGATAAAGTACGCTTGGATGGGTACTTTCTATGGGTATGGAAGTAATTACGATCTTGGACAGAGGGGTACGCCCTATAAAACCGCCAATGAGGGTTGCTTGCGTTCCCAACTAAAAACTGCATAAAAACTGCTATACGAAAGTTCCAAAACGGGGATTTGACCCCTGCAAACTCCTGACCGTATCTACGCCTTTGTCTGCGGGCCTAAGAGTGAGCATTGACTCGTAGCGTGGCCTGTGTTGCCTTTTGGCTTAATCCCACGCTACCTAACATAATATGTTGCGTAACTGTTCAATATACCGTGTTTCTCCAACCATTTTCCGGCGGGTGGGCGGGTGTAGGGGGGCTCAACACTCGTTAAACCCTGACTACAATTTGTCTTGCGGGTCACAGAAAGGGTAGAAGAAAAAATGTTTGACAAAAATATGGTTTCACTTCTAAAGTAATCATTTTAAAACACTCGTCACGAGCCGTTGAAAATCGTGAACCGTGAGGTCGCAGCTTCACTAACCGCCATTCATAATCTGCCCCTGGCCTAATTGAAGTATATTGTAAAGGGTATATTGTGAGGGCAAACAGGCGAAACCTTACCACATCCAACCTCGTCGCTTCCGTCACTGCAATCATTGCGTCTATCACAACGTACTGCAGTTGGGATGCAACTGTAGCCGTTGTCGCATGCGAATTCATCACTGCGACAAACAATGCGTTCGTTTACTGAAGCGAAAAAACAATTTACATAAAGTTTTGGCTCATACTGAATCATAGGGATTGGCCCATTGAGAGACAAGAAGACTGAAAGATCGCTGGATTCAGAGACTGGTTGGCTTCAGGATAGGACACTGTCGGATCTAAGGGTATGGAGGATGTAGTCCCTCCGCCTGAAACTTGCACTGTTTTTCCTAAGCCCAACAGGTGAAAAATATAGCTACGTTATAACACAAATTCAAGAATTTCACGAATTTAGCGCAATTAGTCGAGCTTAAAATATCGACAAATTTTGCTGCAAATATGGTTTAAAACTGTGAAAGTTCAGAACACAAAAATATTCTTCCCACCGGAAAATCCAGGATCCGCTACTATCCAAGGTCTAGGTGTATAGGCTTGTATATAGGCTTAAACGTAAGCTTTGAATTACGTTTAGGCTTTGGTTAAATGGGCAGGTAATTTAGTGCGTAATATGGGACAATATTTCTTCTACCTATACACCATCATCGCCTCTGATTTTGAATATCTGTAGTTAAATGTTGTCGTTTAAGATCGGCAGTGTTCTGAACAGAAGGCTGAAAAATTTTCACCCGCTCAAAAAATAGTGTCGAGATGTGCCCTTCCTATCTGAGTAATAGCTAGCATGCATGTGTTTCCCCTGACTCCCACATTTCGGCGCCTATTAGTGTTCAGAAATGAAAACATTTTGTAACAATCAGATTAAGCTTAAGCCATTTCGCAAATGGAATTGAGTTTGAGGTTATTAAACTTAGGACACAAAGCCGCCCTAGATTTCAATTTAAAATGAAACATTACAGGACGAGTGCTTAAAAGTTACATTTCTATTAAAAAATAACAACTTGTGCTTGTGTTAGAACTGCGAAAAAGAAACATTACAGGACGAGTGCTTAAAAGTTACATTTCTATTAAAAAATAACAACTTGTGCTTGTGTTAGAACTGCGAAAAAGAAACATTACAGGACGAGTAGCTTAAAAGTTACATTTCTATTAAAAAATAACAACTTGTGCTTGTGTTAGAACTGCGAAAAAGAAACATTACAGGACGAGTAGCTTAAAAGTTACATTTCTATTAAAAAATAACAACTTGTGCTTGTGTTAGAACTGCGAAAAAAGCTTGTGCAGCGAAAATAAACACTAACATGGCATGAGTATTAAAGTGTTTAAAATCAAAGGAGAATTTCTATTCCTTATATAATATGCTCGGTCTGATCAAAACCCATTCTCTCAACGTCGTTGTTTTAATTAACTAAACACAATTATACAGCAATTTCAGAATATAACGCCAGTTTCTAGAGTCATAAAATCAGTATACACACTACATACCGTGTTGAAATGGAATTCTACAACCCTATTATAATTAGGCGTAGTCGGGAATTTACCATTACGCCCATGTTGGGTAAAGTTTCTTAATCGAATGTACTCGTAACACCGGTTCCTGATAAATGCTGGCCGCTGTGGCTAAATATGTCATAGGTTAGTCTGCAATTCAAACAATTATTATTTGGCCGATTTCAATCTGCTAATCTATGCAATACTAGTTTGGTTTAGGCTAACCAGCTGGCAAACTAGTCCTTTTGGAAAAGTTCAATTCTAACGGCCGAAATCAGTCTGCTATACCATACAATACTAGCTTTGCCTAGGCTAACCGGCTAGCAAACTAACTATCCAATCGAATCTAATATCACGATCAGACGCCCTACCGACAGCCACTTCGCATTGGTTATAGTTTGTATAATTATTTGGCTAAATCATCCCAATTGCTATTTCGCCTAGTCTGAACTGCTATTTGCTGACAATGGCAGATCAGCCTAGGCCAACTAGTAATTGGTCTGAATAGTAGTTTGGACCACACGACAAATACATGGGCGACTGGTCCTTTGCAATTTTATTCATTTTGTTAGCAATTGCATCTCACGCAGTGCAGTTTAATAGCCAAACCGTTTTTGCATTAAGAATTACGGTGGCTATTCGGTATTTACTTTTTGATGGTTAAAACTATTAGCGTTGTTAGTATATTTTCACTAAATTAAATGCAACACCATACAGCTACAGAAATATGTAAACTACCCAAGACGTTAGAGTGGGTACAACGTTTGAGACAGATAAGAAAAATCTTGACAGCGTTATTTCACCGTCAATGGAACACCTTGGGACTTTTCTATTCATTGGCGTGGCTATTCGACGTTCAAATGGACTCTTCGCATGGTCCCGGTCGGCAGACGGGCTACGAGTAATCAGCATTCAGGTTATACAGTTCTCAGCATGCAGCTGCTGATGCAAAACAAAAATGACAACACATACAGCAGCAAGCACAAAAACAAAGTTGCAATTAAAAATTGAATTTCAGCAAAAGTGAAAGTCAGTTTCAGTCACTTTTATCCTTTAAGTTAGTTTCAATTACTTGTATCCTTTAAGTTGTTTCAATTACTTGTATCCTTTAAGTTGTTTCAATTACTTGTATCCTTTAAGTTAGTTTCAATTACTTTTATCCTTTAAGTTACTTTCAATTACTTGCATAGTTTCAATTCCTTTTATCCTTTAAATTAGTTTCAATTACTTGTATCCTTTAAGTTACTTTCAATTACTTGAATAGTTTCAATTACTTGTATCCTTTAAGTTAGTTTCAATTACTTGTATCCTTTAAGTTACTTTCAATTACTTGAATAGTTTCAATTACTTTTATCCATTAAGTTAGTTTCAATTACATACGGAGTTGTGTTTAGGAGCTTCAAGTTGAACATACTCATTTGTTTCAAATTTGAACTTTCCGCCAAAATTTACCTTGACTAATATTCTTCAGATCCTCAGTTTTATCTTCAGTCGAGGATAAATTTCCAGTTGCAATCAGTTCACGATAATGTGACGGGCGGTAATATCCGCTCGGTGGTGAACAAACGTTCATACACAGCGAATAGCATTCACTAAATGAATGGGTGCTGACTGGCCTGAGACAGGATATGATGAGGACCAAAACTCCAACGGGGACTATTAGAAGACTGGGTAACGGTTGGACGTGCATGGTTCAAATTCGAAGTTGGGAAGTTGTAAAAACGGACTGCAAGGAAAATCTTGGGTGCAATTTAGTAAATGTTAATTCGAATTATGAGCAAATAGTAGGCACACAACATTTTGAACGCTAAAGGATCCTCAGCAACGGCATAATTTGTTGTTGATGTTAATCTGGAAGTGTTTGATAATTTATTAGGGAATGGTAGGATTAATACTTTGTTGCTAAAATGTTTTAGTTAATAAAAAGAATACAATGTTCCAAACAAGGGTGTATCCAAGGGATGAGATTGGGTGGTGTATGACTGCCCAAAATTTCTGAAAAAATCACGAAAAAGTTGGATTCTAGCAGCCATGACGTTATAACCTTTCGAACTGGAATACTTGCTACACTTCTGTTTCCAGGACGAAATCGGACATCCGGCTCCTGTATTTTTTCATATCTTGTTGCTCCGAGCAGTGTACATCAGTCATACAAAGACAGAGTGGTCAATGCTTTCTTGCAACTATTTGTTTACGATTCTAAACAAACTGACATTTAAATACTGTTCTATTTGACTCATGGTATGTGTTATTGCATCGGGCCCGTGGCCAGAGGGGGGAGAGGGCAGGGCGCAGCCCCTGGACAAATTTTAGCCCCACTGGAACATTTTAAACGTTGCTGGCAAGTTGTCGAAAAAACCTTGTATACCCCTCCTAAAACATTTTAGTCCTCCTAGCAAGGTGAGATGGCTTGTATTGCATGCGGTTGAGCATTGGATGCATACTTTTCTAAAAATTAAACCACAGCTTAAGTTTAAGAGATTGAATGGCGTCCTAATATTAGTGGGTAGCATACCCCAGTACCCAAACTTTGGGTAGGAAGCGAGAGGTGGTCGCCTCTCAACTACGACCATCTGGAACAAAATTTGGTTTTCGACACCGGTAAACGAATTACATCCAAATTAGGCAAATTTAAAACGTCTGGCAACCTATACTAACAATTTCTAGTTGGGGCTTAAACATCAGACGAACTAAATTAATCGAGACCATTTGAAAACAGAAGCAAACTCAAGTCTACCTTAAATTGAACGAGTATATGACGCAAAATCCGTTAACATTGTTGAATTCTCTTCTAAAATTGCCTGACATAACAGTATTAATATGTGGCAAAAGTTTATATAAGAAATCAAAAGAAATGTAGTAAAATCCACTAAAATATTAAAAATATTTTGTAAAATCAAAACTGATGAATAAATTCAAAAGTTTAATTTTCCCACAACACCAACATGGTACGAAACCTTTTCGCAGCTTAATTTGTCATTAGCATTTTACGCAACAGCAAGTCACAGTTTTTCAATTTTTCTAGTGTTCTGAGAATTTGGAATTAGCGAAAATAGTTGTTTGCTTACAAGTTTTTTTAAATAATCACAACTCACAGTTTCACATTTATGGATTTTTCAGTGTTAGAAATGTTTGTTGTAATGAAATTTAACCTTGATACTGTGTTGACTGGATACCTCAATAAGAGGGGGTCCTGATATTTGTTTCACTCTGAAAACAGTACCTCACACGCTGTTCAAATCCAGATTATGTGGGCTGCACACTTTAACGTATGCCAGAAGGGGTCGTGTCTAGATTGCCCGTCCCACCAACTAAAGTCCTGACGCTTCAGCAGTGGCAAATCAAGAATCTTGCAAACGAAGTGAGCAACAAGCAAAACACTGTCCTGGTATTAAATCCTTAAATAAAGCTATAGTGCTTGGATTCGGTACGTGATCGAATACGCAGAATTGCCTTTAGATCCGCACACGCCCTTCAGATTAAAAATGTACCGGTTCAATTCGTTAATACCTGTAGTACGAGTGACATGCGTAGTAAAGAAATTTTTCGAGACCAAAGCGAGTAAGTCAGACTCATTTTCGGCATTTAAACTTCTCAAAAAAGTGTATTTTTGTTTGCGGAGTTCAAAACTGAAATCAAATGGACAAACTATGGGTAGAAGCGTGTACAAGCAATGGAACAGACGGGATATATCGTGGCACGATATTTATAAAGAAGCAACAAGTGTTAAAATAGACATCTGGATCCTATATGTCAAAAAACATTTACGAATCAGACTTTACGAGTATCAAACTATAACATTAATATTGAGTGTGTAAATACTGTTGCAAAACTTACACAATACTGTTGTCACTTGTATATTTAAAGTTTCAACTTTAGTTGATATATTTGAGTAATCTAAACTGCTTTAGAACGCTTTTATCCTACGACTCACTGGCGGATGCATGGGGGGTCCATCCAGGCCATGGTTCCCTAAACGGGATCAGAACGATAATTTTGCATTAAAGTTTGATACTAAAGCTCGTGAGCATACTGTTCCAATTCGCGCAGCCCCCGTCAGAAATTTTAACATCTGCCACTGCTACGAATACAGGGTACCTATGCTGGAGTGTTGTGGGGGAGCTTAATAGTTGCGACACAAAATCACGAAAGCTTTTAAAGTTGACAAAATTTAAACGCGTAAACCCGTGTCTATTGAGACTAAATGTCAATATTAAGTTTACATAAAACGGAAAATACTCGTATGTCTAGCACTGATTACGTATAATGCAAATTGCGTAAAATGTGGTAAATTTCAAAGCCAATACTAAGGGTGACGCTATAGTTTTGATGACGTTCGACGCCGTCCGTAAAACCGTCCGCCGGTGCCCTCCGTCACCGTACGTCACCATACGGTATTGTACGTGAATGCGACTGATGGCGCTGCACTACAAGTATAGTGTCACCCTAAATCGTAGTACAAAATTTTGGTTCTTACTAACCATGCTCGGGAGGCTTAGATATCTGGGTGTGCCTATATGAACTGGCGCATCGAGCAGGCACAAACTACGTTGCGTGGTGCCAGCAAACAAACGATGCGACATTTATAACTGTACCAGGTATCGATCTAAAGTTGCTATATTCCTTCGTGTTCTGCTTTATGAAAACAAAATTCAGGTTAAAAACTATACGACTACGCATAAAAAAATTTTATTTCAAACTAAACTGTGTCGAGTGTTAAAATTTAGAATTGAAAATGATAAAATACAGAGTAAATTTTACTTCCTCGTATTCAGCTTAGTCTACTTTCGTTTCTTAGCAAATGCTACTTCGTTCACGATGCACCTGATAAGACGTGTTGAACTGTGTCAAGAAAATTTAAACTTTGCACTGAGGTATTGAACGAGTAAGGTTGTGACATTTACGCTGACAAAGGTACTTTTTAAAAATAGAAATGTTCAAAATGACGACAATTACCATAGCATATATTTTCGCAGTTGCTAAACCTACGCGGGCCCGCAGCCAGAGGTGGGCCAGGACGGCTCTTTAGCCCCCTGGAATAATTTCGCCCTCCACCTGGATCATTTTTAACCTTGCTTGTAAGTCATTGAAAACCCTTGAATGCTCCTCCTTAAAATTTTTTACGCCAACCTAGCAATGTGAACTGGCTACAGGCCTGAACCTACTGTAACACATAAACTGTTATGAACAAAGGCTTAAATTGGACAAATGACACTATATTAACATATTTTAATTAATATATAAAGGTTAAGAACCGTTATTCTATTGCTCAACTTCTGACGAACAACGATCGCGGCGTATTGAACGCTACCTTAAGCTTAACTTGATTCAGCCCTTCTGAAAAGCCAAAAATCCCATTGTTGGTTCTTGTACACTTTACCCGCCGGGTTATGGCTAAGGCTTAGGCTTAGGTATAGATTTAGACCAAGGTTTTTACTTTGGCTTAGGGAAGACTTTGTCAAAATCTGTGCCTAAGCTTGTGGTTGGAGTGTGAAAGACGCCAATTGGTTTTAAATATATTTTGGAATAAAATGATGTTCGTTCGGGGTGATATTTGCAACTTAATAGTTCAAAGGATTCTATATGCTCCAAACTTTAAAATGTGAAAATACAAAGCGTCCCCGTTCTCCGAAAAATCCTGGATTACTAGGAATAATTTGGCAGCGAGTACGTGGCTTTACAGAGGGGGGGGGGCTAGAAAATATGTTTAACATAAAATTCTTTACTTTAATTAATTTTTTCGGACGTGGGGATGCGAAGATTTTCGTCATGGAAAGCTCACATCATCTCCTTAGTCGTGATCCTGCCATCTACCCATTTATGCTATAAGCGAATAATCGATGTATGTTTATGGAAAGTAAAACATATATGTAAAACGTTTTATTACCCATCGAATGTCCGTGGTCCAGAGATTGTAATGTGCCAACCTTACCCTTGATCAACCAAGCAAACGATCGTAGTCCAGGAAAAACGCACGAAAAATGTTAGACATCATAAAAAACCAATGTCGGCACCGAATCAATAATTATTATAATAAAATCGCAGTCGAAACAAAAATTAATGCTTATATTCGACCGCAATTGAACAAAAAAACTCTGGTACTAACAAAAGTGCGTTTTGAAATATTAAAAAACCGAAAGATAATGGCTTACAAGTTTGTGGTCATTAACACTATATGTATGAAACTATGTTGCAGGCCTGTAGCCAGCTTGTATTGGTAGGGGACTAAACATTTTTAGGAGGCACATACAAGAGTTTCCTAATGAATTAGAAGCAAGCAAGGTTGAAAATTTTCTGGAGGGGATCCTTTCAAAGGGTGCTCAACTTCTCAGGACAGGACAGGAGCAACCACGCCCTATACCCCCATTTGGGGGCCCTCCGCCGCTAAAGGGACCCTCACCCTTACCGGTTGAAACAAAAACCGTTTAAGTTTTAAAGTGTGTCTAGCATCTCGCTTGCTTCGCTCTCGAGTTAGGGGTCCCCACTATGGAATTTGGGGAAGCCCCAAACCTGTCTGCTCCGGCACTGCCCCTGGACCCCCTATTGCTGCGGATCCGCTAAGCTAACATGCAACGCTCAGACCTATAGCCAGCTGAACGTGCAAAGGGGCTAAAAATTTATAGGTGTTGTTGACAGATTTCCGGAAGGAGCAAGGTGAATCCTGTTTGCTCGCTTCGCGTTTTATAGTATGAAATCTGTTGCAAATACAACTCATGGAATAAATTTTGCGTGACACAGTTTTTCAATGGTGTTTTACTACACGAAGCTCTTGTAGTTAATAGCTTCGCTTAGTTCAACTTAAATTTTTAAAAATATGTAAGCGTTTCGCCGTACTTTGCAAAGTTCTTACAATTTAAGAGGTAAAGGTCGCGTGTGTTTTTCTTAAAGATTCCGACCCGTAGCCAGGTTCACTTGCTAGATGAGCCAAAACTGTTATAGGAGGGGCACATTGTTGATTTCACAAATCATCAATACTGCTATTAAACATTAAAGAAGACCTCCGAACAGATTAACATCCGGATCAAAACGTCAAAATGTTTCAATTACAACCGCGCACTTTTGCAAGTTATGAAGGATTGCATGCATTATGAACTGAACCGAACGCAAAAATGCACATTGCCGTGCGAGCAAGCAAAATAAATTGCAGTGTTAGTATAAGCAGTCCGCAATCAGTATTTGATAATAAGAAAGTAAGCAAAAGTCTAATCGAGGCTCAAACGTCATTATATTAAAAACATTTATCCTGACAAACAGTGAACACTGGTGTACGGGTATTTTTGTGACCGAAATTGCTAAAAAACTCGAAAAACCCACTTTTACAGGCAGTAAAATAATTTGCAGACGTGAAAAAATTTTCTCGCTCGTTCTGCTCGTTCGCTAAATAAGTTTTACTCGAAGTTATTTTCTTCTAATATAGCATTCTGGCTATACGCTTCTTAGCATTGAGTTCCGTAAGGCGTCAATCTGTCGCCGGCCGTCGTTGCGACCTTTTAGTGCATCCAATGCCCATTAAATATAAGTTTATTCGTGATCATCATGCAGTGCAATCAGTGGCGGATCCAGGATCTCAAAATGGGGGGGGGGGCAAAATTTCACAGGTAATAAACTTACTTTTGACCCACACACAAACCACGAACTATTGTCACAAAATTGCTAAGTATACAATTTTTGTCGAGATGCTGTTGGGGGGGGGCACGGCCGGGGTGGTCCCCCATGGATCCGCCATTGAGTGCAATATACTTAAATTCAAAACTTACATTTTCTGCTGCCTCGTTCCAGTTCTATGCTTTCTTTGCCGAAAGTAGACTTAGAGGTTTTAAATTTGTTTCGCTCAGAAGTACTACTGGACGATAGTGTTGTATGATTTGTGGCATTCGCCTGTCGGTTAACGGCAACCCTAGTGGGGAGATTTGAATTTCGGTTAGCTTTTTGCGAACGTGAATTTGCCTCAGAAAACGACACGGAAAAATTACGAAACGAAATAATTGAATAGTTTGTTGAATCGTCTGTTTGGAGGAGTTGAAATTTGCGTTTAAGTGAAGTGGATTCATTTAGGTTTGTTCTGGAGGTTGTTCGGTTTAGCCCAACGTTCGTTTGAATCCGATGATTTTTGGGAAAAATGGACGTCGTTGGTGCGTGTTTAACAGAAGTTGAATTGTTCGTCTTCAGGTTATGAATCACCAAAGTTCTTGTGGAGTTTTTTGGCAACGTTGTTTGATGAAGTTGTCTGTTCGAAATGAAAGAGATATTACTGGGACTAAAGGTGAGTTTAGTGTGGAGATTTGTGATTGTTTCGGGTTTTTTGACCAGGCCAACTGACGAGGCTAAATTTGACATCGTTCGGTTTTCTTTGTTTTCAGCGCCTTTTACTTCTGTTTCGTCCAACGTCTCAAGATCGTTGAACAGATTAGTTGAATCGTGAGAACTTACCAACTTGTCTGGCTGTTCATTTCGTTTTTGTTTCTGTTGAGTTCCTCGGAATTTGCCATTTGTTGCATCCACTGGCATTGTTGTCGCCTCAACTTTACTCTTCCACAATTGAGTTTTTTCCGACTCCAGATCAGACTCAAATCCAAACCCATACTGCTTAGGATTAGGCGAGGTCCGATAGTTTGGTTCAAACCAACCAATTAATTCTTCTGTATCAAGTTGCGTACCATGATCGTGCAACTCACCTGGGTAGTGAATGTGCCAACCGTCTGCATCTGTTAATATTTCGTACTTGTCTTGTTGCTGAAATCTTACAGTTTGGTTCATTTTGCCAGACTTAGAGCTACCAGCGATGCGCCTACTTGATGCTTGGGCTTCAATTTTTTCTGAGCTGTCAATTTTAGTGGACGCCAAGTGTCGTTTCCGGTGCCCCGAGTGATTGTTGTCGTTTAACTCAAGTTCCCGTCGAACGGCTATATAGCTTAGCCTAGATTGTGAATTATTTGGTTTAATACTTGTGATATTTTGTTGAAATTGACTGGACCCGTTGTTAGACTGTTGGATAGATTTAAAAAATTGCCGACTACTAGAAGCTCGACTATTATATCGCAGTGGTTTGAGATCGTTCCAATTAATATCTGAATTGTGAGATTCTAACTTCGGTTTACCTGCTACGCTCAACTGAGCTTTGTTGTCTTCTTTGCCATGGCTAGAAATGGTATGTGTAGTAGGTTTGTGACCTGACTTAAACGGCAGTAACTTTACCGAAACTCTGCTCAGAGCGTCATGTTTAACGTATGCACGCGAATTTTGATTCCCTGCAGAACGTCCAATAATGTCTCTTGTTTCCAAATTTGATTCAATATTTTTAAATTCATATTTAAACCGCTGGTTTTGATTCGTTTGTCCATCTTGAATATGATCTGATTTTATTGGCTGATACTTGTGACGAACACCGTCTTGCGTTACGATTACCGGCACAGGAACGGTTTCTATTGGTCGAAAACCAAAACAACCAATTTCATCAGACCAATCAGCGCAGTCCGGATGCCGGTTGCATTTAGCAAGTGACGGGACACAATGCACTGGGCCAGATCGGCATTGAAACTCATGAATAAAGCATTGTGACGAATGAATGAGTATCGGTTCGGCAGAGTCGTCTTGGAGTTTATGCATGAACGCTGGCGGTGAAGTTGCATCATGGGCAGGAACGAATATAAACGGAGGCTGAGCTAAAGCGTCAATAAAACTATAAAACATCAGTTACCGAAAAAAATTGGTATTTCTCTGATACGAACAGGGGAAAGTTTAACAAACAGCAAATAAACCCCGTAAGCGCGTACTAAAGAGCAGATTTAAAAACGATTTTGCAAAACTATTACATATAAGTCTTGAAGTTCGAAGGAATTTGTTTTGTTTCACTGATAATACAATTATGGTGGTAAATTGTTAAACTGAATTGAATATGACTGAATCTCAACTTTCACATTTGAATTACACTTATCAACGTATTTCAACTATGCATTGGGATTGTGTTGAAGTTAAAGTTTTGTTTTCTGCGCCAGATTACGAGTAGAGTTTCTGTTCAAAAATTTATTGAATTAAACGATATCGTATGAGCGCCTTGTACTATTTTACGAGCAAAACAAGGGAATTCGAATAGTATTACATACATAACAACAAAAGTTAAAAGGGTAACAGATTGTTAGTTAACAACTATTATGTTAACTTTAGTACAGGGCGGAGTATACTGATGACAGATAATAACATTAAAAGTACCGAATAAAATTAACCAATAAACAATACATATAGTCGGAAACGTTGACCTACACGAATCCAATGAAAATATCCCAATGTGCCACCAACAAAGATCTAACGTCTAAACTGGATGCCAATACCTAAACTTACCTTTGAAACTGGGGCCAATGTAAAGATCAGGGGCGGAACGTTTTTCTGTGGGATTAGAAAAGAGTAACTTAAAGCTTTGGACCAATTTTTTCGTTGGCTTAGGCTTAGGCTTTGGTTTAGATTTAGGAATATCATTATAATACTCTTCCGCCCGTGTTCTTTACATTGGCCGAAACTGGCGAGAAAAATATATTGAAACAGCCCTGGCTGAAAGCTATTTATGCAATGCACCCTGTAGCAACGAAAAATCGAGATACAAACAAAAACAAACACAGTGCCTTTCGATGGCGGGTCTCGTGTATTACCCTATGGGTTCAGTGACCCTACCGATGGGGGATTGCAACGAAATACTTCTAAAAACGGCTACAGAAATAGAATTGTAAAACCGGTAATTATTTAAGAAGTCAAAACCCGTCTTCACCAAAAGCATTAAATACAGCGCTACCCTCTTTACTACCCACACGGTAAGCACCCGCTTACCATCAACACCATACGAATGGCCAGGTAACGGAGCTGTTTCAGACTGTTGGGTTGTTCCGGATTCCACCCCTGCGGTGACATCACAACCGGATATTTCATCATCGCCTTCCGGGCAATCTCGACGTCCGTCACATTTTCGGCTGACTGGCAAACAATGCCCTGTGGTGCATTGGTAGTTATCAGCAGGGCAAGGAGGGTACCGACCTCGCGGTCTTGGTTGATAATTGAGACCATGTTGTCTCTCAGATCGTGACACGGATCCGTCAAGGGTCACAATCACTGGGTCTTTTTGCGAATCACTGCTCTCAGGCCGGACTGACTGCGTCTCTGGTGTTTCTACAAGGTCAAAAAGTTGTGTTTCCTGGGTATGATTTGAAGCTTGTTTACGTGCTGGTTCACGAGAGATGTCGATATTCCAAGTAGTCGGGTTTTGGACAGAGCTTGAAGTATAACCTGATCGAGTGTGAAGCAAATCAGGTCCATTTTGTCCAGCTTCAACCGGCTCGGGCGCATTTTGATATCGATGGCTGTCTTCATTTTCAGCGCCGTTAGGAGTTCTGTCGGCCGAAATATCGTAAACGAACCGTGATTTGTCCAACATTTTGCGTGGTTGACGTGTTGCTAGAAAATGTAAATACTTCTCAGACTTATTTTTTTAGTCTAACTCTACATGTTTAGTGTTTTAGAAAATGAAAATTATACTACGATTAGAGCATCTAGAAAGCGCTAATAGCTAATCGAAACAGTATCAGCGACAAATAGCAAACATATCTTGAGCTCAGGAGCGCTAAACTGACAGGTATATATGCGCACGGAAAACGCACTTGTACCCCTAGGCGATCGTAAACATTTTTATTTCCTAGTTATATAGAATAAGTGGAACGTATATAAACTATATTGGCCTGTCAACTAGCATATGCCTAAACCAAAGACTAGATGTGAACCTAAAGCAATATAATAATAATGATGATAATCCTGAGCCTAAGTCTAAGCTTTAATCTTCCCATTACCCAAGTCCAACTACCACAGACCGTCTGTTTCCCAGTCGGCATGGGCCGAACAAGACACTTGGAAAACTGCTGTAGCAGATGTTTTAAAATGTTCTCAACGGAACCCCAGTTGTGCACCGTAATCCATTGTTTCTGGCGGTATCCAGGACCGGCGTTAGGATAGTTGGCCCCGCAAACAGGTCCGAGGGAGCCCCACTAAAATATTTAGAGCTCTATAATTCATTGGTCCGGGGAAAAACTTATAATTTATTAAAATGCCCCCAAGTGTCGGCCCCCAAGGAGGCGCTTCCGTTAGCACTCGCGGCACTCATGCTTGAGTCTAAAACTAAAATCATGCTTGTTTTCAGACACCTCTGAGAATAAGAAAAATTACCTACTTTTTAAGGAACTTGCTTTACAATGAAAACAGAGTATTTACAAACATCACTTCACACAGCGCGAGCTGAGCTTATAAATTCTAAAACTACGTTTTGGTACAAGGTTTAATCCAACATAACGAATCGTAGTTTCTGCAATCGTTCAAGGCATCCATCACACTAGTTAGTAGTAGGCTTTAAAATAAACTAATTTCGGCTCCAAACGGAGCATTGTAACGTTCACTCAACAGTATAGTAGGTCAAAAATGACAAATTCGATAAATGGCTGATATTTCATATTTTAAAATTTACTGGAACTGTTTACCAACTGGTCACAGGTGCTACTGTTTACCTTTAAGGTACATAAACTTGAAACACGGGAATACACGCCAGATGTTGTTATAAAATTGACTGAGACTTTTAAAAACTTGGCTCCGTATTACAATGTATGCCTAAATTCACAAACCGTTCGAGATAAAATGGAAAATCGATTCAGCTTGTCACAAGCCCGTAGCCAGAGAGAGAGCCATGGCTACAGGCGTGAGACATCCGTGAACTTATATCTTCATTTGATTTCATAATTTTAACAAAACGTCCATTTTGCATCGAAAAGCACACACTGCAGGAATGAAGTTGGGTCGTCACAATATGAGTACCACGCGGATCCATGCGTGTTGGACACATATCCTATGTGACCCACGAACCATGATCCAATGACACCATTTTCACCTTAGTATCGGGACTGCCATGGTGCCTGCATCACTCTCAGCAAGGTTGGTGGCGATGGCGGGCTCACTTAAGGGTCGACACAACAACTAACCAGAGTCACAGTGTTTCTCATCGTCTCCACCAGGACAATCTTCTTGTCCGTCACATTGTCGATGAATCGGCAAACAATGCTGCGAACGGCACTGATAGTAGGGGCCGCCTTCGGTTGGGCACGAATTAGGCACAGGTTGGCGTGGACGACCATGACTTGGCCGACTGGTTAATTCTAAATTGGCGACTGAAAATCAAAACCGAATAAAAGTAAATCATTAAAGTTGTACTGTACAGATTCAGCAATTCTGAAATTAGTATAGCAAGCGTCACCGTAGACAATGTTCGTTGAGCTGGAAAAATTCGCTGCTCTTACACACCGTTCGTTCGTTCAACTGGCTTAGTCTGTCGCTCAAGCTTAAGCTTAGGCTTACGTTCACTAAAAAGGCCGTCAATGCTTAAAAGCGTAAAGTTTCGTCTAATCTTAAGCGTTTAAGCCCATGAGAGAACTGTTCAAGAACGAGTTTTGCGTCGTGGCATGAAGCAATGAGCTCCATTGCTGCACGTAAATTCCACAAGATACGCGTACCCACCATTCATATTTAAGCACGAAATTATATTACGTTCAGCGTTCATGACGTGAAGTAAAGGCAAATTATAATGAAAGACAGTTTGTAAATTAACTACTACAGCAGGCAATAGCGCTTGGAGTGAATTAATTTGCAAACCCATATTATTCTCCGCAACCGGAAGATGTTTAGCCATCACAATAGCTGTCATAATTGGTTCACTTTCATAAAGAAAACCAAACTAAACCATATTATAGGTACTATTCTAAAAGCGACCAGGCGATAGGTTAAAAAAGCCCCATCACCAATTAGCAATATCGCTTTTGAAGCATTTGTGTGACGTAATTCTACAGTTTGCCACACAAGCGACTAGTTGCATTAAGCTTCCGAACTGTTTAAAAAACGTTAGGTAGCGTTCAGTATCACTTAGCGGCTTTGTAAAGTAATTACAGAAAACATTTCGATCTTTTTCTGATCAGAGCAACATGAATATTAATATCTGGTCAGTTTTATGAAAACGAATGCGGTCAGAGCCAACAAATTCAAATCAATCGGCGTTTCTAAGCCATCGTAAAGTTCGAGAATGTTTCGTTGGACGAAACTTGACGTTGGCAGATATTGCAAACCAGGGGATACAAAACAAAAGTTAGATTATACTGGCAAAGTTTCATTAATTTATTCAGGGGTAAAAAAATTCGAATGACCTCAAAATCTGACCGATTAAACACATATTCATTGGTCGAGGGAAACCGCTTCAGTGTTGTGCATCCACCATAGTGAGCTAGCTCAAATGGAATTTGAAGACAGATTAAATTTTCCATCTTGCCTGTCACATTAGCGGTATTTTCATATCAGAATATTTGTTTGCATGTTTATTCTATGAAACTCTCAAATCTTGCTTACTCGCTTTCCATTGTCAGTCAGTTAAAAGATTGACAATGTTGAACCGCCTTAGATTACATAATCTGTTTCAGTATTAGGTTGTGTCGTCCCGTTTTCTTTATCTTACGTCCGCAATTGTATGTTTTTCCTCTCTAACGAAGGAAGCTCAGAGGATCATGTCTCCACTTTCTTAGGTTCCTATGTAGCATGTAATTTATCTCTTTTTAATGCATTCATCTCGGGCCCGTAGCCAAGAAGGGGCGGGGGGCTGAGCCCCCCTTGGAACAATTTTGGCCCCCAAGAAAGTTTTCAACCTTCGCTTGTACCTCATTAGAAACCCTTTAATGAAACTCCTGAAAAAAATTTAGCCCTCCCCCCTAGCAAGGTGAGCTGGCTACAGACCTGATTCATCTGTTTAATCAACGTGAGTTTTGGTTCCACCCAGCTTGTTAAACTGGTTACGGGCCTGGATTTGCCACCATGCAACGTTTGCGATCGCTCAACAATTCTTACCTCGCTCAGTCGTATCCTGCCGCTTATTGCCATCAACAACGATGTTGACTTGTTTCTTGAACCGGCGCGGTTTGATATCGACCCAAAATTCGTATGTTCCGCCATCGGATGACGTAACGTCCTGCGGGGAAAACATTAATGGTTGTATTCTGAGTGAGCAGTAGCATACTCTGGTATCTGCTGTGGGCTACCACCAGAAACCTGACTTAAAGATTGACTCTTAAAAATGAATGAACGGTCTACAATGAAATAGGGTTCAAAATGGAAATGAGCTTCGGACCCTTGACCTTTTGTCACTCTGTACGCCCATGTGAGCGAGTTTTTCAAATACATTAGTAGAAACTAAACGAGCACGCTAATGTTTGTAGGGGCACGCTTAGCTATGAAAATGTAGGTGCGCAGGTAAAACATTGTCCAACCAATTTGGCGGATGTCGGGCAAAACTAGGGAGAACAACCACCTTCCACCGGATCCGAAAAGATACCTATGGGTTTCAATTAAAACCGGGAACGCAACACTTTCACCGTGGAAAACGCAGTACCAACGTGGAAGCAAAAATGGTATTAAGCAAGATGAAGCATACACTACCAAGCGAACATATTCATCCTTCGCCGGAAAGATTACTTTAACCAGTATTAAAAAAATTAGGTTACAAAAAAATTTTGCCAAATGCAATAATCTTCTTACCCTCTCAATTAAAAATTGCTGGTCGAATCTTATAAACCTGACAATGTGATTCGATTCACCTTGATTTCTAAATCATATCGTGTGGCGCCGTTTTGATCAGCGTGTCGATTGACTGAAATTCGCTTATCGGTCGTTATTCGAGTGCTTCCGATTGCTAAAATCTTTTCGGGTTTTTTCGCCCATACCACCTGAAAATGTGTCGTATCGGTTAACGGTAGCAGGAGGTTAACGGTAGCAGGATTACGATGAACCTTAACACTCATTAAATAACGCTAAATATTTATTTTGCGGAAGAATTCAATCTTAAACAGCGTGGCTCACGACAGTTGACCCCGGCACTCCGACGCGTTCACGTCAAGACAGCTTCAAGACTTGAGCTCTGGTCAGTGGAGGGGAAATATGGCAAAAAAACCCAGTTTCAGTGTCGGGTTACAAACCAGACCTCGCGACATTTTCAATTGGACAAAGTTACGCAACCAGAAATTGTTAGTAGAAGCAAGAGTGGGTGATATTCACTTGCAGAAGAGTGTGGGACCTCCCCCTGATTGGGGGGTAGTCACCACTTAATCTACATAGTAAACATAGGAGTTAAAATATAATCGGTGCGACTTTAGCTAAAATTCAAAATATTGGTTCAACGTACCCCCCCCAAATAAGGGGGGAGATCAAAAATACAACATACGCTGGGTACATTGTTTTGTGTACAGAATGTACCCAGTTGCACACTCTTGTGAAAATCATCCACTCTTGGTAGAAGCGAAAGGTAAATTTACAGACGCGCTAACAAACCGTAAATATGGCTACTTAAGTAGACAAATGGACACATGATGGTTACCACTTTACCTACGTAAATTCAGCTACGTTGGATTATCTCAGAAAATGCCTTAATATTTGTAATAACTCGAGTTGCTTACTGTCGCTCGCCCCAAATGTTGAACAGCGGCTTCGACTTTAACCGTATCTCCAGGTCGACGATGAACATCGGGAGTAATGAACGAAATCACTGGATCGATGTTACATTGTGCTAAAAGAATTAATTTATAAATGTTAATTCAACTTGACATTTACAGATTGAATTTTGTAGAATTTGCTCGGAATCTGAAAATTAATTTTTTCTGGCATGTACTTGTTTACGCTTACCAACACTAGTGTTAATTTGATGACAGGAAAATGTCCTCTCATGCATCACTGTTTGTTATTTTTATTATTTTAAGCTTAGATTTAGGCTTAGGATTCTGCTTACCCCAGTCACTGCTTTCATCACTACCATCGGAGCAGTCGCGTTTGTTATCGCACACCCATCGTTCATCAATACATCCATTATCTTTGCATTGAAATTCAAACGATGCACAAAGGCGGACACGACGCCGATCTCGAGGAGCTAAAAGACAGCGACAATAAAATCGGTAAACATCTGGTTAAGATATAAACACATTGGTTAGTTGGCCAATGAGGTTTTAGGGTCAAACCAGAGGTATGGCCAGGGCTCCATTTCGAGACGGGATAGCAACGTCTAAAAGTTTTTTGTGTGCGAACGCAGCTAGCGAGAAAAGATTTTGATTTATGCACATTATCTAGTGCCAGTAAAAGTGCTTTTTTCGAATCTTTCCAGAATTTTTTGACTGCATATCTTTCCTTATCTCTCCTTGTTTATACGCCCCTGAAACTAACCCACATTTAACGCTTTTACCAGCTAAACTTTATTAGGATACGACGTGGGAAGAGACCTAAACTAAAAGTACACAGAAAATGTTAGCAGAAATGCATTTTATCACGAAAAAAACTAATTACTAGAATGTGCTTGCCTTTCCAAACATTATTTAGTGAAAAATTGCCGTGAGTTGGAATTCACATAACAGATGGGGAAAATATCTTTGGTTTCTCAGTTGTCGTATATACTGACTCGTGGCCAGTGAGAAAACTTTGCAGGACTCAGCCCCCAGAAATACTGCAGCACCCAGGGCCAGAGCAGCCACTCCCAACACCCCAAGTCGCCTGAAGTCCTTGCTAACCTTTCCTAAAAATTCTTTATCTCCCGTAGTATGTTGAGCTGGCTGCGGACATACATATATGCTAACGGCAGCTTAGCCTGTGGTATTTAAAAAAAAAAACACTTTAGTCGGTCACAATAACAAAAAATTAATTTTTTTTCAAAATTCCCTAGAACCTACTTTTAATACGCCTAAATTCAAGAATCTCAGATTTCACATCTAAATCGCCCAATTTGCCACTGGCTAACAGGCGTTGAAGTTGTTCTTTCAACATTTCGTGATTGTCATTGAATATACTGCTAATATCCACAGTTACAAATGTGCCATTTTTGTCTTCAGAAGCGCTAAAATATTAACAATTATACATCTCAATCCAAGAATCTATTTATTCATCTAATTGTTTGAGTTTAGTAGAATTAAAATTAAAATTAAAAACCATATTCTCAACTGTGTGTAGCAGTTATCGCCCGTTGTCAACAGGTCTTATCACTTTTAAGTAACTGAATCAAATTTTATTTTTGCACGTCAAACGTGGTGGATGTTTTCCGCCGTTGTAAGAGATTTCTTTGGAAAACGGTCAAGAAATAGATTTAACTAGGGCTAGCATTTCAACTGTGATAGCTGCAAAACTATCAGTAGCAGCGAAGTGAAACTGTTGCTCATTGTCGATAGGACAGTCCAGCACTCGAGCAAAACATTGTCTTCTTACTACGGTCGTGTTTTGCTATGGCTACTCACCCTCACGCCATGGATTCCGTACTGTAAGCAAGGCTCCCGTGTGATCCACTTTAAGCATACGGCTAAGATTAGGCCTACGCCTGTGGTGGGAAGTATGCAAAACAATGAAAACATATTTTAACCTTACTTGTCAAATTTAATCACAGTCGCGTGCTGTTGTCCAGGAATGTCTTTGAACGTCGTTTCAATTGCGTTGATGAGCGTCGCAGACGTTTCATTGAACTGAGCTGAATGCGGTTCCGCAAGTGTTGGACTCAACTCGACTGTGGGTAAATTGAGCACGACACGATAGTGAGCTATAATCGACGTTACCGTGTAGTAGTAATAGAACGACGGTGGGAAATTGAATGTCATGGTAATCAGCTGTGTATTGGATATTTGAAGAAGATAATTTAAATTTTCAACTCAGTTTGCACGACTCATGTTAATTATACGGCGCTGTCCACTAAAAAACAAGAGACTAGACTATACAGACTGGGAAGCTTGTTCATATCCTTTGGTTTGCGCTATACTCAATGCGCGGCGCTACACGCCATTAGCTTACCACAACAAAAATTACGTCCTTAGCGCGCAAGGGCGTAGCCAGGGAGGGCCAAGGGGGGCACGCCCCACCAATGATTTTGGAAAAATTTCATTATTGAATAATTTGAGACTAGAATTTCGTGTGCGTGTCACTCCCACACCCTAGATGTTGATGTTTTCTATTAACTGAAAGGACATTGCTTTTGTGGTATATGTACCAAATTTATTTTCTCACGTGTTGTTGTGTGTAGTGACTTTTGTACTGTGCATTTTGATCAAAAACTGTTGCAACGCACGCAGTATTGTGAGTTTCATTAATTATCGCTAATCACAACGGCAATTCGTTACATTATCCTCGATTAGCTAGGGTTGATTACGTTATTAGCGGGACACATCAAACGTTTACTTTTTTTATGCAGGGCGCCGCATGACGCACAATAGTATAGCGCATTCCTTACGCATAGGATAACCCACCCCATACGCATACGATTGCGCCTACGATTTGGCTTACACTTAGACTTATGCTTGCAGTTCTCACGCTTTGGCTCTACCTGCGAAATTATGAGCTAGTTTTCGCCATACCTTAAACTTTAAGCTAAGGCTCGGCATAAGCCTAAACCTAAGTCTAGGCTCAAGCGTAACCTAAATATAACCATAATCCTAAGTCTAAGCCTAAACCTTGTCCTCTCAGTCTCTGAATCCACCGGTTTCAGACCCGTAGCCAGCTCACGTTTCTTTGGGGGGCTTAACAATTTTCAGGAGAACATACAAAAGTTTTCGATGAATTATAGCCAAGGTTGAAAGTTTTGCTAGGTGGGTGGGCAAAATTCTTCCAGGCGGTGCTGAGCCCCCTAGACCCCTCTGGCTACGGGCTTGACCGGTCTCCCAGTCTCATAATGGTCACGCCTATATAATTAGCACGGAGCAACCAAGTATTACAAACATTTTTTTTGATCCTTCCTTAGCAAGACAAAACGGTGTTGTGACTAAAAGAAGAGCTTATTTGTCGACAAAACATAAGCGCAGTATTAAATGCAATGTTAACACAGAACGCGTAAGCATTGAAAAGCTCTGATAAGCAACATCTTTAAAACAGTTCCAAACGGAAAAAATTTTATATTCTTCAAGCAAAATTACACTAGTTTGTTTTGAAAGGATTGCGCAAAAATTGTACAATCATTATCCGACGTGTATAAAAGCTGCTTTCTCAAAGCTAAGATATGCTGCGAATAAAAGGCAAAGAAATATATTAAAATACTGTAGTGACCCGAATAAGAGGGGGGACTGATATTTAATTGGCCTCTCCAAAGGGTACCTCCCCTTTGTTATTCGGTTACAGACTGTTATTTCTTTGTAACCCAGGCTCCGCCGCCCTTCGTTACTGATACATATCCGGTACTGCAATTATCCGTTGAATTAAACGTTTATTCGTCTTGTGTCAATAGCTTTAGCGATGATACAAGGTTAATATACTTACTTCGGCCTGTACTTTCAAAATTTAAGTACGCTTTAAAGTTTC
The DNA here is from genome assembly GCA_030248215.1 of Enoplolaimus lenunculus. Taxonomy (NCBI): domain Eukaryota; kingdom Metazoa; phylum Nematoda; class Enoplea; order Enoplida; family Thoracostomopsidae; genus Enoplolaimus; species Enoplolaimus lenunculus. The sequence continues at coordinate 68,280 of JASANG010003891.1, read as the reverse complement.
GAACTCAAATTATTTGGTCTTGGAGTCATTTATGCGCTACAATTAGGGTTATTTGACATTTATAGGCTCTAATTAGGGTATAGGGACTCTATCCCCTTACGGATTCTTATTAGGGAAACGGACTCCAATTGATTCGAACTCAAAATGGGGACCCCCTCTTATTATCCCTCCCCCTCTTATTCGGGTCAATACAGTACGTTTGAAAAAAATTAAATATCCAGTTGAATTTAACTAGTTCAATCTGCCCCCGCTTTGGCCACGTGCCCACGTAAAAAAACTACAAAATCAAAATTAATCCCAATTGTACAAACGGAACTTCACAGAATCAGTGTTATAATTGACCAGAATTTGCATCGAAATATTGCCGGTCACATTTTTACGATTATAAAGTTAAAAAATATATTTCAAATTTAAACTTTATAGATACATTTGGGGCCAATAAAAACAATACTGAAACCAAACAAAAAGCAAAAACCGACGAAAAAAACACCCAAAAACTTGCGTAATTTCTACAATCAAACGTATTGCTGTTGCCAGAAGCGTAACCCCAAGTTTCATTTTGAAAGGGTATACCAACATATAATAGAAAAAATTTTTAACCTCTAGGATGTTAACGTTAGTGTATACTATATTACTTTTTAACAGTGTTTTTTCTTGTCTTGCCAGAAATTTCGGGAGGGTAGGGTTGTACGTACCCTAAATTTTTGCCCTTCTATATGCATCTGACTTAAGTGTAATTGAAAATTTAATATATATCCATTATTAAAACCAGCTGCGCAGCCACGATTTTACATCCGTGCGGTATAACCTCATTTTTGTTAGCAAAGCAAGTGAGTCCTTTTTTGACCACTAACGACCAGTATTGTTTTCCAGAAAGTTTGGGTGATTAATTCCGTTTCCTCTCCACCCCCCTTTCTCTTGAACATAATTTATAACAACAAAAAACTTTGATGCGAATGTTTGCGTTAACTTTCAGTAGTTCCTTGAAATTTTAGGATCGGCCAGTAGCATACTACCACACTCTTATCAATCTTAAAATGTTTTGACTTTCACGTCGTTTCGAATTTATTATCTGTAGCTAAATTTAATGTTATATAAACATCGGCTTATAATATTTGCTTCTATTAAAACCAATTTGAACCACGTAAAATCATATTCATGACATAGCAGCGTCAGAATGTTTTCCCAAAAACCAACCGGTAAAAATCTAATTTTTAGAAAAAATGTATATATACACATATATATCAAGGTGCAGCCATATTACAATTTACCGGAACCGGAATTTGAAAAAATACAGCAAACGGAACCGGACGCGGAAAATGAAAATACATGCCACCGAAAAATTTATTTTAATTTTCTTTTTTGCAATATTACAGTTAAAATAACGTATTTTAGATTTTCATAATCCACGGAAGTGAAATCTACCTTCGAAGGGTTTTTTGGCGATTGTCAAGGTTTGTATACTATACCATTAATGAAATCTATGTAATTTTTATTGTCATTTTTAGCAAAATATCTTAATTTCCGCCGACCAAATTTTGATACCGGAAATTTTAGTTCGCGTAAATATTTACTGGAACCGGAAGGTGAAAAAATGACGGAACCGGAACCAAAATTCCGCTTGCACTTTGATGTATATAAATATATATATAAAGTTACGCTCTGTTATAAGTTAATTTGTTAACAATTCGAATTAAATTAAACCAAGTTTTAAAAATTCCAGTTGCAGTTGCTCGCAACTTTATGCTGACCCGTAGCCATAGGAGGAAAGGCCCGCTCACCCTTTTACAAAAATTTTTGGCATCCTACTGCTCGACTGCAAGTCGTCTAAAATCCTTGTATGCTCATTCTAAAGAATTTTTCGCCGTCTAGCAAGGTGAGCTAGCTACCGCAAGGGGTCTGAATTAAATTCTTACCTTTAGGATTGTTGTTGACTCGCACGGCTTGCGAACAAATTGGCAGTTGTGACGTTGTAAGCAAGAGCACAACCAAACAGGTCAAGTGCCAACTATGGCTTAAACTTGCGAACCAGGGTACGTTTGATGATTTGGAAGCCATAAGAAAAAAAGGCCTCCACTCGCTGGAGATTACACTTCAACAGCACTGTGGTGTGTGTGTGTGCGGTGTTCACACCACACTAAAATCGTTGCAATAAACGTATCTTGAGATTTACAGTGATTTGTGCCTAAATAATGGCAGTTTTGCGTAAAATATTAATTTAAACTCTAAGTAAGGTCAATTATATTATATACTAAATAATGCATATGACGTAAAACCTAAAAAGTTAAAAAAATAACAATTTGGCAGCCTGTGTTCTCGGCTGAATATGTAGTAACGGTTGTACTTTTATGGCATATTTTTGCCCCATAGAGAACGGTCAATCCCATGCGATTCACACATATCACGAATGAACTACAGCTACTCCTAATCAAACCGTCATAAAGCATAATTAAGCCGCTAGCAACAGTTGAGCTTCCTCAGATTTAACCGAGCTGATCACATATTGGTATAAAACAAATCTTATCTCTATACGTGGTAAGAACTCAATTTTATTTCGCCCTGGAGTCATTTGTGTACTACAATCAAGGATAATTAACATTTACGGACTCTTATTACGGATACTGACTCCTATTGATTGAGACTCAAAATAGGGACCCCGGTCTTATTACTCCCCATATTCGGGTCACTACAACATACACGTAATTTGGGCAGTTTTCCAGCTTTGATTTGCATGAATCGACCTTTGATACAAGGAAACGTATTTGCAAATTAACTATAAATGCCGATTTTTTTAACCATGTATATATAAAAATGAACTCGTGAGATAAATAAAACATTTTGCAAATGTTGCAACGTCGTTGACAAGTTACATTAAATTTGCAAAGCATTGAAGATTTTAAGGCATACACTGCTAATTCGTAAATCGAACCACTCTTTTCAACTCGTGTGCTTTTCCATAAGAGTTTACTTAGCATTGTTGCTTGGAACAACTGGTCTACCGCGTGGCTTTTGTTTCGTTACAATCTTTATATCTAATTTTATAATTTAACAAATTTTACAAGCTTCAAAACAGATTTTTTGTAAAAAACGCACTTCGAATAAACTTTGAACAAACGTTTACACACTGCTTTAAATGTCAGAATTTTAAAAAACGCCAAAGGAACCTTAAAGTAAAAAATTTTGATTTCCATATCGATAGTACTGAGAACGGATCACAGTCGGATTCAAAAATTTCTTTTCAAACCCGACACAATATATTTAAAAAACAAAACTTGCGAGCGAATCAAACGCGAAGCCAAACGCAATTTTAGTACTAAAATGTTTGTATACAATTTTGGTTTCCTGGCTACGCCCATATGCTGATAAAAAACACAAAATTTGGCCGGCACTGCCGGACCTTTGAATTTAAACGTGCACAACTTAAAATAATGCAACAAATTTTGAAAATTCCATATATCTCATGTTAAAGCAACTGTTATGTAACACTGACATAATTAGATTAGCGTATAGTATCCTAAATTTAAACTTGCAAAAACTTAATGGCGGAAGTCCAGAAATTGCTGTCTCAGCTGGCGAAAATCACCATTTCTGTGCTGTTCTGTACACTGGCCGTTGCCAGAAGGTTAAACCCAGCAAACTCTGGCGCAAAACTAGCATAGGATAAAATCCGTTTCAACTGGCTAAAAAATATTTGATTTACACACAAACTATGTATAAATATTTTGATTGGTATGCCCCACCCCGAAGTCAAAAATCCTGGTGACATTCATGTGGTATGCTGTTTTTTGCAACGTTACAACGAACTCGATGTATACAGACACAAAAAGACACTGCAAAACTGTATAATGCAAGCAATTTGAAATGCTTTAATGTTTATTGTGATTTATTTTATGGTTTACGATTGGCAGTCAGGCGCGCACCCAGGAAGGTCTGCGGATCTAAGCTGTCAATCCATGTGCCAACGGACCTATGCAACTTAGAGCTTAAAATTCTCATTGGGACACATGAATATTATTTTGTATCAAACATTCAGATTGCTTCGCTAGCGAATTCCTCAGAACTCAACGTTTACTGTAACTCTTGATTGCGTGGATCCTCACTAAAACTTATCAAGCAATATAATTAGCCTAGGCGACGAAAGATCTATGCGAAAATTGCAGGAAACCTGAACGAATCTATCTACATCTTCCAGAATCAACTCCGAGTACACTAAAAATTATCCTTACAGTAATATAAAAATAATACTATTAAGCCCTATTTTTAAAGCTAAACTTGAACCCATAAACTAGTGTGGTTTGTATGAACTTAAAAAACAACAGCAACCGTTCAATTTAACTCTATTTACAGACGGGATTGAATTTACAAAAAAATCTACATTATCTCCAAACGTTGACACTATCAACATTTCACAGCCCAACGATTTAAAAGTTACAAACAAATCCAAATGCCTCATCGGGTAATTTTTACACACTGGAGGTCTAGTGAACGTTGCATAACATTAGAACTCGCGGGCGACAAGCCAAACGTAACATTTGTATAAAATCGCAATATTAATTATTTGGACCGTGTTGGAGGGGCCCGTGGCTTAGGTGGACCACTAGATTTGTACCAGGGAGCAAATCGTCAAAAAAATTGCAAAAAATCGGAGGGATATATTTGAGTTGCGTTTGACTCGTTGTCACAATACTGCACTGCGTTTAATTTTATTGCATAATATACAGAGCGATCGCGGCATTTATGGTTTTAATGTCAATATTATATTAATGCAAAAGGCGTACAACGCTTAAAAACTTGCATTGTGTACTGCTAAAATAAGGTGTATTTAGCCGCGCAGAAACACTAAGCAATACATAGATTTTGCTAAAATGCAATAGCAATAAATGTATACAGAGTGTCTTAACATTTGCAAAAACAAAGACCCCCGCAACAGAAACGTCTTTACAACCTTAGTCTGCGAACTCTGCGCTGTTTTTGTAACGTCTATAGCAGCCCCGGCAGTAACGGTTCTTGGGAGATCGGCAAGGGACACTTGAGAGTATACCGAACTGAATGAGCTAGAAAACGCTTTTACGCCCAAACTGATGATGACGCAAAACAAAAACGAATACATAAAAAGTTAAAATTAGTGTATTTGAACATAAATTAATTTACAAACGATGATGCATCTTATAAGCATTTACGTATCCAGCAATTTGAAACAAACGGTTGACCCCGACAGAAAAACAACTAAAACATTACACTTTTCAAATAGAATTGGCAAATTGGTATTAATTACTAAATTAGACAGTGGATCCTACTTGACACAAAAAATTGAAGGTCACCGTCTCCCTCCCGCGTTTCTGTCGGTACAACGTCCCTGAAAATGAGCATGTATACGTTGACGTCGCAGCTAAAGCTGTGAAATTGCTAAACACTTTTCTTTAATGACAATTAACAGACCAGCGGTAACGGCATCGTTCAGCTTAGAATGCAATATAATGCCGCTCCTTGTTAAAAGCCGGATTACCGATACAACAGTAGACACCGCGACAAGAAGTGCGGGCGGCGTTTAAAGATTTTCAAAACCAAAATTTTGTATTAGATGCTAATGCTTAAATTGCGTTTAGCTTCTCCCTCGCATAACTCGCATTTTCGTAACCTGTGTTGTAATCCTGAACACCGCATAAGAGACGTGATGAATCATATTTCAATTAACTGATGATAATAAGTTTTTTTGTTACATCAGATAGCAAGCCAAGATTTAGAGTTGCGCTACACTTCACTGTGCCGCACACCGCTATGAGTTTGGTGGCGTGCAGTGGCGTTGGACGGCGTGTGGCGGCGTTCGGCGACACGCTCCAAGTATAGCGCAATCGTAAATACGCTGACAACAGCGGCGGATCCGAGGCAGATAAGTTGTTTCAAACAAAATTTATGCTTTGATTGACTCAATTTTATTTTCAGAGATAAATTAATTGTGAGAAAACACAAATATTTAAAGCAAAAGTGCGCAAAACGTCTCATGGAATTTTCGAGTCATTTAACTTTGATCACAGATTTGGTTAACTACGTTAGCGGACACAAAAGCCTGATGCTGTGCTGGCTACGGGCATGTTGCAACTTCAGCCCAAGTATGCATTGGGGTAGCACTTGGTTTCTGTGGTACTCCTATAGAGTAAGCTTACGCTTTAGACTAATATTTTTGCTTAGGCTTAAGCTTGGGTCAGGAATATGCTTATACTACGATTACGACCATGATCTTTACATTGGCCGCAACTTGAAAGTAGCCGACGTACAGTACACAAAATTTGATGTGCTAGAAAATCGCACAACAGCTATTAAACAGAATCTAAGCAAAAATTTAAAAGCATCGTTTTTACGCGGAACTGAAGATGTTCTAAATTGCGAAACTGAATGGAAAAGTATGTCTTCTCGCAATCCACCCGGCAATTTCGTTTTGTTTATATTTGCAGTTTGAAAATTGTTCAATGAGTATCGTTTAGTAGAGAAAATATTTATATAAAATGGCTCTTAGATGATGATCATAAAAGAAGCAAAACATATTGTTTAGCGCTAGCAATTGAAATGGCGACCTCCTTACAGCGTCGTCATTTGGGGACTCGGAAGGACACAGCGGCGAGTACGTCAGTGGGCGGCGCCTACAAGGAGTCAACCACATTTAGCATTAAATTATGATACAAATAATTTTATTGATCAAGCGTTTGCTATTTCCAATGCCATGTTATAGTTTTGCGAGTTTGCCGATATGCTAGCACTCTTGATAAGCTATCGGTGATCATAAGAGCACAAGCCAATTTCAAAGGTTAATTTACAAAAACCTACGCTATTATGTGCAGTGCTCGTTTGGATTTCTTAACTACATGAATCACAGATTTCGTTGCTTTCGTGTGAAATTCAAATGAAAGCAATTACGAAAAAACTCCCTCCAAAGCCGCGTCGTAAACAGTCTTTGAAAAATGCTAAAATTTTGGTGTGGAAAAAATGCGGGTAGCCGGTATAAGTTTTTAGCGTGGGTACACCTGGAGATAAAAAAATTTTATGTTCACGGGATAAGCGCAAGTCGAGTAAAATATTTCTTATCCGGATCGCAATATGGTTACGCACACTTCTGTGAGCCACAAACACAAAATACTGAAATCTATGGGGGTGTGTCCGGTCTGTAAATTGAGGAAGAACAACTTAAAATAGTTGGAAAGACTTCCTGCAAAAAAATGCAAATTGTTTACATCTTTGCGTACGTCCGCTTCACTAAAGTTATTGACCATATTTTATACCGAAATGTGCATATTTTTATATTTCTGGCGAGAAAATGAAAATATTGCACGCGGTGCGTGAAATCACAAAGACAACAAATATTATTATTATTATTATTATGATCTAAGCACACATTTACGTCGCACATACCCCTGGCGGTCGCAAGGAGAGGGGCGCACGAGCCATGACCCCAGGAATCAAAACGAAAATTTTGCATTAACGTTTAGTACTAAAATTGCGTTTGGTTTTTCGCTCGCTCTGGCTTCTGTAAACACTATTATATTAAATCGTGCGTCATTTAGACAAAAATTCCTTAGCACCGCAGTTGGTCGCCGCGGACGAAAAATGTTGTAGCTGCTGTAAAATTTGATTGTTCTGTTGTCGCAGCTTGTGGTGATATGCTTATAAACGCAAACACGCTACAGTCATACTTCGTTGAAACGGCAATAATTTCTAGAAACAATCTGTTAAACTTTATAAACATTTTAGTACGAGCGAAGTGTAAACAAATCAGCAATTATTTACAGTGACCAGTCGCCGCATATTTGGTTTAGTGTCACAGCGATGGCTCCGCATAGTTCAACTAAATGTAAACATAGAAATGGGTTGTTTGAAAAATATTTGGCACCGGTTTCAGCACATTGTATATATGTCGAATACAAAAAATAAAATATATTTAGTCTTAAACTGAAACTGCCAAATTCTCAAAGTTAAAAATACGTTTATTGCTGGCAACGCTTGACCACTGAAAATTTCAACATACACACCTGAGGGACTTCGCACAGTTGAATCAGGCGCTGAGTTTTCAGACGCGTAGCCAGTTTATCTCGCTGAGGGACGCTACAAAATTTTGCACGAGGGGCATACAAGGGTTTTTGTTGACTTACAAGCAAAGCTGAAAATTTTCAAGGGTGGGGGTAAAATTTTTCAAGGAGGGGTTGAACCCTCCCTGCCCCGGGTTAACTGCGGGCCCCCGTGAGTTTAGCTTGAAATTTATGGTTATGAAAGTTAAATTTTATACTGAATTTCGATAATTTTTTGGGACAATTGAAAATATTGGTTCAAAATTGCTGCACATTAAACCTGTAAAAACCTGAATAGCCGATGTTATTCTATAAGAACAACGGTTTGTAACTTGCAGTAGTAATAAAAAAGCGGTTTCCAATTTGTGAATGTAAGCCTTAACTTAAAACTATGGAAAAGAATGAAATTTAAGCCTACCCCCATATGTATATCGGCGGTTTCTGTTTAATGTTTTTTACGCCTTGCAATGTTGCAGAAAATAGAATTTAAATTCAGGCAAAAGTTCCAATGTTTTTTGCTAATGACAACCGGAAGGTTAAAAACATACAACGGCAAATAATACAACATTGTCGGACGTAGGGGAAAATGCCGCCATATTACAGATGTCATTGTCTTCGCCTTCGGTCGAAATATTTTTGACATTAAACCTATTTACTGTATTGACCCGAATAAGAGGGGGAGGGGTAATAAGACGGGGGTTCCCCATTTTGAGTCCGAATCAATTGGAGTCCGTATCCCTAGTAGTAGTCCGTAAGCGGATAGAGTCCATAACCCTAATTAGAGTTCATAAATGTAATGTAACCCTAATTGTAGCGCATAAATGACTCCAGGACCAAATAACTTGAGTTCGAAACGTTAAAGCGTACTTAAATTTTGAAAGTACGTTCCTAAGTATAACCTTGTATTATCGCTCAAGCTACACAAGTGAAATAAATGTTTACTTCAACGTATAATTGCAGTACCGGATATATAGTCTGTAACCGAACAACAAGGGGGGTACCCTCTGGAGAGGCAAAATAAATATCTGCCCCCTCCCCTCTTAATCGGGTCACTACAGTATGTTAGCTGAATGTTCTTACCACGCAAAAATACAATATCCTACTAGTGATTCCTAACTAAATTACTGCTAAACGAAAAGCTAACTAGCACATAAATGTAGAAACTTTTCACTCATTGCAATAAAAATTATATAACAGAACTCATTGCTTAAACGTCCGGCCCATCTTAACTACTGGTGCGTGTTTACTAAGCTTAAACCTAGGTCTAAATATCTAAACCTAAGCTTATGCCTATTAAACATAAACCTAATCAAAAGCATATAGGCCCCAGTGTATGCCTAAAAGTTCAAAGTGCCTAAGTTTCACAGTTATTCTTGTATTTCATTTGGCAAGCCCCTATATTTAACACGGGCCAAATAACCCAGCTTGATAAAAGATTCTGGAACACAAAATACAACAGCTGCTTGAACGGCGTGTAATTTTTTGAAGTAATTTTACCAGGTATTGACTAATGTATATATATTATTAAAGCTGAAACGCCCCACATTTGTATTTTGGGCAACATTCCAGCATTACTTTGTTTACAATATTTTCTCACAACAGAAATGTAATTATTCTATGGAAAAAAATTCCACATGCAGATTGTTGCAAGTTCGATAACTTTTGCGGATTGCGTAAAGCCGGCTGACTAGTTAAATTTATAAGTAATTGATCAGATTCCCGTGTTGTTTTTTGAGGCTGTGTTCTCTATAAAAATTTCTTCACTATTGCCTTTTCCGACATTTATTTGGTTTTTGATTTCAGATTATAAATATTTCATCAGTTTTCATTTTGCAATGCTACTTGTTAATTTCGTGTGTAATCAGAAATGAAATAGATGCTGGCTTTGTTAACTTATCTGGTCCATGTATAGAACAGGCTCGGAAGATTTTCCTGCGGTGCTGTAAAAGAGTCAGCTTATGCTTTAGACTGACTTTTTTACTTAGGCTTAGGCTTAGGCTTACGCTTAGGAATAGGGTCATCCTTACCGCTTAGGCTCATTCTTAGGCTTAGGCTTAGGAATACGCTTGTACTACTGTTACTGTCCTGTTCTATACATGGGCCAGTAATCCTATAATCAAATCCGCTTACTTTATTTTTCTAAAATACAGAAAAACAGAAGTTTTTGCTTTTTTTGCCGATAATTCCTAAAATGCTCGGTCCTGACCCCGACGCTTACTTTTACTGTTTTTGCTGTAACTTTGCCAGAAAATCTAGAAGCTAAAATCAGTTTCGGTCTTATCAGATAAGAATTTTTTCAGCGTTTATATTTTTGTACTGGTGGTGTTTTTGTTACAATTTGTTCTCAGTCGTTAAGTGTGGACTTAAGCGCTGGTGATAAGCAACAAAAAAACTGTGTCGGTTCGGAATCTGTGATTTATATGGAAAATCGTTTTCTGACCTAAAATAGTCGCTGTTGCATTAAATAATTTTTCTTGTATAAAATTTTTTTGAAACGTACGCCGTTTAAACCTCTGCACCGTTCATTTATTAGCAAGAAGCTTTACGTTTGCCGAGCCGTTATCATTGCTACTGAACGCCCAGTCGAACATATATGTGACTTAAATTGATTAAATCTGAACCTAACCAATTTATACGTTAGACGCCCGTAGCCAAGAAAGGCTGGGGGGCTCAGACACCGACAAAAAATTTTGTACCCCGAAGAAACTTTCCCACCCTGCTTGTAAGCCAACGAAAACCTATGTATACCTCTCCGGAAAATTTTTTTGAGTCCGAGTACGTATCGTCACTATTGCAGGTACCGGTGCTGTATCATGTGAACGTAAACGAGTTTTCTACTTAGTGGCCTTTAAATGTTTGGTTTACAGCTAAACTAACTATTAATAATGCCTAACCGCAGTCGACGCCCTACTCATCGTAGCAGTTATGGATCAATTAAGTTATCGCCTGATTTCCCTACTAACAACAACCTATTGGTACCAGATCAGAATAACATATCTTTCGGCGGCCAGAAAAAACTGCGTGGTGACAGCTATCAACGGTTTACAAACAACGACTCAATCGAGTCTTACATCAGTTCAGGGTCACACGCTCGATCCAACGACAAAAACTCAACGCTTGACGTGTCCAACGTTGAAAATGTGCCAATTTTGCGACTTAAACGGTTATGTAAGTGCAGCTGAGATGGATGATGCAAGATATGCCATGAAGTTGCTTAAACCAAGAACCGTTGGCAGCCAAACATGTTTTACAGTGCCAAATATAAAATTAGCTGAAAGTTTGTGGCTAAAAATCCCATGAAGTAACTTGCAAGTGCAACAACGATGCTGAGTCGAGTCAACGGGAGCAAATGAGACAGCTGACCTGTTCTACTGGTCGTGGTTGGTTATTACATTTGTGGCAAAGTTTTTTCGCACGAAAACCTACGACTGTATACTCAAATATGTGTAGCATTTACCACCAGTTGGTGATAGATATTGTAACTTTCGAACCAGTGAATGCTTTGGCTCAAAATTTAGCACATTTTTTCATATGATTTACTACTCTACTCTTGTACCAATTTTAAGTTCAACAACAGTAATAGTTAGTGAGTTTGAAACCTATCATTAACTGAGGATAATTTCTATACACATTTGAGAATTTGGGCCCTTTATATAGAGAAACGATAGCTTAAAGTTTGCATGACGGCGTAGCTCAATGGTTAACACAACAGTGGACCGGCAATCAGCACGATGTGGTCTGAACCGCATCCTAAATGGTACCACGTTCACTTCTCATTGCGGTGACAAGCACAGTAGTCAGTCCGTTCTTCGTAGCTTGAAGCATTGTTTTACCAACTAAGATTTAGTATTTTATTTAATAGCACATTGGTTATCCGGGTGCCACTGAAAAGTTATACGTAATCTGAATTATTACGCACAATTTTTGACGAAATTTCGAAAATATCTTGAGCAAATTTACATGGTTTAAAAAGTTCTACGTGTACATTTCAGCTTTTCACGATGACGGTCCAACTCACTGGACGATGGCAATATTCATTCTCATCAATTCGATGGTTGGCGCTGGTATTTTGACCCTGCCATACGGAGTGATGCACTCTGGTGGGTTGATCCCGGGTCTAATTTCGGAAGCTATTATGGTTATCATAACGTTTGGATCCGCTCTACTTCTAGGGTGGCTAAAAACCGGCGATAAAGAAATACATTCTTTACAAGTCAGTTTGACCGTTAGTATTTAACGGACCCATGACCTTGGACCGAGCGTAGAAACGGTTTAGGACATGGCACCTGAAATATGTGCCGTTTAGTCATATTTTACGACAAAACGTAAAAAAATTTATTACGATATGTGGTCATCTTTGGTTCATGCGTGCAATAATTATTTGATCACTGATCGTTCATATGTAACACCAAAATGTTAAAAAGAAACTGAAGCCATAAGGACCAGAAGCTCTCGCCAAGCACGCCCACCCTTTATAGAAAATGTCCAACCTTGCTTCACTGTAGTGGCCCAAATCAGAGGTGGTAATAAGAGGAGGATCTTCATTTTGAATCCCAATCAATTGGAGTATGCATTCCTAATAAAACTTTTAAGCACACTTAAGTTTTGAAAGTACATTCCTAAGTATAACATAGAATTATCGCTCAAGCTTTTGATACAGGATAATAAATAAATAAGCGTTTATTGAACGGATAGTTGCAATACCGGATATATATCTTTTACGAAGCAAGGCGGAGGGCGGGTTAAAAATAAATAGCAGTCCGTAACCGATTTACAGCAGGGGGTACCCTCTGGAGACGCCAAATGAATATCAGTCCCTCCTGTTATTTGAGTCACTACAATAAAAGTCATCGAAAACACTTGTATTCTCCTTAAGAATATCTAGCCCCCGTAGCAAGGTGACCTGGCTACAAGCCTGGTCACGCAGCTTATATCTAGCCAATGAGATTTGACCATGTTAGAAACTGTCGCCTTCCCTATCTAATAGTTTGTTATAAAAAAACTATAACGTCAAGCTGCTCAGATAATTTATTATTTTAGGACATTGCTGGTTACTATTTGGGTCGATTAGGTCAAACATTAGCATCGTTATCGTTAGTGACGCTATATTTCATGGCTTGCGTCGCATACATCACCGCAGTTCGTGATCAAATTGCATCACTTCTCCATGGAAATATGCCGGACGCAGATTTATCGGTTTGGTATTTGACCGGTGGCAAGTTTATCGTCTCAGTCGTTGTACTGGGTTTTGTTGCCCCGTTGTGTTTTCTCGGAAAAATCGATCATTTAAAAGTACAGCAAAAAGTGTTCTGTTAATATAAGGTTTAGGTATACTGGTCGTTCAACCAGAAACCGTATAGGTTACATAAGTAAGAGGGCCAAACATTTTAGCAGACAGAAGAAGCGTAGAACATGTGCTGTATAAAACAGACTTATAATTTCCCAGGTCGTTGATTTATTAATTTTTTTCCATTTTATCGTGGCACTGAAATTGAGCCTGTGAGAAGTTCGTGATTTAGACTTAAGCCTGTACCCTGTATCGCCTGTATAGTTCTTTTCTCGATGTATGCTATTCGCTCTGATTTAGTAAAACGCGGCCGGTAAATGTTTATTATAAATCCCAACCCGCAACCCGTATGACACACAAAATTCCCAAATTTAAGGCCAGCAAATCACAGGTTATGTAATTTAACTGGTACCCGCGACCTGTGGGACACAAAATAACCGAAATTAAGGCCAGCCAATCACAGGTTATGCAATTTACTGGTACCCGAACCGTAAGACACGAAATACCCAAATTAAAGGCCAGCCAATCACAGGTTATGTAATTTAACTGGTAACCCGAGCCGGAATCCTTAAAGCCGACGTCTGAATCTGATTTAATCCAGCCACTGGCTTTACCGTACCCAATACTTTTGCCGTTTTCCAGAATCCGTGCAATTCTAACCCCGTTAGAATTACACCCCGTTAAACCGTGTACTCTAACCCCGTTAGAGTTACACCAAATTTCCGACCAATCTAACCCCGTTAGATTTGGCCCAACCGTTGTAGAATAGTAAATCTAACCCCGTTAGATTCACTAAACTACTTTCCCAGGTTCTCCGGTAATACCCCAAGTTCCCTTTTAGCACATAACACCAGTATTCAATACTGGGTAGATCCTGCGCCCTGCGCAACACCAATAAAGTCCGTGATGCCTGATTTCCTTCACATATTAAGCCGCCGTGACAATCTTAAATTACTTCCACTAAGCCCTACTTACACCAGTCTCGCTCGATCCAACAATAAAACTTAATAACCGCAAGAAGTAAAAACACGTGTAAACGCACCAGAAAAATACCAACCGATTGCAACCACCAAGATGATAATACTGATTCCGGTCCTGGCTACCCATATCGGCATCTCGACCTCATTTGCATTTTTGCCGACACACACAATTGGGTGTCCGCAATGCGGTCGAGGTCGAGAGCCACCCAACCGGTACTACAACAACAACAACAACCACGCCGGAGACACACAATATTAAAAGCACCATTTTGGTGCTGACATAGCCTAGCTATGTCGTTAAGCGCAGATTAGGCCAGCACGATATGCACCATTAATCAATGACGTTCTATGGCCACGCAGGGCCCAGGTAAGTTTACATTGCGGACACAGCCGCCATAGCATAGTTTTACCCATTTTTACGCCTTGTAGCAACGCCTAAGCCTAACTTAAGTTCTAAGAGAGACTAGGTGGAGCCAGGGACTCCCTTAAGGTGTGGTTTTGATATAGGGTTTTATTTTAGTTTTAGTTTTTAGTTTGAAATAGGTTTAAGTGTGGCACAGCCACCTACAGAGCCCTGTCTTGTCGTGGCTAGAGCATTTATACGAGGGCCCCCGAACCTGTGAGAGGGTGCCTCTGTCTATGGCCGCAGCAGCTCATCCAAAAACGAAGGCACATACGCAGAGTGCACGCTATAACGGAATAAGAAAAACCGCGGGTGGACCGAGCGAGAACTGCAAAAGCGTGACTAAACGCAATGTTGACGTAAATTACGCCAAAGCCCCAAAATTATCTGAAATCGTATGTGGAAAATCTTTTGCCGGGAGCCTAAGGTTTCCAACGCTACGTTTCTACACACAAAATAAATTGTCTTGTATTCAAGAAATATGGTCTGAAATTTAAGACAATTCTGTCTTGATGCGAACTCCAGACATATATGTCTTGAATTCAAGACTTTTATTTCTTGAACTTTTCAGAAATATAGGTCTGTAATTTTTCAATCTTAATTGTCTTCAATTTAAGACTTTTTTATGAACGATTAAGAAAAATATGTCTGAAATATCAGACAAATATATTTGAAACAAAACACAGAGACTTGCCATACAAACCGACTCCAATATTGGGGGCTAAAGCTCAACCAAATACTCTAATTTTACAGCTTAAGATACGTCCAAGACGCAAACTTAGGTTGGTTGGAGCCTGAGCTGAACCCGAAATATCTCTGAAATTGGATTATTTACATACTCACTTAAGAATATAAACGGAGCCGCATTTTTACATACCTAAAAATAAAAAATTGTTTCTTGAATAAAAGATAACTATTTCTTGAAATAGAGAAATTTGTGTCTTATAAATTGGCAACAGTAATTTTTTGAATATAAGACATTTATGTTTTAACCATTTGAGAACCGAATTTCTTACCTGTTGAAGGCTATTAATGTCTGATGTCTTGAAAATTTATAAAAGTAGGAGTGTTGAAATTTTAAGACAATTTATTTTGTCTGCAGAGGGTAACGGGTTGTAGCCGTGATATTGCTGAGTCCCTCACTAGCCCAGCGCGATAATTTTAGATCGTCTGCACTATGGCAAGCGTCTGTGTGTTATACATAGCGTCAATGGTAGTCGCCGGTTACTTCGTCCCCGAACTATCTACAAATGTTCAAAACCAGCCGTCAGACACCAACTCCCACGCTCAAGCTTCTACAGCCCTGACAGATATCCTGGTCGCCCCATATTCACCAGATCATCCTCTATGGACCAGAGTAATGTTCGGATTTGCATCGTATATTGCCGCGTACACCTACCACCCAACAGCAGTCTTAGTCTACGACAGTTTATCGCCAAAAACATTTGTTGCTTATACCCGATCGCTTGGGATTGCGTTATGCTGTGCATGCGCATTCTACAATGTTGTTGTCGTATTTGGAATTGCAACATTTGGCAGTAACATTCAATCGATAATTTTACTCAACTACAACAGTCGTCATCCTGTAGCTATTGTTGGTATGATATCGTATACGCTCGAACTATTACTTGTCTATCCTTTGATTCAATTTACAGCACGCGACGGTCTATTAACTCTGATAAAGCAACGCTTTTTGTTGCCAACTGGAAGTCGAAAAGAACACAGAGTTAAAATTGGCTTAGCTGCTGGGTATATTGTGCTATCGTTGGTACTGGCGCTAATTGTACCTCAAATTTTAATTGTAATTCAATTCGCTGGAATTTTTAACGCGTTTTTAATTCTAGTGATCCCAGGACTTTGTTTGATGCAATTTTTGTCCAGCTGGGAGTCAAACTGTCTCAGCGCCGCTGTCAGGGGTGCACTATGGATGGCGGCGTGGTTTTATTTGACATTCGGCTCGTTTGAGATTGGATACTTTACTGTACAAGCGATTAGCAGTACTATTGAACAGATGTAAAACGAAAACGAAAAAATACTGTGCTGTGTGTAACAATTTTACGCTTGCTGGTTATATATATAATTAATTATTTCAAAAGGTCTGTGTCGGCGTATGTATAAAAAAATCAATAAATTCACGGCGGGGTGATACACCGTTGAATGCAATGTACCTGTTGAACAGATCAGATCAACCTAAAGCTGAAACAGGGGATCAAAAATATGTTTGGGGGATGCATACTTTTTCTTAAGTTGTATATAATAGAAGTAGTCACAATATACGTATTATATAATGAAAAAATTTAAATTCAAGTTTTCGGTTCCCGAAGAAGGCCCCCTTGTATAAAAACGGAGTATGTATGAACATATGGGAATGCAACGTATTAATAATGTTTGCTGAAAAATTTGACTCTCCTCCGAGTAGAGGGGGTTGGCCAAAAATGCAACGCGTGCCGGGTAAATTTTTTCTACACAGAATGCATGTACCCAATTGCATGCTCTATTAGAAGTATGCATCATCCACTGTTGCTTTTATACTAAAAGAATACAACGTTACAAAAAATTTTCTTGCCCGCGATGCAAATCTTTTCCCCCAGGGGCTTATGCAAGCTTGGTTTTGGACATATCCCCCCGAAATATCTCCAGACTCGAAAACGTCAATTTTACAGGTTTACGAATGGTCACAAACATTTTTGGCGCTGGCTACGCTTGCTCGCAAAAGGTTTTAAGCTTGGTTACCCATCCCGTATCAAATCCTGGCTACGCCCTTGTCTTGGCCCTCTATGCCAAGAATTTCAGGTTGCAAGGGCTGAACTGTTCGCCAAATTTACTACTATGAACATTTTCATTATGAAACAAAAATTACTTTCAGAAAGAGCAATTAATATAATAAAGTTTAATAAACCAAAACTTTGGAACTGGTTAAAACGTTTAGGAAAAACCGAAAGCAGACATAATGAATATAAGCACAAAGTTCGTAACCAAACTATATTAATATATTCTGCTCGACCGTAGAACCTCCAACGTACACAACGAAAAGGTGGGGTCGAGATTACTTGAGAAAGCGAAGATGGAACGTCGGCCTCCTATGAAAACTTTCGCTGTTTTGCCCAAAAATTTAGGGAAAGCATTAAAATAATTCTTTGTCAGAGTATTAATATTTCTTCATCGCTGTGAAAAACTATCTTCCCCTCTGCTAGCAATTCCGGTTTGCTGGCGGGCGAACGGAACGGCTTTGATCACGAATTAATTAGAAATTGCTGCGTAAAACTAGTCGTTCTGAAATTTATATGACGTGAAATTTGATATGGCTGAAAATTCAAAGCCAAATTATTCGCGAAATTTCCGCCGAACATGGGAAACTACGTAGTGGTGCGTTCCATTTAGTGCATGGAAAAAATTGAAATTGGAAGTTTATAAACAGTTTCTATGCGCGGCTGGTTGTATTACTTTACTGTTCTTTGAGTTCTGCTAGCCACGTCTGTGATACACTGGGCTTTATGTGGATTACTACCATCAAGAGTGCATGATTCAAGAGTATGCAACTCTGGAGGTTCCCCATGCTACAAAATGTACCGCCGGGCGTTGCGTTTTTGACCGACCCCCCTCAATTAGGGGTCATCGCTTGAAACACAGCATACGTATAGGTTTTAAAAGTATAGGGGAGAAACTTTGAAAACATTGGAATATTTTACTGTGTGCAATAGAGAGAATTGGTTAACTTGACCCCCCTAAATAAGATAGTGTAGGAGGCCAAATACCCAACGAGCGCTGGGTACATTCTTTTGTACACAAAATGTATTCAGTTGCACACTCTTGTATTTGTAAGAGTCATTGTCGACTCATGCTACAATTAAGGGTTCAACAGGATTTCAATGGAAGTCGCTGAATTCGTATTCCAGTTAAAATTATTGTATTTCTGAAACGATGCGTTGATGAAATACCTTTTTGCAATGTATTCTATTATGAAATAGCTATAGATGATGATACTCGGTGGAGTTCCATAAATTTTTTGTACATCTTAAATAAAATTTGTAAAATATCAACGTTTCTTTTATGCATACGCGTTCGACAGTTTAAGCAATCGCTGATAGCCTTTGTTCTATATATACTGTGCTTAAAATCTTGGTAGAGGTAAGCACAAGACTATTCATGCATATCGCGAGGATAAGCAAGACCGCAACAAAGTTGGACAGTTTCGCCGCCAACCTGATCGAAAAATTTTGCAACCGATGAAATGAATTGTGTATTACGAAATTTTTCCTTACTCCCTCGTGTAAAACTGCTCGCTCTCTGTACTAACAATTCCTGATTGCAGGGCTGAAAGTGAAATAATGTTCAGCGTTCGTTGTGTTGTTCAACTCGAACAACAGATTAAAGACAACTGAAAGAACTATTTTTACAGCAAAAACACCGATTATTAGGTTTCAAATTTGTAGAATTCTCAGTTTTGTGGAGGAATATCGATCGGGGCCATATGCAAAGCTCATCGGGGACCTCTGAGAAATGTACGCCGGAGAGCGGAGCTGGCCAAATCGTACGGGTGAGGGTTTCTGTGATCTGATTCAGGCGCTCTAACAGCTTGCCACATAATGGTTGTGAGCAGTCAGGTTATAGTAGATGTAAAATAGGGGTTTCCGATTTTACATCTACTAAACAGGTTAGTTAAATTTCTGACCAATTAGCCGGATAACCAGGGACGATAAATAGGTGAGAACTAGAGAAATGGAATGAAGACAATAAATAAAACTCGGCAGATAATGTTTGCTACAGATGTCAAATAATTGCCTTAAGCAGTGTTCATTTGGATTACCATTTAAATTGGGTCAATGTATAGAATTGGGCCGTAAAAGTAGTACTAGCATATTCCTAATCCTAAGCGTGTAACAATAAGCTTACAACTAAATTTAAGCTTAAGCAAAATATTAGTCCGAAGCTTAAAACTTTACTCTATTGCCGTCCCGCAGAAAAAGTTCTGTTCATGATCTTTACCCGGGCATTTAATTTAAACGGCAAAGTTTGTTGTGTTTTGAGCAATGAAACTCAAACTTTATTAACGTTCTCTTGATATGCGGTTCTCCTGAATAGAACAAAATCAATTTATGATACATTCTTAGCCAAATTATTAAAACAAAACTCGAACACTACACAATCGTAGCTACGAGGCGTTCTCTTAAAGTATTCTCTAATTTTAGGTCAGGTTTGGATTAACGTTTAGGCTCAGCCTGTAGATTTTGATCTGGATCTGTTCTGTGTGCAGGTCATATTTTTCTTGTTTGTTCCCAAATAAAACAAAATGACCTCCAAAATATATTGCAACAGAACATCCAGCATCAACCCGGCTCTAATTATCGGATCCAGTTTCGGTAAATTTGTACCTACCACGCAGCGAAATCAGTGTCTAAATTCGCACCACGTTTGATAAATACCAACCCCTAAAGTAACCATCCCAAACATAGTGTACATCACAGCGGCAAACCACAAACCCGCTAGTTTACACGTGGACATCTGCGAAAGTTTCGTTGCGCTCTCGGAGCGAATTGTAAGATGTTTGGTCAATTTAACAGCAAGGAACAGTCCGGGAGCCACTGTTGCGAGTGAAATTGAAATAATACCCGAAATTTGAACAATAATTAAAATTGACGGTATTAACAGTGCACATAGCAAAGTACACGCTATGAACAACGTTGTCAGGATACGAGATGCATTGCTGGAACTGTCAGTGTCGAACCTTAGAAATTTGGACTCGGTTGCATAGTTGTCAGCATTCTTAGGTATCGTTGAATAGTTTAAATTGTTTGTAAACACGCCGGAGCTATTAGTTTGAAATTTAGGTGCGGAACACGGTAAAGATGTTTCTTGAGGATTCGAGTTCGATTTTGAGAAATGACAAAATTCAATAATTGTACGAATTACACTCAATAACCCTGCCCGAGCTGCCATTTGGCACACTGGATATTCAAGAACTAACTTTAACATATAAAATATACTACCAACCAGCGCCGCCGGGTGAGCCGAATTAAAATTAAGCAAAATGTGCTCGTTGACGCAATTTCCAAACGTTGCAACTGCAAACGCACTAATTGTAGTATAAACTGCAGCAGTAATTGCAACTGCGCTGCAACTTGCAGCGCAAATAGATCGCAGGGTTCGCGGAGATAACGAATCAAATATCATCACTGATGGGGGATGAAAAAAGTAGGCAAGTATGAAATTAGGGATCCCGAATAAAACTGTTAACGCAAACAAAGACGACGAGCATTGGGCTTGGGATGTCACCTTGGCATTTGTCGAATGAATTGGTCGTCTGGCTGTGTCATGTGGACTGCAAGCATCGTGTTTAGCGCGTAAATCGTTTGAAAAATATGCCGCAATTGTAAGGCCAAGAATGTAGATTATGCATAAACTTGCGAGCGTGCTTACATGCTGAAAATTATTAAGAAATTATTAAACATATTTTTGGTTTAGAAACTTAACGATAGGTGTTTTTAAAAATCTCTTTTGAAGTGTTCGCATATATAAACATTATAAAGTACAAAAACGACTATCTGATTGTTTACCACAATAATTTTCATTTTTCCATCAATTTTATAAAAGAATATGTACGCGAAATTCATATTTAAATGGCAACTCCAATATCCTAAGTCTAGCGAAATACTATACGCAAAAAAATTGCAAGGAATATAAATAGACTATTCAGGTGAAAATGTCACAATTTGACTAGCTACAATTAAAGCTAACACGCCTATAATGCTAAATAAGCACCCACAATTAGGAATTGTTAGTTGATGAGGCGGTTAGATTTTACAGAGCGGGTGATAAAAATTGCGTAGGCGTAGAATTCTTAATAAAACTCGTCATTACTGACAGTCAATCTAAATGCAGGTCGCAGAGCTCATGCAGTCTATATGCAAAATTAATGCTCTATCAATATGAGCCCCATTTTTGAATAGGCAATCAGCAGGTCTTACTTGCAAATGGCTGACTTTAGGTAAATAACACATCGGCGCAACGATGATGCCAGTAATAAGAGTAACTAAAAACGCACGGTTTAAATACCACGGCATTTCAACGTGACTTGCGTCGGTGAAATAATACTTCGCGACAACATCCGCTAATTGATCTCTGATCGCAACTAAATACGATGTACACAGGGCCAAATACAGCAAAAATATAATTAGCGACACAACAATGCCACCAAATCGACCTGTTAGAGCGAACGCAATATCCTGAAATGCTACAATATTTGTCAACAAAAACTGTGTACTGAGTACTCTGCAAGCTCTGCAATAAAGTTGCGTACGATTTTTTGTGATGCTGAAGCGCGCTTAAGCAGTACGCTAAACTCATGAAAATTTAGGTTACATTTATAGCTAATAGCGATAATGATCTTTGTATTGCGGCAGGTAGCAGGGTACAAACGGAGCGAGGTCTGATTCCGGCTCCAGTAAAATCGACATCCGGTTTTCCGGCTTAGGTTGAAATTTTGCCGGAGGTTCCGGCAACTTCGGTACTGACTTGCTATAATTTTAAGTTACACTTTATTGGTTCGTTGACCAAATTGTACGTTGGTTTTAACTTGGCCATCCTGCAGCCAGTCATACGAAACATAACGTAAAAAATTTGCTAAAAGTCGATGTAAATGGATCTAAACAGAAACAAATATGCGGTATAGCAGCTGTTTAAAATAAGTTTCTTTGTGGCGAAAACACAATTGATGTATGCAAATACTTATCAGACTTTCTAAATTCTATTACCGTTCGTAGATAGTGTTAGGTATATTTTGCAAACTACAAACGAATTGTGTAAATTTTTTATTTCAGATCAAACGCAGCATATACATATTTAAACATTGACTGATTACGTAAGTAATTTGAATGTTTACTATGAGCTAAAAATAACACCATTCCAGGGGCATGCGCAAGAAAAACCGAAATCGGCCACCTACTTATTTTATCGGAAGCGGAACCGGATATCTGCTGAGACCCGGTTATAAACACGCGAGCTTAAAGCCAGGGGGGCAGGGCGGACTGAACCCCTCCCTTCTTGGTAAAGGTCATGCAAATTTTCAACCTTGCTTGTAAGTCAACGAAAACCTTTATATGCTCCTCCTGAATAATTTTTAGCCCCCTACAAGCAAGGTGCGCTGGCTGCGGACCTGTACATACGTACTCACTTGCATTGTTGTTATACTTTGATTGTGCGCAGTATCAAGCATTAACCATCCAAGCAATAAAATTGAACCAATAGAAACAACGCCCATCAATAGCTGCATGCCGAGTCCAATTTCTAGTCCACCAGAGTGTATCACAGAATACGGCATGCTTAAAATACCAGCGCCGACGATTACATTTAGCATCAAGAACGTTCCCATGTACCAAGTTGTATGATGCATCATGCTTCCTGAAGTTGCAATTTAAATTTCGTAAAAATCATTTTTCATTTTGTTGCATATAATCAGTAATAAATATTTTTTAATATCAGACTTGATGGTAAGAGCTTAAGTCGCACGGCGAACTCAAAATCAAATAAACTCCATGGTGGGGCTGTATGATGTGGTATTTTAAGCTTTAACGTCTGGTCTGTTCAAAGTATCTCAAATTTCTTCAGAACTTGGCCAGTGGCGTATATATACAAGGGTGAAATAGGACGATTTATCCCATGAAATGACTGACAAGACTCATAAAAGCACTTTTACAGGCTGTAGAATAACCAGCAGAGGTTAGCAATTTTCTCGCATGCTACAATGTTTCGCAAAAAACTTTAATACGTGGTTATCGCCTTGTGAAACGAAATCCTGGCCACGCCCTTAAATATGACTCGATGTTTCATGTTTGTTTCTTAATACGGCGAATTTTACCGATGAACTGAAAACCTACAAAATCCATTTAGACCAAAATGATACAGCAGTTCTAAAATAGTTATGCAGCTTCCACAGAAACTTTTTGGCTTCAACACGCGGAATACTGAAGCATTTTTGGCTTGAAGCCAAAAATGCTTCAGTGTCCATGACACTTCTCCCTCAAAAGTCACCTGGTGTACGCATGTTACTGTGGAAGTTGCATTATATCATTCTCTGACTTATGAAACCATCGCTCAGAGAAAACAAGTTTAAGCTTACCTCCCTGTTTTTTAGCATCAGGTGGTTGTTTTGAGAAACTGTCATCGTTCGTGCTTGCTGAGACTGCGAGCGCATCTTTATCAACCAAACGAGAGGATTCGTTATGTATTGATTGCATATTTACATGGAATAAATTCTTTTTATAAAAACAAATGATAACGTGTTCTGAGAATACCAATATGAGCTAGTTCGCAACTAGGCCGTCCTTGACCGTAATTGATAGAAGATATGTTAGACATTACGGCCCATGTATAGAACAGGGCCGGAACAGTAATATATGCATATTCCTAAGCCTAAGCCTAAGCCTAAGCCTAAGCCAAAGCGTATGGATGAGCCCATTCCTAAGCCTAAGCTTAAGCCTAAACAAAAAAATTAGTCTGAAGCTTAAACTGGCTCTATTATAGCCCCTCCGGAAAACGATCCGGCCCTGTTCTATACATGGGTCGATGAAACAACTGTTGTAACAAGAACATTCCGCCAGTAGTTAATGTAAGACAACCGCTTGAATCGGTTGCGTTCAATTTTAGTTGTGGCTGCCATGAGCAACAATTAGCGTTTAGGTCGGGTCATACTTAAACTGTAACCAGTTACATGATACAAATTTTGAGTTTCGTTTTCATACTAGACGAGCGGCCGACTAAGGGCCGCTTAAGCAGGCCGGTAACCAACTCACCTTGCTAGGGGGGGCTAAAAAAATTTCACGAGGGTCATACTAGGGTTTTCGTTGACTTAATCCAAGCGAGGTTGAAAATGTTCTACGGGGACCAAAATTTTTTCGGGGCAGCTAATCCCCTGCCCCTCATTGGAGACGTACCCCAGCTAAAGGGGTACTTTACTCCAGAATGGGTCGTAGAAATTTATGAAGCCAATATCGTGGCTTATTTTTACAGATCATCATACAAGCCCATTAGAAAATAAAATATAGTATATAAAATCTTTGTGTTACAAGCACACAGGATAATTCCATAAATATATGTTGATTGATACATCTGAATAAATTTATTTCAGCACTTGCTTGGCATGTTTGCTATAATTTTACTGATTTTAGCTTACATAAAAAGTAATAAAACGAAAAAAGTGTTGGTTCATATTTTTGAACAGCGAAAATAACATTCACATCACTATATTTGCACAATTTATACGCCGGCAACATTTGGAACAGCTATTCTCATCAAGAATCGACGGTATAAAGCTCTGTTGATTGGTGACAAACCTTGCCTGCCTGCATCTATTTCCAGCAGGATAGAGCTCAGTTGGAAAATGATTCTTGAGTGTCTTACGGTAATTTGCATTCCTAGCTGAACAAATTTTGTTCCCCCTGTACACCCCTCCTGAAAAATGTTTATCCCCCTACTAAGCTGATCTGCTTACAGGCCTGTATCCGCCTAAACAACATGAGCGTGTCAACGTATGGAAGCAAACCTTGCTAAAGCGATTCAACAAAAATTACATCTTCAATTTTCTTTGACAAAACAAAACAACGATGCACTGACTAAGCAATGTGGATTTAAACCGTATTTGAACCAAAACCATGTATATATTATATATAGTACCAAGATAAGCGTTAGTCTCTTCCATGAACACGTTTTTGAGAACGGGTTAATATGTGACAAATGTTACGATTCATTGTGGCCCCTGAGCTAAGCCCTTAGCTGTAGTAAATGCTTTGGTCCCACTTGTAAAATTATGCCAGGAAAAATCCGACATTACAGAACAAACATATCACAATTTACGGAATGGTTTCAGCCAAGCAACTAAAAAAAAAGTTCTTGGTCATTGTAACTCTCAGCCAAATATGGTGATTATTCCGCATTAATTATTGAAGACAAGCTATTTTCCATATCTAAGCTTCAGTAACGGTACGTAGCGCGTTCCTGTCTCCTTTTTGGCTGCGAGCATTGGAAGTGCGTATGACATACTCTAAGCCTTAAACAGCTAATCAACAAGATGCATAAAAATTGTTTCCCAGACCCAAACTGGTCAATGTTGCTTTTAGCATAAAACCTAAGCGTAAACCTAAACCGAACCAAAAAATATAGGCTATAAAACCTATGTCTAAGTTTTTGCAATCGTACCAGGAAACGGGACAGCCCTAAAAGTAACATGGGCTCGCTAAATTATACTTGGATATTTTTAGAAAACAGCTATTTTGCGTACTGATAAAACTATAAATCAGCGTTTACGGCAAAAACATCTGACTGGTTTCGCAATGCATTTATTTGCTTTGCTCTTTGTCGGTTTACGGTTCGCGATTGTACTGTTGTATTGCAAACTGAAAACAAAAAACACTAATTTCTTGTAACAAAGTTAACAGCAATGCATTATGTAACAAATTTTGAAATAAAAAATATCTTGAACCTACATTCATATTTTTTCATTTTGAGGCTGAATTTGAAAACATAATATATATATGCAAATTTCAAACTAATTTGTTTTATTTTTAAGTACCTTTGAAAGAAGGCGTTCACACTCAAATAATTTTGAAACCTGTAGTCAGAAAATGGCACGGGCGGAATCAGCCCTGGATGCAAACTCATTTTAGTTGTCGTATAAAATTAAAATATATGTTTCTTCTTAGTTGGGCTGACCACAAAATACAGATCGAACATTACGGTTTTATGAAAACCAGGAAGCAACTTTGAACATTAATTTGCATATTAGTAATGTGATGAAGTACTGTTCCAATTTCAATCAGTTATATTATCAGTTGTCCAAGCTTTTCTTAGAAGCAAAGGTTCGTAAAAATGCACTTTATTGCTGTTATTTTAATGTTTGTTTCGGATAGATTGCAAGTTAACGTGCTGAGTTTGAACAGACTATCGTTGCAAGCATAAATCATTGCCAGAAAACGGTCGATTTTTATTAATCCATCGTTATTTTTTAATTCAATACTTTTTGAAAACAACTGTTAGTCCAGGAAAATTCAAATCAAGAATAATCGTTGACACCAATAAAATTTTTAACTTAAATCATTTTTAAAACAAATTATTCTTTCAGAACTTTTCTTCAAATAAATTAAAATTAAATTCCAAGTGATTTTAGAAACTAAAGTATAAATTGAAATTTTACTTACAAGTAAATTCACTGATGGAACAATGAATTCAACAACAAAATCCTCTTCATTATATCTCTCTGGCATACTGCAAACAGGGCCCATATTGTGAAACTTGTGTAGCAAATATCACCAGGTAGCGATGGGTAATCAAGTTGAAAGACTCATGCATATACGAAGCTTGAAAGTTGGACGTAAAATTGGAGCAGATCAACAACAAGAACTGTGCTGGATAAGCTAAACATTTCCTGGTTTGAAAGATACAACTCCTGTTAAAACTGTTGGGTGATAGGTACTATACACATTTGAGAATACAATCAAAAAACTTACTCCGCAACTACGTGGTAGAACATGGCGCTGAAGAACGTAAACCGCATAATGCGGGGTTTGGAAGACGGCAGCCCCTCATCGTGCTTAGGATCCATACATTTCAAGATGCGGAGGTTCAGGGGATCCAGTAACCCCTCGAATGGAAAGTCCAAAAATTGCCTCTGCTATTTTCTTGTAGAATGAAACTGTTCGCTTTTAGAACGTACCAAACACAACGTTGTTTTGTCTTGATAAAATGTTTACTTGTTTTATTCCACGCCAGTTAAGCTTATGCAAAATAGCAGAACAAACTGCAAAGTTACGCCCCTCCACATTTCAGTAGTGTGAGAGGGAAAGTAAAAAAACTGCCAAACTCGAGTATTCAAACGGTTTACTCAGAGTTTTACGTAAAAAATTGTTTCAGCAAAATCCAACATGCTACAATATGATACCTTAATAAGTGTTGCGCTATACTTGTCGTCCTGAACCGTCCGGCGCCGTCCGTTACCGTCCATAACCCGTACGGCGCCGTTCGACACCGTGTGTAACTCGTACGGCACCGTCCGTCACCATACGTTATCGTACGCGAGTTATTTGCGTAAGATACCGCACGGTGACATACGGCACCGTACGTGTGACGGACGGTGCCGGACAGTACCGTGCGGGTGATGGACAACGCCGGACGGTACCGTGCTGGTGACGGACGGCGCCGGACGGTACCGTGCGGGTGACGGACGGCGCCGGGCGGTACCTTGCGGGTGACGGACGGCGCCGGACGGTACCGTGCGGGTGACGGACGGCCCGGACGGTACCGTGCGGGTGACGAACGGCGCCGGAGTACCGTGCGGGTGACGGACGGCCCGGACGGTACCATGCGGGTGACAGTCGGCGCCGGACGGTACTGTGCGGGTGACAATCGGCGCCGGACGGTACCGTGCGGGTGACAATCGGCGCCAGACGGTACCGTGCTGGTGACAATCGGCGCCGGACGGTACCGTGCGAGTGACAATCGGCGCCGGACGGTACCGTGCGGGTGACGGACGGCGCCGGACGGTACCGTGCGGGTGACGGACGGCGCCGGACGGTACCGTGCGGGTGACGGACGGCGCCGGACGGTACCGTGCGGGTGACGGACGGCGCCGGGCGGTACCGTGCGGGTGACGGACGGCGCCGGACGACGCCGCACGTCAACAAAAGTATAGCGCAACCTTAACTGTCTAATCGCATGTTTGCTGTGCGAAAGCCAGACATCAAAACACACACTCTTGTTGAAACAAAATTAAACTGTATAAAACAGTTAGTTGACTGGGAAGGTTTTTGCAGAAGAGGAAGTATGGGCAAATTTAAAAAAGATAGAATCTCTGTGAAAACTTAAATATTTGACGTAGGAATTGATAAAAATATAATTTGAAGCGTAATGTAGTGAATAGGAAATTGAATACATCAGGCGTTTGACATCGTGATTTAAATTAATGCCTGCGTTTCTGAAACCTTACTTAAGTATTTACTTAAGATATACTTAAGTAATTACTTAAGTCGCCAACTTAAGTAAATACTTGCCATTTTTTACAGAAACGAATAAACGCCAATGTGAGCCATGGACATAACAAGAAAATAACAGTTTTGTTTTATATTAAAAGTTGCGTCATCAGTGTTTAATGCCAACAAACCAAGCTATTAAGCATACTTGAACTGTTAATATGTACTATACCAAGTTTGTTCAGCGACTTAAGTGTTTACTTAACTTAAGTAAGCTTTTAAAAACGACAAAATGGTTAAGTACTTACTTAGCACGTAGTTACGTACTAAGTCGTACTTAAGTAGGGTTCGGAAACCTAGCCAATGTCTCGTATGGGGCAAAAGATTTCACAATTTATCTTCATTCAAGCCGTTCGCATCTGTCTGTAAAATTGCGCAGATGAGCTCAAAAATAAGCACAGCGTATTAAGTATCGCTAACTCAACTACTCGATAACAATGTAATAATTAGTGCAACTGAGGTTACGATAGTCAGGCCACCCCACAAACAGGTCTGAGACACCTGCAATAAAATGTTTCAAAGCCTGAAGAGAATCGTCCGGTTGGCTAAAAATAGTTTTATGCTTGTAAAACTAAAATTTTAGTTTACAAACATGGGGACCGCCCAAAGGGTCGGAGGATAATAATTTTGGTGGATTGGGGGGCGTTTCCGCCATCACTATGCCAGCGAGTGTAACCAGCGCTATCTTTAATTTTTCTACCCTCTCAAATCCATATGGTTAATATGAAATCGGTGAAGAGTAATGTTTAAATGTTTCTCCCAGCATTTCAGTGCATTAATTTGTATTTTTCCTTTTATACGAACGTAGCAATTTCTGTATTCTATGCTTTATTTGCTACAGAATTTCAACTAAATGTCGGCAATTGACAACATGGATTAACGCATGGTGATATTTCAGCTTGGTGCAAACGGAGGTGGAAGTCAGAGAAACTATTTGGAGCCGGAGCCGGAGATGAGGCGAAATTAGGTAATAAAAATGATGGTTAATTAGTTAATTTTAGCCAATATCTGCAACATGTTGTTAAGTTATTTGGTTTTACGCTAATTTTCTGCGAAATTTCGGAAATTCATTCCTGCAAAATTGTGACAAAAGTAATACGAAACGCTGCTGGAGCCGGAGCCGGAGGCCGATTTTCTGTCGGAGTCGGAGCCGAAGGCAGGCCTCCGGTTGTCCCTAGTAATTGCCCATATTTTGCTTTCCCTCAATAATCTGGAAATGCTATTTTGTGAAATTAGTAATTGACAAGTAAATAAAAATGAAGGCGCAAGGTAACAGTTAAAAGAAAAGCGGTTGAAATCCAAAACGACACCAAACTCTCACAAGAAATCATTAGTAATCTTGTATACACAAAAAGATTATGACATCGAGCCATAAAACTATGTGTCTTTTGGCCCTCCCAAATCGAGTTGGGTTAATCAGACTAGAAAACCAGTATGCCATATGTAGGTAGAGTCATTTTTCACCAATTCTGTGAAGTTTTTTCTACACAAGTATCGTAATTTTCGCAGCACCTTTGGTACTATATCAGTATCGATTGTTTGAGGAATTTTTTGCTCTCAATTAAACACCGTTCACTCATACGCCCTCAGCTGCACAGGTTAACTTGGATCGCTGTGGCTTACGTGTCCAAGGAACAGAGGAATTGTACCGATATCAAAAGTTCATCTTGAACGAAGTGTCCACTGTGATAGCTCGATTAAATTGCTGCGCTTAAATAATGGTTCACCAATAGATATCGGATGAAATATATTTCCGGCGTCAATTAGTAATGTCTTTATTTAATGTGGCATTCTTCGTGGGATATAAACAAAGTTTTCCAATCACGGGCTTCCTCTCCACACAGACGGCACAAGTTCACTTATTTTTGCGAATTTTAACCGAAATAGCGCACCGCTATTTGGTTCTCTATATCGAGTATAGTAATGCTTAATTTTTCGCCTGTCATTAGCCATACCCTTTGGGCAAAAAATGCAGAGGTCCTCCTAAAACTTCGCGCTGGGGCCCTAGGTCTGATTTTTGCGGGTGCTTCCTGCAAAAAAATGCAATGCCAAGCCAATGAAATAGCGAAAAGTAGTTCTTAGGCCATCGCTCGCAAACACCTAAGTGTCTCAAAAGAATTCATTAAACAATACAACTTCAATCATTCGGAAAATGTTGAATACAACTTTGCGCAAAAGTAACCAGTAAAAATAAAATTCAAGCAGCCGAAGTTAACATTTAAATCGTGATGTCCGTTTCACATTCGCAAAATAAACAAAGTATACATTTATTGTATTTTTCTAGCACTATCTGGCAGGTTGAAAACGTTCGTTTTAGGCTCGAAGTTTCGTTTATCGGCGTAGCTGTCAAAAATTATACCTGATTTGTGCGTTTTTTGTGTACTTTTAACACATTTACGTTTTGCAAGTTTGTGTTCGCTCGGATTTAAAATTTTGTCAATAACAAAGTATTATTAACTTTTATGTTTAACTATCGTGTACGTCAGGGCCGTAACATTACTATAAGCATATTTCTAAACCTAAGCCTAAGCCAAGCCTGAGCTCTAAGCGTAAAGGATAAGCCTATACGGAAGCCTAAGTCTAAGCCTAAGAAAAATATTAGTCTAAAGCTTAGCAATCCCACGGGAAAACCACTCACTTCTGATGGGGTCTATGCTTTCACAAACTTTCCAAGTTTATTACAATTTTCCGGTTATATACCAGGTTGTTGTTGAAGCAGTTTTGGCCTTTACGGCTGGCTATGTGCATAGGTATTTAAGTTCTCATTGATAATCTATACGAAATTTATCAATCTTTCGTAGGTGTGTGCTGAGCAAGTAAACCTTTGAAATATTATTTACCTTTTTGTTACCGAAAGATTATGAAGCAGAACCATAACGTAGTACTTAATTTTCCCGTAATGTAGCGAACACGTTTTATGGATGTTCCATCAGGAAAACAGATACAAGATAATTTTTGCTTGTTTTGTCAAAAGAAACAAGTATTTACTACGTAAAACGCCTTCGCACTTATAAAACATAAAACCCGAGTAAACTTAACAAAAGAGTAACGTAAGCAGTTTACAGTTTATTACACGAATAACCAAAGAACGTAAAAATACTTTCAGCTTTAAAACTATACAGGCCTATAAATGACTTGGAAAAATTGTAACCGAACCGAACCATGAATAAGCTATAGTGATTGAAACTGCTGGACATAGTTTTTTCACATTCGGTTTTAGGAGCCCTGACTGACAGTTATACACAAAGCGATACCATCATCGTTTTGTCGAGTTCTTTTACCCGGCATCAGCTGTAATTAAAAAGTATAGCTCAGGTTAAAATTACTTAACGCTTGACGTCAGTAATTTTAGTTTAAATTTCGAGAAAAAATGTCCCAGTATCAAGACAACATAGTCTTGGTTTCGTCGGTGTTGTCGCCGGCGGCAAAGAACAAAGAAAACCCGAAAATTTTAAACGATGTGAATGGCATCGAAAGTTCAAAAAATTCAACCCATCACGACAGTGTTGTTGGAAGAATACGTAAGTCAATGCGAGCTGGTATATACCAAAAATTAAGACTACTAAAGATCAATAACAATCAAAAGCCGTATTCTCAAACGTGCGCAGCACCTAGCACACACAAGTTATAGTAGGTTTTCAAACGAGCGAACGGTAGCATATTCTGAATCTCTAATTCTACACAGTACATTATAGACTAAGTGCAAGATATATCATTTGTTTCTAACCTCAGCGTTCACTGCACTGTAAATTCCGGTGAGTTGATTTTAACTCAAAATGAGTTGAATCACTCAGTCTGAGTTAGGACTATCAGAACTCAGAATTTTGAGTTGATTCAATTCATTCTGAGTTAATTAAGCAGCTCACCCAGAATCAACTCCACTCACAGTGAGAATCAAATCAACTCAGAGTGAGTTAAAGTTTACTGTTATTAACTCAGAAATAACTAACTTTCCGTCTGAATTGATTAAATAACTCACTGGAATTTACAGTGTGGTTCTAAAATTACAAGTTCAATCACCAAATAATGATGCAGTGCTGAAAACGTTTGAAAATCCGGCTACCAATTTTAGGTCGAAAAACGCTGTCACTCATGGTTGACGAGGATGGACGGACTTCATGGCCAATGGGCACATTGATTATGCTCAATGCAATAGTTGGTGCTGGTATTTTGACCCTGCCATACAGTGTATATCATACCGGTGGCTTAGCGGTTGGAATAACAATTCTTGTTTTGATGGGGGTGTTCAGCTATGGATCGTTGTATATTTTGGGCTGGTTAATGGCAACGTCTCAAAGCGCAAGGATTACTAATATGCAGGTAAATATTTAAGTTGGTTCCCTTGAAATTTCAACAAAATTATTAGTTTTTAGAAATCCTGTTTGGGTTTTCGACGCCGACCTTGTGTAATGTCGATGCCGGAATCACGACATTTCTGGGTATTTGAACCTAGTTTTCCGCAAACTTAATTTTAAAGTTAATTTTAATAAGTCTCACTAACTTTTGAAGCAATTAGAAATGCGAAAGCAATCCCGAAGATAGATGGGCGTCTGCGACGTTTAGTCCATCTTTTGGAACAATTTTAATCCACCTCGCTTTCAAGTCATCGAAAACCGTTGTATGCCCCTCTAAAAAATTTCGCATCCGTAACAAAGTGAGCTGGCTGCAGGGCCTGAGACAAAATGAATTGCAAATTTGTGTACTTTAGATCATGCGAATAACATTGGGTTGAAAAATTCATGAGTAAACTGTAAACCAGGCCTAGAAAATTTACAGCTTTTAACGTTTTGACAATTAAAAATCTCGATGGATAAAGGTTAAAATTGCCTCAAAACTCGGTTGCAGGTTTAATAGCACATTTAATCAATTAGCGACAACTTTCAAATTGAAAACTCCTGCAACTGCGCATTTCAACATGGACACGGAAGTTGAACAATTCAAATGCGAAAAATGCCCTAAATTTTGAACCTCACCATTCACTGATTCGAAAGCTACAAGAGTTATCGCTAACTGCTGATAGATGCTATACACATTTGATACTTTGGGCCTTTCGCCATAACTACCCGTGCAAAGAGCGTTAGATTCGCAGCAAGGCTGATTCTTATGTTTACACTATAGGAGATGCTTTATCTAAACCAAAAGTTAAGTCCTATTCGTATACACGATGTTTTTTCAGGGAATCATGTACAATTACGCAGGCGCAGCGGCTGGCATGGGGACATCAGCGGTGATCATGTGTAAATATTTTATGATTTGTATCGCATACTTGGTTGCGGTACGGTCACAAATTCAAGCAATTATTTGTCATAATGTTACACATCCAAGCGACGCTGATTCATGGTATTTAGACGAACGTTTTGTGATCGCGATGGTATTTTTAATCGCAATACTTCCGCTTTGTTTGTTACCTGAAATCGATCATTTAAAGGTGAATTTCGACAGTTACAAATGTTAATTGCAAGTTCAACTATTTTTACATTTTGTGTTTTTTGATAAAAGTATAGAAAGTTCTACTACACTGCAAAAAAATGGTGAGTCAAATTGACTCTCTACGAAATAGGCTTTTCCTGACTACACAAACTGAGTCGAAATTCGACTCCGCCTGAGTCATATTCAATTCATTGAATCGCTCAGTGTTGAGTCGAATTTGACTCTGGCGGAATCGAATTTGACTCAGTTTGCGTATTCAGGAAAAGCCTATTTTAGAGAGAGTCAGTGACTTACCATTTTTTACAGTGTATACATAGAACAACGTATAGTAAAGAATATTAAAGAAAAATTTCATTTAACGGTTGTCACGTTTGCGCGCAGGTCCGCAGTTGTTACGCTGAAGACACGAGTTGTTCATGGGTAGAAGCGTAATGCGGGGTTTTTGGGGGTGGTTTTGTTTGCTGTGGTACATTTTGTGATGTTTAGCTACTTTGATTTTGTTGGTGTGTGTTGGGTGGGGTTGTGTTGGATAATTGGGTTTGTTGGTGGTGGTTTTGGTGTGTGTATTGTTTTTTTTTTTTTTTTTTGGGGGGAGAGAGGAGAAAAAAAAGAGTTTTGTTTTTTTTTTTTTTTTTTTTTTTGGTTTTTTTTTGTGTTTTGGTTTTTGTGGGGGTTTTGTGTTGTGTCGGTTGGTTTTTGGTGTTTTTTTTGTTTTTCGCTTTTGTTTTTTTTGTTGCGTGAATTTGGGAAAAGGGTTCGCTGCCCCAGTTATAACGTGAACTCCGCATAAGCTTAGCTACTCATTAGAATCCTAATGAGCTGTTGTTTCGTACTTCCACCGAGTTATTACGGGTTTCAGTATGTTAGCACCATTGCCAGCGTATGCATCTTCTATCTCGGAGCCTTAGTCATCGCAGCGTACGCTGTACCGTCACTGCGTGCACCTGGTCAATCCACAATTGACGCTGGCAACTCAACGGTCAACATCAGTTCAAAATGTAAAAATATCGACAAACTAGCGAATAATACTAGTGTCGATGATACTCCACGCATCGAACAAATATTCTACGGTTGCCCTTCGTTCGTTATTGCGTTTTTCTTTCAACCACCAGCAATGATCGTGTACGATAGTTTGAAATCTCGCGGTTTGACAGCGTTTTCTAAAGCGATCACGGTAACTATGGTGGTAACTGGAGCACTTTACGTAACGCTTGCCGTGTTTGCAATTGCAACGTTCGGCGGTGATCTGTTGCAATCGCATATTTTGCTTAATTTTAACGCCGGACACGGCGCAGTAATTACTGGCAGTGTCCTGTATATGATTAAGTTGATCCTTGAATATCCGGTGTGTAATTTTGCCGCTCGAGAAGGGATACTGAGTTTGGTAAAAAGCATTTGGAAGCGGCCTTATAGAACCGGATACAGAAGTGGTAAGCCGAAACCGGCGGATGCGAGACAGAAAGCCGAGACTGATTCAAATACGAAATTATATTTGTGGATACGACACGCTATTTGGCTTACGATTACAATTGTATTTACGCTTGGAACGTTGTTTGTATCGATTTTTGTTACAAATATTATGACTGTTGTGCAGTTTGCGGGCGTTCTGGCGATTTTACTCATCACAATTGTGCCTGGCGGATCGTTGGCTGGCAAACTTGTTATAGAACGCGAGATGCTTGCAGTGAAGACAATGAAATATGTCGCGTATTGGGTGGTTGCGATTTTCTATTGTGTCGCTGGTTTATTTCTTGCATGCATTGGGTTGTATCAGTCAGTACAGTCGGTACTGTAAAGTACAGTGGTAGATTTAGCATTTGGATGTTGTGAATAGTGTATATGTCGTAGGCAAATCTGCTCTACAGGCTAATTACTAATTGGCCTAGGCCAATCTGCCATTTTGCGTAATAGCAGTTAAAAAGTTTCTAGTTTTACAACGTTTAGAATACCTACAGGGTCTTGGAGTAAAAACTGGTGCTGTGCTTTAGCGCACCCCAGTCACACCAAACGGTTGTGGCTCTCATACCGTTTAGGTGGCTTTTCACAAGAATTTAAAATACGGAATTTTAGCTGTAAACGATAAATTTGTCATTAAGTACTACACTTAAGTAGGTCTTTGTTCTCGTTCGCACTCATGTGTGCGATTATGGTGCATTCGTGTGGAAAATTGTACCATTCATTATTTTTGGGAGTTGAAGTTTCCTAATTTAGGGACAGCCCATCACACACTTAGGTTTTTCATTGCGCCCGCTTGTCAAAAAAACTTTTAAACGAGGCTTTATTTTCCAGGCAATAAAATCACGGCTACAGTCTCCTACATTGTTAAGGTTCGTCAAAATGAAATTTTCAATTTTTGCTTTTTGGTTTTGCTGCATACTTCGTTCGAATTTGGTTGCAACGCGTAGAACTTGAATTTTTAGACAAAATCTAGACAAAAATTGCAACCAACGTTTTAGCGGATACTCTGCGTACTGTAGTGACCCGAATAAGAGGGGGGACTGATATTTATTTGGCCTTCTCCAGAGGGTAACCCCCTTGTTATTCGGTTACGGACAGTTATATATTTTCAACCCACGCTCCGCCACCCTTCGTTACTGATATATATCCGATACTGCAATTATGCGTTGAATTAAACGTATATTTGTCTTGCGTCAATAGCTTGAGCGATAATACAAGCTTATACTTAGGAATGTACTGTCAAAATTTAAGTACGCTTTAAAGTTTCGAACTCAAATTATTTGGTCCTGGAGTTATTTATGCGCTACAATTTAGGGTTAATTGACATTTATGGACTCTAATTAGGGTTTAGGGACTCTATCCGCTACGGACTCTTATTAGGGATACGGACTCTTATTGATTCGGACTCAAAATGGGGACACACCTCTAATTACCCCACCCCCTCTCATTCGAGTCAATACAGTAAACATTTACCGCGTTTGCCCTTGATTGATAATTTTGTTGTTTATAAAGTATTTTTTTTGTTTTTTTAACTCTTTTGTTTTTTTTGTTTTTTTTTAATATTTTTTTATTATTTTTATTTTAAATTTTGTATTAATGGTTTGTTGATGTGTTTTGTGTGTTTTTTTCTTGTTTTTTTTGTTTTGTTTTTGTTTTGTTTGTTTTAGGATTAGTTTATTTTTTTTTTTTATAAAAAAATAAAAAAAAAAAAAAGAAATAATATTTGTATATTCTCCTGTTTTAGGATAGGAATGGATATGCGTTTTTTTTTGCTTTTAAAAAAAGAAAAAAAGGAAAAAAAAAATTGTTTTTTTGCTGGATGTAAGGTTTTTTTTTTTTTTTCCTGTTGGGGGGAAGGGCTGTTTTTTTTTGTTTTTTTTTATTTTTTTTGGGAAATTTGTTGGTTTTCCTCATTTTCAATTTCTTGGGTTTTCGTCTTGTTTTCGGGCCGATAATGGATGGCAAATTCTTTTGCCGACCGCTACTATTCAGTTGATTAAATTTGTAAAAAAAGTTCAATATCAACATATGCGCGTTCGCTCATAACTTCCCTGCAGTCATCAGTAAAACGAAATTCATATTTGAATTCTTCAGGCGACGGAAGTATTCACAAAGGTTTGGTGTTGTGAACAATGACTTAAAATACGTCGTACGTTTCGCACAAGGCGCATGATGCGAAAATTTTATAAACTTCGAATTTACTGACTAGACAATGTCTACTTGCTGCGTGTTACAAGTAGCCCTGTTTAGAGTCGATGCCCTACTTTTAGGACAGTAGAACGCCAAAAATAGTCACGAGTATATTTGAACATTCTTCAGCATCATTAATTGTACATTTAAGTTGTGGTGTGTCGTATATTAGAAAGAGCGAGCGATAAACTTTTAGGCACTAAATTTAAATATTTATGTGAACCGCATTTGAAAAATTCTATTCTTAATAACTGTTTTGAAATGAAATATCAAACTCCGTTCTAGTGTACAATTATGCACGTAAACCCGTTACTATTGTTTTTTCATGGACCTTTAGTTTAAACTAGACGTGAATAAAAACATTTTGCAAGGGTGCGCGTTTTATGTGTACTATGCACTATTTTGGTCAAAATATCAATTCTCTGGTTACCGCACTGTTCTAAGCTTTGTTAGATTAGGATAATCGTCGCCCGAAGCCTGTGACTACGCATTTTTGAATCAATTTTTGGTCTGTTTTTTTAGTTTTAAACATTTGGATGTGGCAGAAACGGTCAAGGTAAAACAAAAACTATATGAAGACTTGTCAACCGGCTTAAATTAAAGTATTTCCTTGAAGTTCGAACAGTAAAAACAAAAATTATCGCCAAGATTATTTAAATAGCGTTAAAGCAATGTAGCGTTATAT
Organism: Enoplolaimus lenunculus; assembly: GCA_030248215.1. Classification (NCBI taxonomy): domain Eukaryota; kingdom Metazoa; phylum Nematoda; class Enoplea; order Enoplida; family Thoracostomopsidae; genus Enoplolaimus; species Enoplolaimus lenunculus. Next base: position 29,775 of record JASANG010003891.1, on the reverse strand, counting down.
TTAAATAACGCAATTTATTTGTTCTAAATACTGTTTTCATTCTAATAATTTTAAAGAACCCTATTGGTATCTTGCAACTTGCGTGTACCCTTATTAGCGCTTAAACACTATAACGTCTCTATATATTTATACACAATTAACGGCCCATGTATAGAGCAGGGCCGGAATAGCAGTATAACCATATTCCTAAGCCTAAGGGTAAGCTTAAGCCGAAGCCTAAGCGTAAGGATAAGCCTATTCCTATTACTAAGCCTAAGCCTAAGCCTAAGCCTAAGCGAAAATTTTAGTCTAAAGCTTAAACTGAATCTACTACAGCTCCTCTGAAAAACGATCTGGGCTGTTCTATACATGTGCCCAATTAACAATTATTAATTATTGCGTCAAAACTTCAATGATTGTACTGTAGTGAACCGAATAAGAGGGGGAGGGGTAATAAAAGGCGTTCCAATTTGGAGTCCCAATCAATAGGAGTCCGTATCCCTAATAGGAGTCCGTAAGCGGATAGAGACCCTAAACCGTAATTAGAGTACATAAATGTCAGTTATCACTAATTGTAGCACATATATGACTCCCAGGCCAAATAAGTTGACTTCGAAACTTAAACTTTAAAGCATACTTAAGTTTTGAAAGTACATTCATAAGTATAACCTTGAATTATCGCTCAAGGTTTTGATACAAGACAAATGTTAACCGAATCACAGGGGGTACCCTCTGAAGAGGCCAAATAAATATTAGTCCCCCTCTCACTCGGGTCACTACAGTGTTTATTTAGATTTATATTTGTTGTGATTTAATAAATTATAGACTTTGTAGCGTTTTAGTATACTGAATCCAATCGGGTATAGTTATTTGAATATTCAAAATGCCAATGCGTTCTTGTGATACAGTTGCCGAGCGGCGGAGTGCCAGAAACCGAACCAAGGTTACAACATTGTCTCGTAGCTCATCACTTCCGCGCAGTCATAGCTCAGGTGGCGAATGCGACAGCCAGCAAGAATATAACATTTCACCAGAACTTGAATTAGTGTTACAAACTTCAAGCGATGATGCTGAACAAGATTGCAACCATAAAATTGCCAATGATGAATTGGAAAAGCACTATACTCAATATCCGAGGCGACAACAGCAGCTGCAACAACATCATCAACAAAAACAATATCATCATCATCATCATCAACAACAACAACAACAACAACAACCACAACAACCACCACAGCAGCAACGACAGCAACAACAAGAACAGCAACCAGCAGAACAACAACCAGTTTCCAAAACAAATTCACTTGATTTAATTGCAGCCGCTGCGGCACGTAGAGATGCATCACCTCGGCCATGGCCGTTAATGCAACAACACTCGTTGCTAAGCAACAACAACCCTGCAAGCACTCTTCAAGGTTGTGAGGCGTACAGTAATTCCGAATCTCCGTTCAATCAATTCGTTCAGTTCACCGATGCGTTGCGAAATCTGGCGTCAAATTCTGTAATTTTAAAATCAAAAGCACAAGCTGAAACCAGTGATTGCCAGCCATGCGTTGTGGAACAACAACAACAACAACAACAGCAAATACTACAACAACAACAACCACCACCACCACCACAACAACAACAGCAACGACGTCGCGTATCTTGGGATTATTCGAAAGAGTACTCAATTGGTGAACATTTGCGACCAAGCGTAGATCGCGGCAATATTGAGTATAGCGAGGCGGAAGTGTTTGAAAATAAGAAAGCGGAAAAATTGGACGAAAATTCAAAATCACGGAAAAAGCCAGAATACGCTAAACAGAAAAATTCAACTGAAGAAAAGCGACGCGTTGAAACTGTTGTCAAACGATTTGGACGATCGCGAACAGTTAAACTTAGGCAGTCGTTTAATCAGCGGGATTGTGAAAACGACACCAGCAGCAAAAACGGAGCAGACACTGCGAACATGGCGAACAGAGTCGATACGGATGTAGATTACGGTAAGGTCATCGATAAAAACTGCGGTTGAATAAATCAAGAGTGTTTTAGAGGGCCATGTACGCGGTAGCGCGTATATATAATTGTGGAACAAATCTCGCGAGCGAGAGGCTAAAATTAACTCTTGATAATATAACCATTCTATATATTTCGCAAAATTTATGATTTTCAAACTGGAACGGGCTGCCGAACTATCACCACCCCACCCCCATCCGCTGCTGTGCAACTGATTTATTGCATTATTTCTTACGTTTAAGGTGGTGACACCTTTATTTTGTGGACCTTCCAATTGTTGGCTAATCGACACAGATCACAGTAAGCTTTGGCATGCGTACTCACAAATTACCATAACAGAATGTAGTATAAAACACTCTGATGTCTGTCAAGACTACTCAACGCAATGGGCTTGTGCTCACAGAGTCGTGCAACAAATTGCTAAGTCGCTACACGTCTTAAACTACAAAAGTACCGACACCCCGCTCTATACTAAACAACTCGTGAAGCTAACCAGTCACTGAAAGAGAAACTCTCAACAGTGCCGCACTAAAGTTTAAATCGTGCAAGAAACACTAAGTAGCACTGTGCTGCAAAACATCAACTGAATGCAAACTAATTCTCCAGAGCACTCTCCTTCCCAGTGGCCGAGCAAATATTAACCCAGTCGTTACAGGTTCATCTCGCGCAATACACCACTTTGGTCAGGCAAAACAATTAGCTGGCTGTAACAACAGTTGAATACGGTACATCTTCAATTCAGAGTACAACTCAAAGTGGCCAAAGGTCCCTTCTTACAACAGAACTGAGTCCACTGAGTAGGCAGTGTTAACCTTAAGACTGAAATGAAGTTTAGTTTACGTGCAAAGCAAGAAATTTTTGACATTTTTTCAAAAATTGTTTAGTTACGAACTTTGGATGGAAGTTGAAAAACATTTTGCTACGCTCAGACAAATTGGATGCGAGGGCCTCCTTCGCAGTTCTTTTCGCAAACAACCATATCATATCCCTTGAAAGTTACAAACCGATAAAGTAAATGAGACTTTTGTAACGTACGAAAAAATATCACTACGGAAATTGCCGCACCCCCCAGCAAAACATCTACTCGGAACAGAAGTCGATATTCTGCTGGAGTCATAGGCACACCCTCGGTTGTACCCTGATGCCTACATATGGCAAAAAACAAACCATTATTCAATAAGTAAATCAATCTAACAATCGGCCAATATAGTGAAACCTATATGTTTGTCGCTTGCTACACAAATTAAAGGTTAGGCAAAGAATCATAAATTTTTACCCGCGCTTTGAAACTTTTACCGCGGGTTTACCCACGGCAAAAACTTGTTACCGGCTCGCGATCACCGGTGAGTCGTGTGCTACTCTGTCCTGGCATGTTGAACTGACTACAGGCATCAATCTGTTGTTTTAGTGGACCCAACGTCTCCATCTATCGTGCCAGATTCAGTTGTCATCGGTGAATTTGGGTTCGAAAGCGATGACGACATGTTAAACGTGCCAGACAAAGTACCAAACGGTGACAACACAGCGCTGACAGGGACAGTTTCAGCTGACGATATTTGTAGCAACAGTGGTGCAAGTAATACAGAAAGCTCGTCGTCAACTGATACATGCCAAGATAGTGTTCCTGGTATTCAAAAATGCGGCGTTTTAATGAAACGGTTGGAGTCGCGCAACTCGACACTGTTTAGATGGGCACCGAGGTTAGACGCCGGATGGCGCCGGCTTGTAACCAAAGTTGGAGCCAGACGTGAAGTTCGGCCCGTGCAAAGATCAGAGGTGGAACATTTTTGCGCGGGTCTGCAATAGAATATTAAGCTTACGCTTTAGACTAATTTTTGCTTAGACTTAGGCTTAAGCTTAGGAAATTGGACACTTTCCCAGCTGATGTTTTGAATTCGCTTGTAAAATAAGACGACATCCTGACACGGTCTAGCCGGATTTTTTGACAATTTCTATCATGTCGAGAGTTGGAGATGGCTATGAGACTGTGGTGTGTTAAACAGCTTAAAATTATCCTAAAACGTTTGTAATTGGGTGTTCAATTTGGCCTTACCATACTCGGTTCAAGTACGCGCGTATGTATTCAGAATACCTACATGGAATGCAAAAATTAAAATGCGGAATATCCACAACGACCGAGTTTTCTTAGTGAAATTTTGAAACAAATTGTTTGATAAACAGCAATCGGTTTTCCGTTACTTTGATCTCTATCCGTTTCCGTTATTTTTATTGTCCATTTCCTCCATAAGTGCAATTCCATTAAAAGAATGCAAATGTTGAAGTATGTTTTTCGGTACGTAACGCATATTTCAAGTTCGGCTAATTTATTGCCCAGCACACAAATAACGTTTGCGTAGCTACCGCATTAGCTGTAATAATTACTAGTTAGCCGGATTTACGCAATGCGCAAACGTTATCGAATAAACACCAATGTGTATGCAAATTTTCTTTTCAAAGAACAATCACTGTTCTGTTCTAACAAAATATTGTGAACACAGTAATGCTGGAAAATTGCCCAAAATACATATGTGGGGCATTCCAGCTTTAATATATAGATTAAATCGACTAAGAAATGGTGCATCCATTAACGCAATATTGATCAAAAACCTATGTATGCACCTGGAAGATGCGTTTTTACACTCTATCAATGGCATGTCTCATCTACATATTTGAAAGCCTAATAACACACCAAATCGAAGTTTCTCGTTGTTGTCTATTTGCCAAACAATCGTGCTAAAAGTGTTAGAAAAACTCTTAATTTAAATAGCAACTACCCAGTCTATTTAGATTTAAGAGTGCGCTGGTACTATAATTTAAATTTGGCGATAAAAACGTAGACTATTTTAGATTTTTTGCACTCAAACAGTGCTTTCTATTTTACTACACAGAAGCTGACGGACGATTGCTGTTAAAAGCCAAAAAATTTCTCACACGACCTCGGGTAAGCAATGCGGTTTTTGTACATCTTGTATGTGTGCGTTGTTTTTGGATCGCAATAGAAACAAAGTTTGCGGCCCAGGAGGTCTTTTCAAATTGTTCAAGACATTGGCTGCTAAAGTACGCCGGTTGGGAGTTTATAGCGCCCACTTTTTCTGACTGGCTTATGTGATGACAATGTACTTTCCGTCGATTTGATTTGAAGTATATATTCATTTTATACTATTGAAACACGTTAGCTCTCTTGTTTTGTAGACGCTCCTTAGTCCCTATGAGAAGCTGATCACAAAAAAATTTTAGCGCGATTTCAACAAAACTTGTTATCTTACCTTTACTTGACTCGCGGTTTCGCCTGTCATAACATTTCGTCAGTCGGGCAAGTCATCGGCTGGCATTTCGTTCATACCGTCATATTTCATGAATCCGATAATTTATCAGAGCGTTAGGGTTCAGTATCAGGCGGGGTTTTGTCAGGGCTAAAAGTATAGTAAAAATAACGAAAACGGAAACGGACAGTGACCAAAATAACGCAAAAACGAAAGGAATAGCGAACGGAAGCTGAAATGGAAAATGCATATTAAAATATAAATGCTTCAAAGGTGTTTCAAGTTTCTTCCAATGCAATTGCGGCAAGCAAATTTCACCGGGCTTTTTGAAATTTTGAAGAAGATATAGCGGGTGCACCGAAATTTTTATGATTTTGGATGAATTTTGTGATTTGTATTTGACATCGAACAATTGCAGCATATAGGTATGTAGTGAAAAATTGCAGAATACGTGATTTATATATACCTAATTTTGAGCGCATACGCGACGGAATTTACGGTATTTCTTTAACGGAAACGGAAACGGCCACTGAGTTTTACCAGAAACAGGTATCCGGTTGCACCCTGTATTATGCTAAAGGTGTAAGCTTAGAATTCAGAAACTGTCAATTGACACGTTGCCAGGCGACTAATCGTCGTATATTCCCCTGTATCAGTTGCGGTATGGGAAAATACGGCAATCCGCTTTCAAACTTCAATTGATCATTTGATTTAAAAGCTACGTTTTTGACAACGTATCATGTATTTACAGCGCATTCTTATATTTCCAATAACATACACTCTGTACGCAGCTTTATCAGGCCCGTAGACAGCTCACCTTGCAAAGAGGACAAAAAATTTTCAGGATTCCTTGGTTTCTGTATTGACCCGAATAAGGGGGGGTAAGAGGGCGGTCTCCATTTTGAGTCCAAATCATAGGAGTCCCTAAACCCTAATTAGATCTATAAATGTCAATTAGCCCTAATTGTAGCGCATAAATGACTCCAGGACCAAATAATTTGAGTTCGAAACTTTAAAGCGTGCCTAAATTTTGAAAGTACATCCATAAGTATAACCTTGTATTATCGCTCAAGCTATTGACACAAGACAAAAAAACGTTTAATTCAACGGATAATTGCAGTACCGGATTTATCAGTAACGAAAGGCGGCGGAGCGTGGGTTAATAAATAACAGTCCGTAACCAAATAACAAGCGGGGTACCCTCTGGTGAGGCCAAATAAATATCAGTCCCCCCTTTTATTGGGTCACTACAGTACCTGCCCAAGCTCAATGTATAAAGTCCTGTCTATTTTTTGCTCCTTTGCGAATGTACGGCTATTTTAGGCTGCATATCCACTAAGTGGCGCACATATAAAACCTTGGAGCATAAACAGTCATCCATATTGTTTTCGAATTGAATCCGAACAGGTAAGTTCACTATGTCTAACAAAGTTTGGGCTCAGATTAATCTATAGATTTTAGAAAATAACAGCACCACGACACGCCTCGGTTTGAATCACATAACTAAAATACCATTGCATTTAAGTATCAACATGCAATGAAATCAGTCGTCGAGTCCAGAATTTTTGACAGTGACCACGCAGAGCGAAGCGAGCGAGCAGCCAAACGCAATTTTTCTGCATCAATACAAAATATCGGTTTTGTCTCAGTCGGGTGGGTGTGATTGGGAATGATAAAGTAAACCCGTTTGGGCCCATGTATAGAACGGGATCAAACAGTAGTTCAAGCATATTCCTAAGCCTAAGCTTACGCCTAAGCCTAAGCGTGAGGATGAGCCTATTCGTAAACCTAAGAATAAGCCTAAGCCTTAGAAAAAAGTATGTTTAAAGCTTAAACTGACTCTATTACAGACCCACAGGAAAAAGTTTCGGCCATGTTCTATACGTAGGGCATCCTTTGGATACGCCAGCAAACTCGTGAACGCAATTATAACTGTACTTGGAATAGCCTGCTACTCATACATATAGTTGAGATTTCTAAATCATAAGCGTATTGTCTCGTTTTACTATTTGAAAATTTTTTGAAGCTAAAAACACTTACTTTAGCAAACTATGATATATAATTTTAATTTATCGTGGATTAGCCTCAATTGTTTCAGACAGCTCTCATTGCTTCAACTGGCGATGAAACAGAATTGATTAGTTGGCTTACAGCTCTACAGGATGCAAGCAGAATGTAAGCTTTAAATGCCATAGTCCTAAAATTCACATTGAACGTTGCCTGCTATTGTCGAAAAGTTTTCTGCATTGCACTATTAATGAGCATCACGAACATCATTTTAATTATTGTAACGAAAGGATGTTCAATGTTTCCGCTTGCAATGAGTATATAAGTGACTACAGTGGGTGCGGAAAATTCAAAATATTCGATTTATAAGTTTTGGATTTTTGGCTTGCTATATGGCCCCCTTATGGCTTTGGAAAATTTCATTTTGAACGAATTGAAAAAATTTATTTTCTCAGGCGTTGTTGCGTGTATTATGACTGTTTTCGTACGATAAGCCCACTATGTTTAAAGTGTTTGTATGTCCCCCATCAATTAAAAATCCTCACTGCGCCAACAGCACTGTTCTATACATTGGCCAAAAACCGTTTAATTGTGTAAAAAATACCGACAAAAATTATACAGTTGCATAATTGTTCAAATTTAGTGCACACTGGCAATATCTGAGTACTGTTGTATGTAAGCTTGTACTTATCATAAAGTTTGGGCATATCTTGACTCGCTTGGATTGGAAAGAATTATTTTAGATCACTCGAAAACATATTGTTGGGTTCGACTATGATCGAAGAGCTCGAAAACCATGGTCTGATGCTACACCAAGAAAAGTATCATTACGAAGGTAAACAAACGATGTGGACAACAACAATAATAATAATAATAATAATAATAATAATAATAAAATAATAACAATAATAATAATAGTAAAATAATAATAGTAATAATTAATAATAATTAATAATAATAATAATAATAATGAGTCAAAACTAAATTTACCACTTGTTCCTTGAACAAAACGCGACATGGTATTCAAATGTATGCACAAATGGCTAACATAAATTCAAACAGAGAGCACACTGAATTGTTAAAAACTGATCAAAAATGAAATTGGTATATATGTCATGTCCTGGACCCATATTTGTCGCAGTTACGCGCTGAGTCAATATAAACGCCAAGTGTTGCTCAGACAGCCATCATACATAAACTGAAAACCAATTCAAATCTCACTGATGATTTTATTCAAAACTGAAACAGAATCTTGATTCAAGTTATAAAAGTTCACTTTTCGTTCGTCAGGCCGCCTTGAATGCGAATCGTCTACGCTACGTGACGAAATCGACCGATCTGAGGTAAGTACAACCAGTGCTCGTTTGTAACACATTAGCGTTTCCGTCTGAATCAAACACCAGCGCTTTCAAGTGCGTTTCCTTTGCTTACTATGAACGTTTCAATTAATTATAAGAGTGCATGATGGTTAACAAGAGTATGCAACTATACCTAGTACCATACAATTTTAAATTCGCACAAGTTGTGCCCCCCAAATAAGAAAGTCGGACAAAAACGCGACGTGCGCTGGGCACATTGTTTTATGCGCAGAACGTAAGTACCCAGTTACACGCTTTTGTTATATTTCAATCACTCCTGATACAGGTGAGGGCTGCTTCACATAGTGTTTCCAACTTTTCATATTGATTTCAGTGATTTGGAAAATTAATTATCACCAACTAAAGTAATACGGTATCACGACAATTAGTCCTCGACCACTCGTCGACCGACAACTTGTAATCCGAAATTTCATCGGCTCGACAATCCGTCGCACATCGTGCTTAGGCTTAGGCATCGGCTTAAGCTTTACGCTTAGGATTATGCTTTTGATTTATTCACTGGCGTTTGGAAACTGTTGGCCGACAAATTGTCAGGCGACGAATTGTCGTAGATTACACGCAGTACAAGACCTGGTCAGAGCCAATCAGCTTACTTATGCCAGTATGCTTTCAAGTTGATCAAAACAAACGGTCTCATACTCTGCAGCGGATGTTGTTTTCATTTTTTCAGTGTCTTCAACGTACCATAAATATGCTTCACAAAGAAATCGCGTCGTTAATGGAAAATATTCGAATGATGCGAAGTGATGTTGCTGATCTTGAAAGGTGCCTCAACAAAATTTAACACTTTTTAACATTTTCACATAATGTTGAATATAATGAGCATTGTCTGAAGTTCACAACTCCAGTGCGAATAAAAGGGGTATGTAAAGGACATGGTCCACCGAGTTTCCCCAGGATATTGAGAAATGATAGAACACTGCAGGACAACGGCGCAGCCTAACACCTCCATTTTGTGATTTTTGACAAGGGTTTTTAAGAACGTTTTCAATTGGTAATACAAGACAGCTCGGAACGTCACTCCTTTCGTAATTGTTATAGAACGTAACCCCTTTTCTGGCTACATCCGTGCGGCAGATTCAAGGCGTTTTTCAGGCTAGTTCCACTCGCCCGAAAATCATGTATGGACTCTAATTAGGGTTTCGGTACTCTATCCGCTTGCGGACTCTTACTAGGGAAACTGACCCGTATTGATTGTTTGTATACCTGAACAGTTATTTGTAATCTATCAGATTTAGTCAGCGGCTTAAGTATTTATTTAACTCAGTAAGCTTTTAAAAACGACAAAATGGCTAAGTAATTACTTAACACGTACTTAGTGAAACGTTAGTAGGGTTTTAGAAACCCAGCCTATGGCTATCAAGTACAAAATCAGACAACCGCAGCATTATCAGACATAATTCCGCCTTGGGCTAGCCCAAGTCCTAGTTCCGCTTTGGACTAGTCCAATTCGGAATTGAACTGAATTACGACTTGGGCTGTTGTTTTTGTTGTTGCTGCTGCTGTTTTCAATTACCAGAACGTTTAACTTTGAATTTTTAATATTACCAAAACAAATCATTTCAAGATGCGAAGTGAATGTTATAGACCTGTCACAGAACGCGCTATGATTCTAGGAAAAATGCTGAAGAAAAATCAAAAAACCAAGCTTTAACAAAACAAAATGAAAGCATTTCACGTGAACGCGATGGATACATTCGACTATCTCAAGTATGTTTTAGTTTTTTATTAATTTCTTGAAGTGGTAGGAGGTATATACAAGGCAAGCGTGCAATGAGAGATGGAGTGAAGCGGACATATTAATTGCTGTTTTACAAGCGTTGAAACAATTTGTTTCCGCTTCAAGTTTCGGAGTTTACATGTCTCGAACCAGAGTGTAAGCAGACAGTAAAATAACGTAAACGGAAAAAGAAAAAAATGGCGGATGCACCGAAAATTTAAAAGATTTTGGATGAATAAGTTCGTAATTTTTATTTAATCTCGAACAATTGCAATATATCTGCATATATAAAACTTGGGCCCATGTAAAGATCAGGGGCGGAACGTTTTTCTGTGGGACTGCAATAGAGTAAGCTTAAGCTTTTTAGACTAACTTTTTTGCTTGGCTTAGGATTAGGCTTAGACTTAGGCTTAAGCTTAAGCTTAGGCTTAGAAATATGCTCATAATACTGTTCCACCCCTAATCTTTACATTGGCCAAAACTAGTATAAATTGGATTTAAGCTTACTCTTTCGTCTGAGCATTCATTATGTCTGAGAAAGTGTCAAGTGTCGTGTCAACTGCATTCTTGTGCTTTATTTTCACAGGAACGACAAGCAAAAATCACACAATTGTCCATAGAGTTAACTATGCTTCGCGATCAACATCAAGCAACTTGTAGTACACTGAACGAAGTGCGATCTGAGCTCAATAGCACGAACAACTGTTTGAATGATGCATCTGAACGAATCTCTCATCTCGAGTCTAACGTTTCTGATCGTGACAGCAGGTTGGTTGAAATTAAACAATTACAGGAGCAACGCGATGCGTGTTTCCGCTTCCGAGAAATCGGCGTTTGTTGTTATAACCTACTCTTTCTTAAAATACACCACAATTATTGTTGTTTGGTCGGATTTCATATCAGAATATGAAATGTTTTCGATTTTGCGTATTCGAAGTGATTGTGTTTTGAGATGCCGAAACACATTTTTTGTTCTTTAAGTCGTTGCCGCTGAACAGGTTTAGCTAAACACGACATTTAATATCTGGTGCAGAAATGTGAAGTTTTTTCCGTTATCCACACCCCAGCCGGCGTTTGACCAAAAATAAACTGGTTTAAAAAATCTCTACACATCTGAGCTTTTCATGACCTCCTTCAGTTATGGTCAAGTAACTGATTTGGCGCCGTACGAGATTGGTGGCAGAGCGCCAAATCTGTCATTTTACGTATTAATTCGGTGAACAATTGTCAGATTTTAGCACAATTTAACGTCATTTGACTCAGCTCCGCATGCTATGTCAAAAGATGTATAATTTATTTAACTTTTTTTGACATATTTTTTAGGTCCTGAGATCGAATTTTTCGAAAATTAAAATTTGGTGTGAAATGATCATGGTAGGTCTAAGCTCAAATATACATGACACTCTTAAAATCCAACCTTTTTGGGTAAACGCCGGTTTTGTGGGGATAACGGAAAAGACTGAAATGTGGAGGTTGGTGTAGCATACCTGCACCGGCACAAGATAATGCTTTCACTTCTTCTTGTTATATATATTTGTGCTATTTCAAGGATATCTTCTCTTGAGTCATCGATATTGAACCTGGAACAAGAGAAATCGGCGGCACTAATTCAAATTGAGGAAACACGAACGAGAGAAGAAGTAAGTTTAACATTTCATTGTGGGGTCACCTTATATGGGGAAAGGTTGCGCTATACTCGTCTCGCGCGGCCGGACGCCGCCGCACGCCCCGGCCGCTGGCGCGCGGTACGGCAACAATTTTGCCGCAAGCCGCCGCGGTAAAACTTTTTATTCAAAATTACCGCACGCTGCCGCGCGCCGACTTCCGTCTTAGTAAAGTATAGCGCAACCCAAAGAGTATCATGACAGAAAGAATATGACACCGGCGTTTGCTCAAAAATTATTCGATGCAGGTTAAATTTTCGGTGAAAGTTACAAATACGAACGATTTTTCTATTCCATACGTAGGTACAAGAGCTCCTGAAATGATGAGGGGCGTATCTAGGATTTCGTTTCGAGAGCGGATAACCTTTAAGTTTTTTCTGAGCGAACCAGCGGCGGATCCAGAAATTACTGACGTGAGGGAGGGCGGTCTGACAAATGTTATGAAACGCAATTAAGCTATTTTTTGCTTGGCTTAGGCTTATGCTTAGGAATATGCTCATTCTTGGGCTTAGGCTTAGGCTTAGGAATATGCTTATAATACTGTTCCGCCCCTGTTCTTGATATCAGATATTTGTATGTTCCCCTTTAAATGATGAGGAACGAAGAGTTAAGGTAGTCTTTTAAAATCAACAACCGCAAGTCAATCGATATGGAGTATTTCAGGAATTGCTTCGTAAAACATCAGAGTTAGAAGAGAGAGCACAGGTCAGTTCTATACAATTAATAATTATGATATATTCTTGGAGAAAACATTGACCATTAAATTGGTCCATGCTAAATTATAAGGACCTGTCCACTATGGGAGATTGGAACACTGCGATCTAAGACACTAGGAGTCTAAAACACTGGGAGTCTAAAACACTGGGAGACTGAGACACTGGAAACTGAAATTCTGAGATACTGGGACATTGGGAGACTGGGACACTAAGAGGCTGGCGGATTTGGACACTGGGAAACTGTGAATTTCAGAGTGAGAAAAATATTTTGTAAATACAACACTATTTCAACATGGAATTGCACACCTTCGTTGCGATCTCTAAATGTTTCACGATCGAAACATAATAGCTAAATATTCCTTAAAACTCTCCAAACAAAAAGCAAAACCTAATATCCTCAGTAGCTTTTTAATGTTTTGACACTTTATTCCTGTATTCTTCTATCTTATAAAATTTAAGACGGAAACCGCAAGGCGACTGTCAGCTGAGCATTCGCTGCAATTTGCGGAAAACGCCTTGAAGCACATTGAATCATCGTTGCAAGAAATGCAACGAACAGACTGTCGCCCATCCAATCGATTGAAAGGAGACGTGCAAAGGTTAAAAGGTGCGTTTCAGTTAAAACTAACAGGTATCGAGATGCGCAAAATTTCGCCGATCTGCAGTGCTAACCGCATACATACGATTTCGTACTAACATTATTTCAGATTATATATTCACAGCGTAAGAATATACATGTCGTACGACGCCGCAAGTTAAAAATTTTTGTTTAAAAATTGATATGCTGGTCAATGCGACGATAAAATGTGCGGTATGGTATAGTGACGCAAAATTTTTTGATCTTTGGCCTATTTTTTAACAAAACCTGACAACTTATTTAACAAAATTGCCCTAAAAGTTAATGCTCTACGCACTGAACGACGCATTTTTCATAAAACTGAAAATTATCGTTACCGAAATTGCCGGCACTTCCAGCAGAAATTCTACCGAAGCCGGCGGAGACGGATTTTCTGCCGGAAAGGAGACAGACTTTGGTTGCATCCTGAGAAGAGGAACTGCAAAAAGCAACCTAAAACTAAACCATTTTATGTGTCCAATATATGCACACATTAATTAAGGAAATTTGGGCGTACATAGCACTATATAGTACAATCAGTGGAAAGTTTAGTTTAAACAGTATATTCAAAACAACTCGAATGTTCGTCAATTGATGTAATCAATTTTAATTTTAGAATTTTTCGAAAACTTAGCAAAAGAAGCAGCAAAATCAGCAGCAGAGTCTCGGCGAGCGAAACCATTTTCGTTCAGCACAGACGTTCCAGATGAAAAATCACACCCGCCTGAGCGACAGAAAACTAAAATAACCCGGAGCCCTTCGCATGATTGATGTAATCAATTTTAATTTTAGAATTTTTCGAAAACTTAGCAAAAGAAGCAGCAAAATCAGCAGCAGAGTCTCGGCGAACGAAACCATTTTCGTTCAGCACAGACGTTCCAGATGAAAAATCATACCCGCCTGAGCGACAGAAAATTAAAATAACCCGGAGTCCTTCGCATGAGCCCACAACAGAATCATGTGCGGAGTATTGCTCCGACTCGCCACCGTCGAACAGCCAAAAGCAATACAAAGCCCTGTCAAGACGATGTTTAAGTTCAACCGATAAATGTTACACTATATGTATTCCTGAAGAAGCATACGATATGTGGGACGCAAGTTGTAAGTTTCCATTTTTCTTTCATTTCTTCTGTTTCAGGCATGCCGACTCCTCCGAGATATGATGGAACTGACACTGTGTGTCGCTCTTATACGCTTAACTTGACGTTCATGTCGAGTGGCTCTTATACGCTTAACTTGACATTTACACTTTAGGCTTAGGACAAGGCTTACTTATGCCTAAACATAAGCGTACGAAATTGCTTATGCTTGAAAGCCCAAACTTAAACCTTAACTTTAAATGTAGGCTATGTATTATATATAAGGGAGCTGAGAATAAAAAGATAAAATAGCGAGACATCCTATTTTGAATGTTCTGGCATCAATATTTTAATCCGCTTGTGCCCTGAATTTAAACAACATATACGATCATTTGTTAAAGCAAAGGATGGCAGACGGAATAACTAAAAGGATGGCCATGTTTGCAGACAAGCGATGGTTTTATTGGATCTGACATTTTTCAGCTAAACCTGCCGTCATCTAACACGCTAGATATAGCATTGAAACTTCTCTACAACGGACCAACCTGTTACCACATGTTTACAGACCGGTTTTTACATATCGTAATTTTGCAAAATATAGTAACACCAAGTGTTTTTCTTATACGCTGCAAATACATTTGTTAATACAAGTTTCATTGTATTTTTACACATTATTTATTAATGTCTTCAAAATAGAAAGCAATAAAGAAATTGTTGAACAGCAATCGCAAGATTGCAATGCGGCAATTTTTTATATTGCAATCGGAACTGCACACTTCACAAATATATGTTGAATAGAAAAGCTCTGTTTGCTCGTGAAATTTTCTGAATACGTGCCATACCTACAGCGTATTTCTAGAAATAGTCAACAGCCAAAGATTCCATACTGGTGCAAACGCAAACATTGCACGTATGATAGCTTTATATTTTGTTTGGTTACAGGTAAAAGTGGACTGAACCCTTTGCTCAATGCTGAAGCTATGGAAGATCTCGTTATGAACGTCATTTAGCAAAACAAAACTTGATTTTAGCTAAATTAAATTTGCTGCTTCACCCATCTCCCCCGAGTTACGGCAAGTTTTGCCGACAGCCGACCTTTGGTTCGGGAATGTTTTCTGTACATGTTGGCACCACGACGGAAACAGTTAACTGTCGCTCTGGGCGCAATTTGAAGGGAAACGTGCCGGACCCGGAGGTGCCGAAAATTTAGTAAAACAAAAACACGCGGAGGTACGAAATATGGACCCCCCTAGGGATTTAATAAAAAATAGTTAGTTCATTTTATAGATTTCGACGCGCTGAGATCAACGATGCCATTTTTAGTGCTGCAGGGTCCGTGGTTCTGTAGTTGTGGCCTTATAAATTTTAACTTTTTACTATATAGAACATGTATATACAATCAAACCTGTGTAGAGTAAACACGGTTAAGCTTATATTTTACGAACATGTGAATGATAGATACTTCCTGCTTCAATCTGCGCGTATTTGCAATATAATTTCGAGGGCCATAGCATCTGATCCGTTGGTCATGCAGCCATTAAAGTGGTACCGTTGAATTCAGCTCGTCGAGATATAGGATGGACCACTTTTTTATCAAAATTCTAGGGGATCCAGATCCCGTACCTCCGCCCAAAAACATTTTAACCTATGTATAATGACGGCAGGACCATATTTCGCGCTAGTTAATGCTTAAAAGCTTTCAGTGTAGTCTGCTTAGAATATGTGGGCATGTGGCCCATGTAAAGATCATGGGCGGAATGTTTTTCTGTGAGACTGCAAGCCCTGACCTATATACTGGCTTCTCCACAGCTTGAAAATTTCCGTTGGGGGCCTTTCCTGGGAGGCCCCCCCAGGAGTTTCCTGGGGGGCAGCTAATTTTGCTGGGGGCAGTTTTTCTGGGGGCCCCCAGATGATCTGGGGGTCCTGGGGGCAGGCTTAAAATTTTGCAAGCCGACTTTTTGGACCATTTTTTATTCTAGATCGTGTTTCCAACTCAACTGAAGATTACTCATCGCTCAACATGACAAAAATTCCCCGCAGACGCTAATACAATAATTTTATCTAATATTACTGACAACTTTACCAGAAGTTGAAAGAAGCACAATTATATAAAATATAGATAATCTATAATTGAAACTGTGATTAACATATACTTTATATATTAGTCACAGCTTCAGTTTATCACAAGGCTCAGGCCGATTGAACTTGTTGCTGCAAGGTACTTTCGAATGTTGTATGCCCTGAAACGGTCTTTATATAATTGCGCTTTTTTCAGTTCATTATTGAATTGTACTAGTTACTACCGGTATTTGTAACGCTATTAAAAAATCATGAGTACTCAGCGTAATATAAAATCACATTTTGCCGAATGTCCGCCTCAAAAAAGTTCAGGTCTATGTTTTAACATTGAAAATTTTTGGCTTAGAAAAGTCCTGGGGGCCCCCCAGCAAAAAAATTTGCTGGGTGGCATTTTGCTGGTGGGCGGCCGAAAAATCGCTTTGGGGCCTTTCCGGGGGGCGGCAAAATTTTCGCCGGGGGAAATGAAAACTTCGAAAAGTGCTGCCCCCCCGCTGTGGAGAAGCCAGATATATTAGCTGCGTTTATTTCTACACTTAGCAGTTGCCTCAGGCATATACCTATGTACTATCACCTGCCTTATTTATACATTGGCCACCATTTTAAAAATAATCTAAGGAATTATATCGTGAAAAATGGCGTTTAGTTTAGCCATTTTTGAATATTTTGACAATACAGAAGAAATATGAGGTACAGAATAAGGATCACCTTAAGTAGGCATTTAATGAAAACAGTATACTTATGAGCGGAGGTACGGAATCTGGATCACTAGGAATTTACTGAAACTGTTTATTTTATAGATTTCTAAGCGCCGAGTCCACTGGTACCATGTTTACAACTGCATGACCACCGGAATAAAAGTTATGGTCCTTATAACTTCAAGTTTTCACTATACAAAACATGTACAAACGGCTTGTCTCTAGGCTTTCTAAAAATTTAAAAAAATAGCAAATGAAACCAAATCCTTTAAGATTTCCAATGAACTTAGTCCAATTTGTACCGAATAATTGCAGCACATCCGAAATGAACAAGGAAATTTTGAACATAACACAAATTGCGGTACTTCTATAACGAAAACGAACCCCAATTTCTCACTGGAAACCAACAGCCGGCTACACCCCAGTCTAAGTTAAAACATCGACGTTACACACGCAGACGAGAACTGAAAACATATTTTATTTAATAACACTGGTGTGGCAAATACTATACAAATTCGTGTGTGTGAAATACAAAACGTACGACCTACAGAGACGTGCTGGTCCGTAGTCGATAAGTTTAGGTGTCATCCTAGCATCATACAAGGGAACGATTTAGTTTGGAAATTGCATATAACTACAAATATAAATATTCCTTCGCTTGTCGGCATCCATGGCCAGCACTTTTGCATTGTTTACGCGATTCAGTTAGGACTTTTGCATTGTTTACGCGATTCAGTTCGGAAATTATAACTGCATCCACGGCTAGCACGTTTGCGATTTTACCAAAACACTGCATCCACGGCTAGCACGTTTGCGATTTTACCAAAACACTGCATCCACGGCTAGCACGTTTGCGATTTTACCAAAACACAAATTACATATAACAACAAATATAAATTCCTTGACCTTGCCGGCATCTATGGCTGGAACTTTTGTGATATTTCACAGAAACAGCTGAAAAATTCCTAAATCGCTTGTCTGCATCCACGGCTAGCACGTTTGCGATTTTACCAAAACACAAATTGCATATAACAACAAATATAAATTCCTTGACCTTGCCGGCATCTATGGCTGGAACTTTTGTGATATTTCACCAGAACAGCTGAAAAATTCCTAAATCGCTTGTCTGCATCCACGGCTAGCACGTTTGCGATTTTACCAAAACACCCAACCCAAAACACAAATTGCATATAACAACAAAAATAAATTCCTTGATTTGCCGGCATCTATGGCTGGAACTTTTGTGATATTTCACAGAAACAGCTGAAAAATTCCTAAAGTACTTCGATTGTCGTCATCAATGACTAGCACTTTTGCGATATTTTACGAAACAGTAGAAAACAACGTTTGAACCATCCGTGTAATTCCTAAAGGAGTACAGATTCTCTATCTTCCAAAAATATTCGAGTGTTTTTAGAATTGTTGTTTCGTGGGCTCACGCACGTTTACAGCAACTTTTGATGTTGCCGTATAATAAATACGTTTCATACGATGTACCTAAACCGTGTTGTGGTTTAAAAACTGAACCGAAATGCTGCACAAAAATTGGCTGTGCGACGCTAGACATTCTATTTCGAAAATACGATTGAGACAAAATATTATTTCCCAAAAACAGTTTAAAAGCCAATAAAAGAAATGTCTCCAAGAACTGAGTTGAAGAATGTTAAGTTTCATTCTGAGTACTGAAATTGCGAAAGAGATCGTAACGCGTTGCTGCACCGTTCGTTGCTTAGTTCGTTATCATCTGTTCGGCTGATCGAAACAGCACTGGCAGTATCGTTTTCCGTCTGTATGAGAAACCAGAAAAGTTAGATTATTGCAGTTCACATTTTCTAACCCGACGCTTTTCTCGTATTAACATTGAAAATGTATATTCACAAGCACTTTAGCGCATATCATATGAAGCATAATTATATACTCTGCAATCCAAAAGATATAGCTTTTATCAGTCATAGTGGTTGCAAGAATTCTAACACCATCATCTCAAAGCATATGTGGCAGTGCAACGGCAAGAATCCTTACGTTAAAACCTATACGTATAACCTAACGTATGTATGCAAATTCTCACCGATGTTTATACGAAATGGTGGTGTGTCGATTGATGAAAAACCCGCCAATCTGAACTGGGGGGGGGGGGGGCAAGTGCCCCCTCTGCTCCTCTCACACTTCCGGTGCCCGTGATATTGCAAATACGTTTTGCATTTAACAATGCGTTGGAATGCTATCCATTTCACTTGTTGGTGTATATCAGTGCATCTGATCAAGGAAATGATCTCTTTTGAGTTTGGGTTTGAAAAAATTAATTGAAATGAGCTGTTCTCATGTTATAATCGTTTATGGTAGTTAAGTCGTAGTTCTTTTAATATCGAATATTGAAATTGGAATCGACATCAGTAATAATACCCCTGAAAGTTTATTTTGGGTTGGAATTGGAACGACGCCCAAATATGTATCAATGGTGTGGTAGCTTTAATTATATAGATATGATTACATGATAAAAACATACCGCTGTTAACTCATTTTTATCACAGTCCGCACATTCAATGTTTTTCTCATCGCTACCAGATTTGGCACAAACATCCAAATTGCTAATTTCGCGTTCCATTGTTTCGTCTAAAACAAAAAGTATATAATCTGTAATTGCCAGCTCAAGCAAATGTTAATTAGTAATTGATAGTTAGTAAGTATTTTAAAGAAATCGTTATTAAACTGGCGCTTACACCGCTTGAATTTATTAATAACTGAATGGTCTGTTTGCGGTACCACTTAATGTCAAATACGATGTGCATCGAGGAAGTTGCTGCAGGTTTAGTTCGAACAAGTCCGTGATGGCTTTCAAAACGAAACTATTTCTTGGTGAGCGTTGAAACTATGCGTTTACTATAGAGTTCTTTGCAAGCATTAACAAACATTGTATGGAGTTAGTCAGCCAATCTGGGTACGACCGGATATCTGGTTCCGATCTATATAATATCCGGGAAAAACGACATCCGTATCCTGTTCGGTAAAAACAAACCGGATACCGGGTATTTCCTGTTGTGGTGCCAAATACCACACACTGCTTTTGATAAGTGGACACGTTTTATTCCATGTCCGGGCAAATCATGAAGCTCAAGTTTTCCACACTGTATTAAAAACATATACCCAACAGTGTACAAACTAAGAAGCTATATCCGGATAATAACCGGTCACGGTAAAAATTCATTGTCCGGTTCTGCTATCTGGTAAATTAAAATCCGGTCGCGCCCTGCGGCACAATGCATAGATCTAGACAAGGTCTGACTTAGTATAAGCATATACCAGGGACCAGGGTTCAACCGGAATTCCTGTCCGGTCGGAATTCCTGCAAAAGTTTGTTCCAGTTTCGGTGTTGAAAGACGCAGGAATCGGAACTTGTACAGTTTTGTGGGGAATTGTGCAAAAGTAACTTGAAAATATGAAACTGACGTCTCAAAAACGTTGTTCAAGTTCAGCATTTTTTCCTCAATTTTTAAATATTCGATATATGTTTTTGCATAACTTGAAAAACTGGCTATTGAAAACGCAAAAAATTGGATGAACAGCATATTTTGTTTTGAACTATACTCAATTAGCAGTAATTCCGTGGTATAATATATTTGCAATTGGTATTGCAGATGAATCTACGACAATTCGTCAACTACAACTTGTCGCCCAACATGTCCAAAAAACCTATAAATAAGTTTAAGCGTAATCCTAAGCCCAACCGTAAGCTTACACATAATGATGGACGACGAATTGTCGAGTCGATGAAATTTTAGAATACAAGTAGTCGGTCGACGACCTGTCGGGTCGACGAATTGTCATGATACCGTTCCGGATACTGGTTCTGTTACGGTAAAAATGAATTCATGTTCCTGTAAAATGCAGTTCATGTGTAAATAATTCGCAAACTATGCCCAATGTAGCAGTTAAAGTCCACTTAGATATATGGGAAAATACAATGACACCGGACGCCTAGTTTTTAAACTCTGTCTACAAAGTAATCAGCGTACTAACTTCAAAATGGTGACATTTACTAGTTGGGTTTAATTTGAAAATCCAGACGGGTTAAACCAAGTTGGAAAGTATTGTATATATTCCACGTTAAGTTCAATTGACAAAACAATCTTCCTATGCCGTACCTACACAGTGACCCGTTCTTTCTTATCTGAGTAAAAACGACCGCCCCCGGGTGGGCTCGAACCACCAACCTTTCGGTTAACAGCCGAACGCGCTAGCCGATTGCGCCACGGAGGCACATCACTAAGTCGTTTGTTTATTTATGTATTTCATAAATGTTTATATATACAACACAAAATAAACAGCCGAACGCCACAAATAGTGGAAGATGTTTGAAAACACACGCGTATATGTTTAATATTATGTGTAAATGAAGTAAAACAAGTACGTTTATTACTCGTCGCACAGTATATTCGTTAATGAAATGCATAATGAAAAAAACTGTTGTAAGTTAACGAAGCCCTTTATATGCCCCTCCTAAAAATTTGTTTAGCCCCTAGCACGGTGAGCTGGCTAGGGCATGAGACACGAAACCTGGTGAACAACGGCGGAGGTACGAAATCGGGAACCCTAGGAATTTAACGAAAAGTTGCTTATCCTTTAGACCTTGACGCGCAGATATGAAGGAAGTACCTATCACACATATGTTCGTAAAGTATAAGCTTTACCAGGTTTATTCGTTATTCAAATTTGGTTGGCGTTTGGACGGAGGTACGGAATAAGGGCCCACTAGAAATTTAATGGAAAATAGTTCACAAAACGTGGCTTCCATTCCAAAATTCTGGCTAGGCCTCTGGTTGCATGCCGGCCACTTTGTGCTTTACGTTGCAGTTAACGGTAAGATAAGTCATGAACACCTGCAGTCTTAAAAATGGTACTAGAGCTCAGCGCGTCGAAATCTATAAAATAAACTGTTTTCATTCGATTCCAAGAGGGTCGACGAGGAGTGTATTTTAAGTTGGATCCCTGCAATCCGTACATTGCTTTCCATATATAGGTGTACTTGACAATTCACAATCTAACAGTACGTGAGAAAATTTTTTATTTCTAAGATCTTCCCATGAACCAACAATAAGATTTGTGATATCTTTTTTAAATATGGCTTTCTATCCAAGACATCTTGAGATTTTTCGTGCTGCGTACCTGATTTGTTTCTTTTGTTTCGCGATATTACTGCGTTCCCTGACATGGTAAGTTCTGTCGTCTCATACAAAAAACACTAACACACACGGTAATTGTGGTCATAGTTATGACATACTTTTTAGCACTAAATATCCAGCAACTTACACCAGTGCAGGATATTCGGTTGCACACTGTTACAACCAAGATTCTGTGTATTATAGACAGGGTTTGCAGACCAGGACACGGAGTTTTTAAGAATTAAAAGCCGGATCCGACAACGAATTCTTCCACGACAAATCCTAAAATTGGACCCTGATGGTTACCCCGCCAGAAAATTTTAAACCTTGCTTGTAAGTGATTGAAACCCCTTGTATCACTCTGCTGAAAATTTTTAGCCCCATTTCTAGCTAGGTTAGTTGACTACGGGTCTGCATATAACTACTAGCTGTGAGATTCGCCTGCGATTTTTTTCCCAACATAACCCGTGGGCTCCAGAGATGGCATCAAAAAATTAAAAGGCTAAATATGTTAAACTGGACATTTTGTGTTCAAACTGACTAGCAGGGTGCAAACAAAATTTCCATTCCGGCCGGAATTCCTGCAAAAATTCAATTCATGTTCCGGCGGCGAAAGACGCAGAAACCTGAATTACTGTTCTGTGGCAAATTTTGAAGAATAAGCTTAAAATTAATAATTTATTTACGTCTCAACAATATTTTCCAAACTCAAGTTCATTTGACAACTTAGGCTTCGTCTACAGATTCTGCTTATTTTACACAATTCGACGCGTTCTGTTGACGTTTGAAAATTGGCTTGTGAAAACGCACAAAATTTATGAACAACATGTTTTACTTTGAACTATAGTCAGTTAGTAGTAATTTGATTGTGCAGTAAAGTTGCAATCTCCTGTTTCGGATAATAAATGAGTTCCTATTCCTATTCACGCTTCTTGTGAAATACAGTTCCTGTTGTAGCCATGCTGACTAACGTGTTCTAACTGGGACTTCGGTTCCCATCTGGGAAAAACCTTGAGTAGGAGAGAATTTTCGCTGACATTACTTCTGCTTTGAACGAAAATGTCAGAAAACAATCTATTACATGTAAACGCACTTTACTGTTCACATCAGGGTTTTTTGTGCAAAATAATGTGCTGTTGCACACTTAAACTTAATTTTAACACCTAGACTTAATTTTTCACATTAATTTGCACACCTTACAGTGGAACAAAAATTGAAAACACCTTTTATTGTATGAAGAGAAACATAAATTAGTTAGACAAAATCGGAAGGTGTATTGAGTCATATTCTGATCGTACTCGGATTAGGGTTTCACCGTGCAATACGTAGCGCATAGAATGATTCATCATAATTGGCGTTGATTCGCCGTTATAACCAGTCCTGCATTCAGCACACCTAGACTTAATTTTGCACACCTTGATTTTATTTTGCACATTAATTAGCACACCTTGGGATTTGAAAAAACCCTGGTCCACATTATTTTGAAGCAATAAAAAGAAGCGAAAACGACCAATTGCTGTGTCACCTTTTAAGAACTGTATACATTCAGAAAGAAAATATACAGCAAGCACGCACTGCAGAAAAGAAATAATACTGTCTTGGTTTTACCATTGATTCTGAATAATAAGAAAACCTAAACATATTAAAAGTCAAACCCAGTTCCGATTTCAGCTCAATTTTATTGTGCTTGGAACCCTACTTATTATGTTTTCTGTAAAAATGTCTACGTATTCCAATCAGATTTGAAGTTTTTGGCATGGTTTTTTTATTCAATGTCAGTGTCCGCAAAATATCTACTATTTCGACACGTACAAAGCGGTTTTATATTTAGAACCACAACCGCAAATATCAGATATCCGGTAGGTTTATACCGGATAAAGATGTCGATTGTTTGCCGGATATTAAAAAGGAACCGGATATCTGGTCGATGTCTGAACTATGTATTGCTGTTTTGTGGTAAAACAAAACGGCTCTAAAACTAATCAGTCTGCGACTGTATGTTCAGATCTAGTTTAATATCCGGCAAAAACCGATATCCGTATCCGGTATAAACCTATCGGATATTTACTGTGGTGGTCCCGAACTTCATAAAACTGCTTTCTACAAGTGAGCGTCTTTAACATTTTGAACATTTTGTTGCGACTACATTTCCGGGTAAGTGAAGAAGTTCAGGCTTTGATACGTTTTCATCTATATAGTTTACGTACACAGGTACGGCATCGGTAATCATCGGCCCTTTTTGTGAATATCGACATCGGCACTGCAAAAAATTGCAGATTCTTTGCTATCTGTGAGTTGAGTGCTATCTATTTCACTTGTTGGCATATATATAGGTGCGCTTGATCAAAGAAACAGTTACCTTTCTTGCGTTTATGTTTGAAAAAATTAATTAAAATGAACCTTTCAAATAAAATTATTATATATAGCTGTTACAGGTTTAAGCCTCCGCATTTATAATGATGTAATGTTGCATCCTCCAAGATGGGAAATCCAATGTCTTTTAGCTTGTGTTGCAATACTTAGACAATACCCAAAAAATTTCGATATATAAAGACAAGTAGTTTTGAAGCATGAGCGGCAGATTCCCATTCAGGTCAAACGCAACAGAAACTAAAGACATCAAGTACTAACCTTGATTTTCGTCCACCGTATCTAATGTCGCTACGTGTGATAACCTAGAACGTTTCCGTACAGTTCCTTGTGCCATGCCGGTCAACTCAGAGTTGACATTGTCATTACCAACATCATCAACTTCATCCCAGCTGTCAAGCGCTCCTGAAGTTACAACTGAAAATAAACAAGATCATGATCAAAGTAGGAAATCATACAAATCGTATACAGGAAAATAATTATAAAGTCTCTACGCAATCATATTTGCATATAAATCTGAAAGTTTAAATGCCTCATTTTTTATTTTAAATATGCAGAATCGTAATAATATCAAGTTTCAGACTTTCGAAAGCAGTGAATAATCGGCACTTTTCGTGAGTATCGGCATCGGTGGTGCAAGAAAATTCTCGATTCTTTGCAAATACTTTTTGCACATAACACATCAGAGCTTCTGATCAGGTAAACTGTTATCTCCCTTGCGTTTGTGTTTGAAAAAAATAACTTGAAACAAACCGTTCTCATAAAATTATACACCTTCAGCATATTTTCGAAATAAACCGGCATAGGCATCAACATCGGCAAAAGTCGGCACATCGCTATTGGTAACTGACCGTAAATGTCGCAATTCTAATTCCTGAGCTGACCTGCCAGTAAACAAGAGGAGAACCAGTAAAAACATGCCTTTGCTTTAACTTACACCAAGTCTCCCATCTCAGGCTACTTACATACCATCAAGAAACTCGTATTGATTGAAGTTTTTGATGCAGTACTCTGGAAAAACAAAAATATTAACAATTTTATAAAAATGTAGTCCGCTTCGACTCCTTCGACGCGCTTCTAAAATCGTAAGTTAGTTTTCATAATGCCAATGTTAAGAACAAAACTCGGGACTTGTTTTTTTCAAAAAAAAACACGCTAAGGGTGTGCGTTCGCACTGATCTTAGCACGAAAAAACCATTTAAAAACTATTCACACTTTCTCAGAGAATAGAGTCCAATACGTTCGACTTAATAGCCATTGTCCATCGTTCAACTACGTATATATTAGCCAACAATTACCACACCATAACGAATATATCTAGAAAACTTCGGCGAAAAAATAAAGAACAGAACATGACGGTGAAAAATATTTCAGTTGCATCATACGTGAAACATAACGAATTACCTTTTACACAGGGTGCGACCTGATTGCAAAAAACTGGATACCGGAACCAGGTCCGGATAGTGATTTTTTACCGGAACTGGATGTTAACCGGATAGAATGGTTTTAAAATAAATCAATTTTTCGCACGTTAATGCGTCAGTAAATGTTAATTTATCTTTAGTAAACGGAATATTGCGTTTATATAAGGAGCGTGTCCTATTGCTGGAAAATACTGCAAATAATTAGTTTGGTTGGATAATAAAATCCGAATCGCTGCCTTAACCACATGCAATAAATACTGGTTTAAACCAATACTGTATACTTACATGTAACTGGACTGAAAACATAACATCTCACAATGTAATTTGCAATAATTTGAGATTTACGAAATCATCACCGAAATCGAGTAGGTTTATACCGGATACCGGACGCGGGTTTTTTGCCGGATAGTAAACAGGAGCCGGATATCCGGTCGCACCCTGCTTTTACGATGTCTGTAGGTGTGTAATTTAGGGCGCATACAAAGTCAATATTTCAAGGGTTCGACCGGAAATTCCGGTTCCGCGTGGGGAATAATTAAATTTTCATCAGTAAAGCCTTTTTATCTAACATAAAAGTCATTCAATTCAGTAAACAGAGCGTTTAAGAATTTTGTAACAGCTCCAGGTCCGTTTCCTGTTCCGGTCTCAATTTGCAAGTATCTTTCGGTCTAGCCCCTGCCGATTCCGGTCCGAATTCTTTGAAACCAATTTCGCTTATGATTGCAGGTATAATCAGGATTCGAATTCATTGCTAATTTGTTGAATCCGAACCTTGCATTTTACAAATTCCCGATATATCAATCAGGGTTGGTTTTTCCTGAAAACCTGAATCAACGGGAAAAACGGTAAAAATCATGGGCTAAAAACTTGCAGATTGCCTTAAAAACTCGGTTAAGTCTTTTGGCCGATTTATAGAAAAGTTGATATATACCACACATGAATAGAATTTTAACAAGAATGCTAAAACAAAAAACTAATGGAACATGAAACCGCCATAGTTTGAACATACCAATATCACTATATCGAATAGTTTTACGCTTTGAAGCAGAAGCAGCCATAGCGACGTTATTACCAAAATCTCGTAGGAACAATACCTGTTAAAACATTATTTAGATATGAAGAACTATACGTATATATAAACTTTGACCATAAATGCAATGCAAGACGCAATACTTCAGCTCATAGCAGCAAGAGCATAGGTTTATAATTATGCAACCGATAAATTATAGCTAAATGAGCAAGCAACACCTAACTTGCCACTAGAATTCACCTTCTTTTGGGTAGGAATGTACCGATTAAGCGGCATCAGAACCGATTCTTTGCCGATACTTTTTGCGCATAACAGTGAGTAATAATGGTATCAACTTCACCCGTCGGCGTTAAATCGGTACGTCTAATCAGGACAATTGTTATCTCTTTGGTCATTGTGTTTGAAAAAAATTAATTGAAATGAACAGTTCTCATAAAAATTACAATCTTTTACGGTTGATAGTGTTTAAGTTCTTGCTTTTATAATGATGTAATGTTCTATTTTATCTGTTCTTTTAGTATCGTGTATTAAAATTGGAATAGGCCTCTGCTTTGGCATCGATATCGGCATAGTGTCAAAACAAAAACCAACATCGGCAAAAATTTTGGTATCGGTACATCCCTAGTTTTATTATGGCTAAGCTTAAACAGTTAAACTTACCCACAGATTCCGACATAAGCTGAACTGCTTCTGCTGTCACAATCGTAATATCGGGGTCAGTTCTCATTAACCGTTTGATTTTTGAAATAGGGAAAAGCTCCATTGAAATGCTAAATCGTTATGTTAGCTATAAGAGATCAGTAACTTCTAAACTTTTTACTTTCGAAAAGGCAATGTCAAGCTTATAAAATTGTTTGTTCTTCAGCGCCGGGTCCTTTCTTGACCTACCGAGTAATTGGGGGTTCGGGGGCGCTAAGCGCAACCCTGCACGCTCACGCTGTAATTGCAAATTTAAGCTGGCGGTCTCGGTCAAAAAAGCGAGACCGAGATCCAACCATCCGAGACCGAGATTTTTGGTTTCGGTCTCGGTAAATTTTTAACCATACCATCACCGAAAATAAAAATTAAGACAGCAATAGTGTTAAATGAATTAAACAAGTACCCAATTTTTAGTGGTTCACATCAGGTTGAAACCGGAATTACAAGTTACCGGAGCCGGAATTTGAAAAAAATTACGGGAAACGTAAAATGAAAAATACACTTCGCCGAAAAATTCATTTTAATTTTCTTTTTTGCAATATTACTGGGATAGGTATTCACTTTAACTGCTGTATTTTACACTTTCATTTTATTTTCGGCGATTGTCGAGGTTATTATTTCTGGCTGCACCCTGGATCACGTATATACATTTAGTCCAAAATATGCGCAAAACATTGCTGCATCCTTTCAATCAACTCAAAATAGCTCAGCTATTACCAATTGTTTATCGCTCTATCACTTCTTTCGTCTCGATTTGCAAATCAACGAGACTCAAGGAAAGCGATATCGAAACCGAGACCAGCCGAATCCCCCAGACTTCTCGAGACCGGTTACAAACACCGAAACCGCCCATCACTGGTGCGAATCTTGCAATAATGTCTTTACCTAAAATTCAGTAAACCTATGTTCCTTCCAAGCGGAAGCCTGAGAAATAAAGCCAAATCAGACGTAACTTATTCGCTTGATCTAAAGTGTCACGTTTGTCAAGTAAATCCCAATTTGGCGAAAAAAAATCTGCAATACACATGAACAGGTTAAAATCCTCACGGAGGAGTAATTTATAGATGCACGTGTCAGTGGCTGATTAGGTTGGTAAGAACGCACGAGGCCCATATACCAGAACTAATACACAATCAACATTAGCACCATCCACACGTGCAATTTTTTGAAGCAAAAATTTGCACATGCAACTTGCACGCGCAATTTTGGTCGCAAAGGTGCTTTTTTGGATTTTTGCAGCTGCAAATTATTCACTGGAATTCATGCTATTTAATTAATTCACACCTGTGAATGCAGCTGCAAGTCGCTTGGATTTACTTGCCCCTGCGAGTTTAGTTGAACAATAGGAATGTTTGTTTAAAAATACTTGCAGCTAGAAGTATTTCGTATAAGTAGCATATCAAGAGTTGTTGCTGCATGAACTTGCACCTTTGAATGGCGCTTGTTACCTGCTTCTTGAACGCGGCAACAGCTGGTCACCAAGTGAAGATTACTAAACATATACTGGTTGGTTTTTGAAAAACTTAATACCTCTGACATTAGTCCAGAAACGAGACAAAAATTATTCGGTGCGTCTGGCTCAAGTAGTAATATGATCCAAGAACCAATACTTTGAAACAACATTGAAAAGCGGACAACTCGCGTTGCGAATAAGGCCTTCTTTTAACTGTTGACCGACGCACAGTTTCTTCAGGATCTTTTAAGTTACTATTAACTACTTCAGTCTAGCACTGCATTGACTACAGTCTTTTGTTTAATCAGCACATAACCTTAAAGCGTGACATAATAGTTTAAATATTCAAAAGGTTCTCTTTCAAAGTAAAGCTCAATTTTACATTAATAGCGGTTAATTACTTAGTTAGTCAGAATTAGCAAGCTAATAATGCAAAGTATTTACC